>CAJVQU020000004.1:1184165-1765035 GCA_911387785.2 Aelia acuminata
TAGATGTGTTTTGTCCAAAAAATCGATGTTAAAACATTTTTGTATTTGTTATAAACGTCGATGTTAAAAACCACATTATATTGTTAAAACCACTTTTCATTGTTAAAACATCGATGTTAAGAGCATATATATATTCATGTTTTTTGTCCCATACATCAATGTTAAAACCCAATTTTTATTATTATTAAAAGATTGATGTTAAAAGCATATATAGATGTTTTTTGTCCTAAACATCGATGTTAAAAAATTTTTGTATTTGATATAAACATCGATGTTATAACATATTTGTTTTTGTCTAAAACATTGATTTAAAGAGAATGTATATTGTTGTTTTTTGTCCAAAACATCGATGTCAAAAAATTTTTGTATTTGTTATAAACATCAATATTATAAACCTTATTTTATTGTTAAAACATCGAGGTTAAAACCCACCTTTTATTGTTAAAACATCGATGTTAAAAGCATATATAGATGTGTTTTGTCCAAAAAATCGATGCTAAAAACTTTTTTTATTTGTTATAAACGTCGATGTTAAGAGCATATATATTGTTTTTTTTTTGTCCAAAACATTGATGTCAAAACATTTTTGTATTTATAAACATCAATGTTAAAAACCAAATTTTATTGTTAAAACATCAAGGTTAAAACGCACTTTTTATTGTTAAAACATCGATGTTAAAAGCATATATAGATGTGTTTTGTCCAAAAAATCGATGTTAAAACATTTTTGTATTTGTTATAAACGTCGCTGTTAAAAACTACATTATATTGTTAAAACCACTT
The DNA here is from genome assembly GCA_911387785.2 of Aelia acuminata. Classification (NCBI taxonomy): domain Eukaryota; kingdom Metazoa; phylum Arthropoda; class Insecta; order Hemiptera; family Pentatomidae; genus Aelia; species Aelia acuminata. The sequence goes on from CAJVQU020000004.1 coordinate 1,184,949, forward strand.
TTCATTGTTAAAACATCGATGTTAAGAGCATATATATATATTCATGTTTTTTGACCCATACATCAATGTTAAAACCAAATTTTTATTATTATTCAAACATTGATGTTAAAAGCATATATAAATGTTTTTTGTCCTAAACATCGATGTTAACATTTTTTTTTTTGATATAAACATCGATGTTATAACATATTTGTTTTTGTCTAAAACATTGATGTTAAGAGCTTATATATTGTTGTTTTTTGTCCAGAACATTTTTGTATTTGTTATAAACATCAAAGTTATAAACCTCATTTTATTGTTAAATATCGAGGTTAAAACCCACTTTTTATTGTTAAAACATCGATGTTAAAAGCATATATAGATGTGTTTTGTCCAAAAAATCGATGCTAAAAACTTTTTTTATTTGTTATAAACGTCGATGTTAAGAGCATATATATTGTTTTTTTTTGTCCAAAACATTGATGTCAAAACATTTTTGTATTTATAAACATCAATGTTAAAAACCAAATTTTATTGTTAAAACATCAAGGTTAAAACGCACTTTTTATTGTTAAAACATCGATGTTAAAAGCATATATAGATGTGTTTTGTCCAAAAAATCGATGTTAAAACATTTTTGTATTTGTTATAAACGTCGATGTTAAAAACCATATTATATTGTTAAAACCACTTTTCATTGTTAAAAAATCGATGTTAAGAGCATATATATATTCATGTTTTTTGTCCCATACATCAATGTTAAAACCCAATTTTTATTATTATTAAAACATTGATGTTAAAAGCATATATAGATGTTTTTTGTCCTAAACATCGATGTTAAAAAATTTTTAGATTTGATATAAACATCGATGTTATAACATATTTGTTTTTGTCTAAAACATTGATGTAAAGAGCATGTATATTGTTGTTTTTTGTTCAAAACATCGATGTCAAAACATTTTTGTATTTGTTATAAACATCAAAGTTATAAACCTTATTTTATTGTTAAAACATCGAGGTTAAAACCCACTTTTTATTGTTAAAACATCGATGTTAAAAGCATATATAGATGTGTTTTGTCCAAAAAATCGATGTTAAAACATTTTTGTATTTGTTATAAACGTCGATGTTAAGAGCATATATATTGTTTTTTTTTGTCCAAAACATCGATGTCAAAACATTTTTGTATTTATAAACATCAATGTTAAAAACCAAATTTTATTGTTAAAACATCGAGGTTAAAACGCACTTTTTATTGTTAAAACATCGATGTTAAAAGCATATATAGATGTTTTTTGTCCAAAAAATTGATGTTAAAACATTTTTGTATTTGTTATAAACGTCGATGTTAAAAACCACATTTTATTCCTAAAACCACTTTTTATTGTTAAAACATCGATGTTAAGAGCATATATATATTCATGTTTTTTGTCCCATACATCGATGTTAAAACCCAATTTTTATTATTAAAACATTGATGTTAAAAGCATATATAGATGTTTTTTGTCCTAAACATCGATGTTAAAACATTTTTGTATTTGATATAAACATCGATGTTATAACATATTTGTTTTTGTCTAAAACATTGATGTTAAGAGCATATATATTGTTGTTTTTTGTTCAAAACATCGATGTCAAAACATTTTTGTATTTGTTATAAACATCAAAGTTATAAACCTCATTTTATTGTTAAAACATCGAGGTTAAAGCCCACTTTTTATTGTTAAAACATCGATGTTAAAAGCATATATAGATGTGTTTTGTCCAAAAAATCGATGTTAAAAACTTTTTGTATTTGTTATAAACGTCGATGTTAAGAGCATATATATTGTTTTTTTTTGTCCAAAACATTGATGTCAAAACATTTTTGTATTTATAAACATCAATGTTAAAAACCAAATTTTATTGTTAAAACATCGAGGTTAATATGCACTTTTTATTGTTAAAACATCGATGTTAAAAGCATATATAGATGTGTTTTGTCCAAAAAATCGATGTTAAAACATTTTTGTATTTGTTATAAACGTCGATGTTAAAAACCACATTATATTGTTAAAACCACTTTTCATTGTTAAAACATCGATGTTAAGAGCATATATATATATTCATGTTTTTTGACCCATACATCAATGTTAAAACCCAATTTTTATTATTATTCAAACATTGATGTTAAAAGCATATATAAATGTTTTTTGTCCTAAACATCGATGTTAACATTTTTTTTTTTTATATAAACATCGATGTTATAACATATTTGTTTTTGTCTAAAACATTGATGTTAAGAGCTTATATATTGTTGTTTTTTGTCCAGAACATTTTTGTATTTGTTATAAACATCAAAGTTATAAACCTCATTTTATTGTTAAATATCGAGGTTAAAACCCACTTTTTATTGTTAAAACATCGATGTTAAAAGCATATATAGATGTGTTTTGTCCAAAAAATCGATGTTAAAACATTTTTGTATTTGTTATAAACGTCGATGTTAAGAACATATATATTGTTTTTTTTTGTCCAAAACATCGATGTCAAAACATTTTTGTATTTATAAACATCAATGTTAAAAACCAAATTTTATTGTTAAAACATCGAGGTTAAAACGCACTTTTTATTGTTAAAACATCGATGTTAAAAGCATATATAGATGTTTTTTGTCCAAAAAATTGATGTTAAAACATTTTTGTATTTGTTATAAACGTCGATGTTAAAAACCACATTTTATTCCTAAAACCACTTTTTATTGTTAAAACATCGATGTTAAGAGCATATATATATTCATGTTTTTTGTCCCATACTACGATGTTAAAACCCAATTTTTATTATTAAAACATTGATGTTAAAAGCATATATAGATGTTTTTTGTCCTAAACATCGATGTTAAAAACCACTTTTTATTGTTAAAACATTGATGTTAGGAACATATGTATGTTAATGTTTTATGTCCAAAACATCGATGTTAAAAACCACATTTTATTGTTAAAAGATCGATATTAAAAACCACTTTTTATTGTTAAAACGTCGATGTTAAAAACATATATAGATGTTTTTTGTCCAAAAAATCGATGTTAAAACATATCTGTTTTATCTTTGATGTTAAAAACCACTTTTTATTGTTAAAACATCGATGTTAAGAGCATATATATTGATGTGTTTTGCCAAAAACATCGATGTTAAAAACAACATGGATATTGTTAAGACCTAGATGTTTTTAATATCGATGTTAAGAGTATATATATATATTCATGTTCTTTGTCCCAAACATCGATGTTATAACATATCTGTTTTTTTCATTGATGTTATAAACCGGAAATATACAAAAAAATATATATACGCTTTTTGCCCATAACGTCAATGTTAAAAACAACTTAGATATTGTTAAAACATCGATGCTAAAACATATTTGTTTTTGACCAAAACATCGATGTTAAAACATTTTTGTATTTGATATAAACATCGATGTTATAAACCTTTTTTTATTGTTAGAACATCAAGGTTAAAACCCACTTTTTATCGATGTTAACATTTTTTTTTTTTTTTTAAACATCGATGTTATAACATATTTGTTTTTGTCTAAAACATTGATGTTAAGAGCTTATATATTGTTGTTTTTTGTCCAGAACATTTTTGTATTTGTTATAAACATCAAAGTTATAAACCTCATTTTATTGTTAAAACATCGAGGTTAAAACCCACTTTTTATTGTTAAAACATCGATGTTAAAAGCATATATAGATGTGTTTTGTCCAAAAAATCGATGTTAAAACATTTTTGTATTTGTTATAAACGTCGATGTTAAGAGCATATATATTGTTTTTTTTTGTCCAAAACATCGATGTCAAAACATTTTTGTATTTATAAACATCAATGTTAAAAACCAAATTTTATTGTTAAAACATCGAGGTTAAAACGCACTTTTTATTGTTAAAACATCGATGTTAAAAGCATATATAGATGTTTTTTGTCCAAAAAATTGATGTTAAAACATTTTTGTATTTGTTATAAACGTCGATGTTAAAAACCACATTTTATTCCTAAAACCACTTTTTATTGTTAAAACATCGATGTTAAGAGCATATATATATTCATGTTTTTTGTCCCATACATCGATGTTAAAACCCAATTTTTATTATTAAAACATTGATGTTAAAAGCATATATAGATGTTTTTTGTCCTAAACATCGATGTTAAAACATTTTTGTATTTGATATAAACATCGATGTTATAACATATTTGTTTTTGTCTAAAACATTGATGTTAAGAGCATATATATTGTTGTTTTTTGTTCAAAACATCGATGTCAAAACATTTTTGTATTTGTTATAAACATCAAAGTTATAAACCTCATTTTATTGTTAAAACATCGAGGTTAAAGCCCACTTTTTATTGTTAAAACATCGATGTTAAAAGCATATATAGATGTGTTTTGTCCAAAAAATCGATGTTAAAAACTTTTTGTATTTGTTATAAACGTCGATGTTAAGAGCATATATATTGTTTTTTTTTGTCCAAAACATTGATGTCAAAACATTTTTGTATTTATAAACATCAATGTTAAAAACCAAATTTTATTGTTAAAACATCGAGGTTAATATGCACTTTTTATTGTTAAAACATCGATGTTAAAAGCATATATAGATGTGTTTTGTCCAAAAAATCGATGTTAAAACATTTTTGTATTTGTTATAAACGTCGATGTTAAAAACCACATTATATTGTTAAAACTACTTTTCATTGTTAAAACATCGATGTTAAGAGCATATATATATTCATGTTTTTTGTCCCATACATCAATGTTAAAACCCAATTTTTATTATTATTAAAAGATTGATGTTAAAAGCATATATAGATGTTTTTTGTCCTAAACATCGATGTTAAAAAATTTTTGTATTTGATATAAACATCGATGTTATAACATATTTGTTTTTGTCTAAAACATTGATTTAAAGAGAATGTATATTGTTGTTTTTTGTCCAAAACATCGATGTCAAAAAATTTTTGTATTTGTTATAAACATCAATATTATAAACCTTATTTTATTGTTAAAACATCGAGGTTAAAACCCACCTTTAATTGTTAAAACATCGATGTTAAAAGCATATATAGATGTGTTTTGTCCAAAAAATCGATGCTAAAAACTTTTTTTATTTGTTATAAACGTCGATGTTAAGAGCATATATATTGTTTTTTTTTGTCCAAAACATTGATGTCAAAACATTTTTGTATTTATAAACATCAATGTTAAAAACCAAATTTTATTGTTAAAACATCAAGGTTAAAACGCACTTTTTATTGTTAAAACATCGATGTTAAAAGCATATATAGATGTGTTTTGTCCAAAAAATCGATGTTAAAACATTTTTGTATTTGTTATAAACGTCGCTGTTAAAAACTACATTATATTGTTAAAACCACTTTTCATTGTTAAAACATCGATGTTAAGAGCATATATATATATTCATGTTTTTTGACCCATACATCAATGTTAAAACCCAATTTTTATTATTATTCAAACATTGATGTTAAAAGCATATATAAATGTTTTTTGTCCTAAACATCGATGTTAACATTTTTTTTTTTGATATAAACATCGATGTTATAACATATTTGTTTTTGTCTAAAACATTGATGTTAAGAGCTTATATATTGTTGTTTTTTGTCCAGAACATTTTTGTATTTGTTATAAACATCAAAGTTATAAACCTCATTTTATTGTTAAATATCGAGGTTAAAACCCACTTTTTATTGTTAAAACATCGATGTTAAAAGCATATATAGATGTGTTTTTTCCAAAAAATCGATGTTAAAACATTTTTGTATTTGTTATAAACGTCGATGTTAAGAACATATATATTGTTTTTTTTTGTCCAAAACATCGATGTCAAAACATTTTTGTATTTATAAACATCAATGTTAAAAACCAAATTTTATTGTTAAAACATCGAGGTTAAAACGCACTTTTTATTGTTAAAACATCGATGTTAAAAGCATATATAGATGTTTTTTGTCCAAAAAATTGATGTTAAAACATTTTTGTATTTGTTATAAACGTCGATGTTAAAAACCACATTTTATTCCTAAAACCACTTTTTATTGTTAAAACATCGATGTTAAGAGCATATATATATTCATGTTTTTTGTCCCATACTACGATGTTAAAACCCAATTTTTATTATTAAAACATTGATGTTAAAAGCATATATAGATGTTTTTTGTCCTAAACATCGATGTTAAAACATTTTGTATTTGATATAAACATCGATGTTATAACATATTTGTTTTTGTCTAAAACATTGATGTTAAGAGCATATATATTGTTGTTTTTTGTTCAAAACATCGATGTGAAAACATTTTTGTATTTGTTATAAACATCAAAGTTATAAACCTCATTTTATTGTTAAAACATCGAGGTTAAAACCCACTTTTTATTGTTAAAACATCGATGTTAAAAGCATATATAGATGTGTTTTGTCCAAAAAATCGATGTTAAAAACTTTTTGTATTTGTTATAAACGTTGATGTTAAGAGCATATATATTGTTTTTTTTTTTGTCCAAAACATTGATGTCAAAACATTTTTGTATTTATGAACATCAATGTTAAAAACCAAATTTTATTGTTAAAACATCGAGGTTAAAATGCACTTTTTATTGTTAAAACATCGATGTTAAAAGCATATATAGATGTGTTTTGTCAAAAAAATCGATGTTAAAACATTTTTGTATGTGTTATAAACGTCGATGTTAAAAACCATATTATATTGTTAAAACCACTTTTCATTGTTAAAACATCGATGTTAAGAGCATATATATATTCATGTTTTTTGTCCCATACATCAATGTTAAAACCCAATTTTTATTATTATTAAAACATTGATGTTAAAAGCATATATAGATGTTTTTTGTCCTAAACATCGATGTTAAAAAATTTTTAGATTTGATATAAACATCGATGTTATAACATATTTGTTTTTGTCTAAAACATTGATGTTAAGATCATATATATTGTTGTTTTTTGTTCAAAACATCGATGTCAAAACATTTTTGTATTTGTTATAAACATCAAAGTTATAAACCTCATTTTATTGTTAAAACATCGAGGTTAAAACCCACTTTTTATTGTTAAAACATCGATGTTAAAAGCATATATAGATGTGTTTTGTCCAAAAAATCGATGTTAAAAACTTTTTGTATTTGTTATAAACGTTGATGTTAAGAGCATATATATTGTTTTTTTTTTTGTCCAAAACATTGATGTCAAAACATTTTTGTATTTATAAACATCAATGTTAAAAACCAAATTTTATTGTTAAAACATCGAGGTTAAAATGCACTTTTTATTGTTAAAACATCGATGTTAAAAGCATATATAGATGTTTTTTGTCCAAAAAATTGATGTTAAAACATTTTTGTATTTGTTATAAACGTCGATGTTAAAAACCACATTTTATTCCTAAAACCACTTTTCATTGTTAAAAAATCGATGTTAAGAGCATATATATATTCATGTTTTTTGTCCCATACATCAATGTTAAAACCCAATTTTTATTATTATTAAAACATTGATGTTAAAAGCATATATAGATGTTTTTTGTCCTAAACATCGATGTTAAAAAATTTTTAGATTTGATATAAACATCGATGTTATAACATATTTGTTTTTGTCTAAAACATTGATGTAAAGAGCATGTATATTGTTGTTTTTTGTTCAAAACATCGATGTCAAAACATTTTTGTATTTGTTATAAACATCAAAGTTATAAACCTTATTTTATTGTTAAAACATCGAGGTTAAAACCCACTTTTTATTGTTAAAACATCGATGTTAAAAGCATATATAGATGTGTTTTGTCCAAAAAATCGATGTTAAAAACTTTTTGTATTTGTTATAAACGTCGATGTTAAGAGCATACATATTGTTTTTTTTTTGTCCAAAACATCGATGTCAAAACATTTTTGTATTTATAAACATAAATGTTAAAAACCAAATTTTATTGTTAAAACATCGAGGTTTAAACGCACTTTTTATTGTTAAAACATCGATGTTAAAAGCATATATAGATGTGTTTTGTCCAAAAAATCGATGTTAAAACATTTTTTTATTTGTTATAAACGTCAATGTTAAAAACCACATTTTTTTCCTAAAACCACTTTTTATTGTTAAAACATCGATGTTAAGAGCATATATATATTCATGTTTTTTGTCCCATACATCGATGTTAAAACCCAATTTTTATTATTAAAACATCGATGTTAAGAGCATATATATATTCATGTTTTTTGTCCCATACATCGATGTTAAAACCCAATTTTTATTATTAAAACATTGATGTTAAAAGACTATATAGATATTTTTAGTCCTAAACATCGATGTTAAAACATTTTTGTATTTGATATAAACATCGATGTTATAACATATTTGTTTTTGTCTAAAACATTGATGTTAAGAACATATATATTGTTGTTTATTGACCAAAACATCGATGTCAAAACATTTTGTATTTGTTATAAACATCAATGTTATAAACCTCATTTTATTGTTAAAACATCGAGGCTAAAACCCACTTTTTATTGTTAAAACATCGATGTTAAAAGCATATATAGATGTGTTTTGTCCAAAAAATCGATGTTAAAACATTTTTGTATTTGTTATAAACGTCGATGTTAAAAACCACATTTTATTCCTAAAACCACTTTTTATTGTTAAAACATCGATGTTAAGAGCATATATATATTCATGTTTTTTGTCCCATACATCGATGTTAAAACCCAATTTTTATTATTAAAACATTGATGTTAAAAGCATATATAGATTTAGTTAAAAACCAAATTTTATTGTTAAAACATCGAGGTTAAAATGCACTTTTTATTGTTAAAACATCGATGTTAAAAGCATATATAGATGTTTTTTGTCCAAAAAATTGATGTTAAAACATTTTTGTATTTGTTATAAACGTCGATGTTAAAAACCACATTTTATTCCTAAAACCACTTTTTATTGTTAAAACATCGATGTTAAGAGCATATATATATTCATGTTTTTTGTCCCATACATCGATGTTAAAACCCAATTTTTATTATTAAAACATTGATGTTAAAAGCATATATAGATGTTTTTTGTCCTAAACATCGATGTTAAAACATTTTTGTATTTGATATAAACATCGATGTTATAACATATTTGTTTTTGTCTAAAACATTGATGTTAAGAGCATATATATTGTTGTTTTTTGTCCAAAACATCGATGTCAAAACATTTTTGTATTTGTTATAAACATCAAAGTTATAAACCTCATTTTATTGTTAAAACATCGAGGTTAAAACCCACTTTTTATTGTTAAAACATCGATGTTAAAAGCATATATAGATGTGTTTTGTCCAAAAAATCGATGATAAAACTTTTTGTATTTGTTATAAACGTCGATGTTAAGAGCATATATATTGTTTTTTTTTGTCCAAAACATTGATGTCAAAACATTTTTGTATTTATAAACATCAATGTTAAAAACCAAATTTTATTGTTAAAACATCGAGGTTAAAACGCACTTTTTATTGTTAAAACATCGATGTTAAAAGCATATATAGATGTGTTTTGTCCAAAAAATCGATGTTAAAACATTTTTGTATTTGTTATAAACGTCGATGTTAAAAACTACATTATATTGTTAAAACCACTTTTCATTGTTAAAACATCGATGTTAAGAGCATATATATATTCATGTTTTTTGTCCCATACATCAATGTTAAAACCCAATTTTTATTATTATTCAAACATTGATGTTAAAAGCATATATAAATGTTTTTTGTCCTAAACATCGATGTTAACATTTTTTTTTTTTTTGATATAAACATCGATGTTATAACATATTTGTTTTTGTCTAAAACATTGATGTTAAGAGCTTATATATTGTTGTTTTTTGTCCAGAACATTTTTGTATTTGTTATAAACATCAAAGTTATAAACCTCATTTTATTGTTAAAACATCGAGGTTAAAACCCACTTTTTATTGTTTAAACATCGATGTTAAAAGCATATATAGATGTGTTTTGTCCAAAAAGCGATGTTAAAACATTTTTGTATTTGTTATAAACGTCGATGTTAAGAGCATATATATTGTTTTTTTTTTGTCCAAAACATCGATGTCAAAACATTTTTGTATTTATAAACATCAATGTTAAAAACCAAATTTTATTGTTAAAACATCGAGGTTAAAACGCACTTTTTATTGTTAAAACATCGATGTTAAAAGCATATATAGATGTTTTTTGTCCAAAAAATTAATGTTAAAACATTTTTGTATTTGTTATAAACGTCGATGTTAAAAACCACATTTTATTCCTAAAACCACTTTTTATTGTTAAAACATCGATGTTAAGAGCATATATATATTCATGTTTTTTGTCCCATACATCGATGTTAAAACCCAATTTTTATTATTAAAACATTGATGTTAAAAGCATATATAGATGTTTTTTGTCCTAAACATCGATGTTAAAACATTTTAGTATTTGATATAAACATCGATGTTATAACATATTTGTTTTTGTCTAAAACATTGATGTTAAGAGCATATATATTGTTGTTTTTTGTTCAAAACATCGATGTCAAAACATTTTTGTATTTGTTATAAACATCAAAGTTATAAACCTCATTTTATTGTTAAAACATCGAGGTTAAAACCCACTTTTTATTGTTAAAACATCGATGTTAAAAGCATATATAGATGTGTTTTGTCCAAAAAATCGATGATAAAACTTTTTGTATTTGTTATAAACGTCGATGTTAAGAGCATATATATTGTTTTTTTTGTCCAAAACATTGATGTCAAAACATTTTTGTATTTATAAACATCAATGTTAAAAACCAAATTTTATTGTTAAAACATCGAGGTTAAAATGCACTTTTTATTGTTAAAACATCGATGTTAAAAGCATATATAGATGTGTTTTGTCCAAAAAATCGATGTTAAAACATTTTTTTATTTGTTATAAACGTCGATGTTAAAAACCACATTTTATTCCTAAAACCACTTTTTATTGTTAAAACATCGATGTTAAGAGCATATATATATTCATGTTTTTTGTCCCATACATCGATGTTAAAACCCAATTTTTATTATTAAAACATTGATGTTAAAAGCATATATAGATGTTTTTTGTCCTAAACATCGATGTTAAAACATTTTTGTATTTGATATAAACATCGATGTTATAACATATTTGTTTTTGTCTAAAACATTGATGTTAAGAGCATATATATTGTTGTTTTTTGTTCAAAACATCGATGTCAAAACATTTTTGTATTTGTTATAAACATCAAAGTTATAAACCTCATTTTATTGTTAAAACATCGAGGTTAAAACCCACTTTTTATTGTTAAAACATCGATGTTAAAAGCATATATAGATGTGTTTTGTCCAAAAAATCGATGTTAAAAACTTTTTGTATTTGTTATAAACGTCGATGTTAAGAGCATACATATTGTTTTTTTTTTGTCCAAAACATCGATGTCAAAACATTTTTGTATTTATAAACATAAATGTTAAAAACCAAATTTTATTGTTAAAACATCGAGGTTTAAACGCACTTTTTATTGTTAAAACATCGATGTTAAAAGCATATATAGATGTGTTTTGTCCAAAAAATCGATGTTAAAACATTTTTTTATTTGTTATAAACGTCAATGTTAAAAACCACATTTTATTCCTAAAACCACTTTTTATTGTTAAAACATCGATGTTAAGAGCATATATATATTCATGTTTTTTGTCCCATACATCGATGTTAAAACCCAATTTTTATTATTAAAACATCGATGTTAAGAGCATATATATATTCATGTTTTTTGTCCCATACATCGATGTTAAAACCCAATTTTTATTATTAAAACATTGATGTTAAAAGCATATATAGATATTTTTAGTCCTAAACATCGATGTTAAAACATTTTTGTATTTGATATAAACATCGATGTTATAACATATTTGTTTTTGTCTAAAACATTGATGTTAAGAGCATATATATTGTTGTTTATTGACCAAAACATCGATGTCAAAACATTTTGTATTTGTTATAAACATCAATGTTATAAACCTCATTTTATTGTTAAAACATCGAGGTTAAAACCCACTTTTTATTGTTAAAACATCGATGTTAAAAGCATATATAGATGTGTTTTGTCCAAAAAATCGATGTTAAAACATTTTTGTATTTGTTATAAACGTCGATGTTAAAAACCACATTTTATTCCTAAAACCACTTTTTATTGTTAAAACATCGATGTTAAGAGCATATATATATTCATGTTTTTTGTCCCATACATCGATGTTAAAACCCAATTTTTATTATTAAAACATTGATGTTAAAAGCATATATAGATTTAGTTAAAAACCAAATTTTATTGTTAAAACATCGAGGTTAAAATGCACTTTTTATTGTTAAAACATCGATGTTAAAAGCATATATAGATGTTTTTTGTCCAAAAAATTAATGTTAAAACATTTTTGTATTTGTTATAAACGTCGATGTTAAAAACCACATTTTATTCCTAAAACCACTTTTTATTGTTAAAACATCGATGTTAAGAGCATATATATATTCATGTTTTTTGTCCCATACATCGATGTTAAAACCCAATTTTTATTATTAAAACATTGATGTTAAAAGCATATATAGATGTTTTTTGTCCTAAACATCGATGTTAAAACATTTTTGTATTTGATATAAACATCGATGTTATAACATATTTGTTTTTGTCTAAAACATTGATGTTAAGAGCATATATATTGTTGTTTTTTGTCCAAAACATCGATGTCAAAACATTTTTGTATTTGTTATAAACATCAATGTTATAAACCTCATTTTATTGTTAAAACATCGAGGTTAAAACCCACTTTTTATTGTTAAAACATCGATGTTAAAAGCATATATAGATGTGTTTTGTCCAAAAAATCGATGATAAAACTTTTTGTATTTGTTATAAACGTCGATGTTAAGAGCATATATATTGTTTTTTTTTGTCCAAAACATTGATGTCAAAACATTTTTGTATTTATAAACATCAATGTTAAAAACCAAATTTTATTGTTAAAACATCGAGGTTAAAACGCACTTTTTATTGTTAAAACATCGATGTTAAAAGCATATATAGATGTGTTTTGTCCAAAAAATCGATGTTAAAACATTTTTGTATTTGTTATAAACGTCGCTGTTAAAAACTACATTATATTGTTAAAACCACTTTTCATTGTTAAAACATCGATGTTAAGAGCATATATATATTCATGTTTTTTGTCCCATACATCAATGTTAAAACCCAATTTTTATTATTATTCAAACATTGATGTTAAAAGCATATATAAATGTTTTTTGTCCTAAACATCGATGTTAACATTTTTTTTTTTTTGATATAAACATCGATGTTATAACATATTTGTTTTTGTCTAAAACATTGATGTTAAGAGCTTATATATTGTTGTTTTTTGTCCAGAGCATTTTTGTATTTGTTATAAACATCAAAGTTATAAACCTCATTTTATTGTTAAAACATCGAGGTTAAAACCCACTTTTTATTGTTTAAACATCGATGTTAAAAGCATATATAGATGTGTTTTGTCCAAAAAGCGATGTTAAAACATTTTTGTATTTGTTATAAACGTCGATGTTAAGAGCATATATATTGTTTTTTTTTTTGTCCAAAACATCGATGTCAAAACATTTTTGTATTTATAAACATCAATGTTAAAAACCAAATTTTATTGTTAAAACATCGAGGTTAAAACGCACTTTTTATTGTTAAAACATCGATGTTAAAAGCATATATAGATGTTTTTTGTCCAAAAAATTGATGTTAAAACATTTTTGTATTTGTTATAAACGTCGATGTTAAAAACCACATTTTATTCCTAAAACCACTTTTTATTGTTAAAACATCGATGTTAAGAGCATATATATATTCATGTTTTTTGTCCCATACATCGATGTTAAAACCCAATTTTTATTATTAAAACATTGATGTTAAAAGCATATATAGATGTTTTTTGTCCTAAACATCGATGTTAAAACATTTTAGTATTTGATATAAACATCGATGTTATAACATATTTGTTTTTGTCTAAAACATTGATGTTAAGAGCATATATATTGTTGTTTTTTGTTCAAAACATCGATGTCAAAACATTTTTGTATTTGTTATAAACATCAAAGTTATAAACCTCATTTTATTGTTAAAACATCGAGGTTAAAACCCACTTTTTATTGTTAAAACATCGATGTTAAAAGCATATATAGATGTGTTTTGTCCAAAAAATCGATGATAAAACTTTTTGTATTTGTTATAAACGTCGATGTTAAGAGCATATATATTGTTTTTTTTGTCCAAAACATTGATGTCAAAACATTTTTGTATTTATAAACATCAATGTTAAAAACCAAATTTTATTGTTAAAACATCGAGGTTAAAATGCACTTTTTATTGTTAAAACATCGATGTTAAAAGCATATATAGATGTGTTTTGTCCAAAAAATCGATGTTAAAACATTTTTGTATTTGTTATAAACGTCGATGTTAAAAACCACATTTTATTGTTAAAACCACTTTTCATTGTTAAAACATCGATGTTAAGAGCATATACATATTCATGTTTTTTGTCCCATACATCAATGTTAAAACCCAATTTTTATTATTATTAAAACATTGATGTTAAAAGCATATATAGATGTTTTTTGTCCTAAACATCGATGTTAAAAAATTTTTGTATTTGATATAAACATCGATGTTATAACATATTTGTTTTTGTCTAAAACATTGATGTAAAGAGCATGTATATTGTTGTTTTTTGTCCAAAACATCGATGTTAAAACATTTTTGTATTTGTTATAAACATCAATGTTATAAACCTTATTTTATTGTTAAAACATCGAGGTTAAAACCCACTTTTTATTGTTAAAACATCGATGTTAAAAGCATATATAGATGTTTTTTGTCCTAAACATCGATGTTAAAACATTTTTGTATTTGATATAAACATCGATGTTATAACATATTTGTTTTTGTCTAAAACATTGATGTCAAAACATTTTTGTATTTATAAACATCAATGTTAAAAACCAAATTTTATTGTTAAAACATCGAGGTTAAAACGCACTTTTTATTGTTAAAACATCGATGTTAAAAGCATATATAGATGTGTTTTTTGTCCAAAAAATCGATGTTAAAACATTTTTTTATTTGTTATAAACGTCAATGTTAAAAACCACATTTTATTCCTAAAACCACTTTTTATTGTTAAAACATCGATGTTAAAAGCATATATAGATGTGTTTTGTCCAAAAAATCGATGTTAAAACATTTTTTTATTTGTTATAAACGTCGATGTTAAAAACCACATTTTATTCCTAAAACCACTTTTTATTGTTAAAACATCGATGTTAAGAGCATATATATATTCATGTTTTTTGTCCCATACATCGATGTTAAAACCCAATTTTTATTATTAAAACATTGATGTTAAAAGCATATACAGATGTTTTTTGTCCTAAACATCGATGTTAAAACATTTTTGTATTTGATATAAACATCGATGTTATAACATATTTGTTTTTGTCTAAAACATTGATGTTAAGAGCATATATATTGTTGTTTTTTGTTCAAAACATCGATGTCAAAACATTTTTGTATTTGTTATAAACATCAAAGTTATAAACCTCATTTTATTGTTAAAACATCGAGGTTAAAACCCACTTTTTATTGTTAAAACATCGATGTTAAAAGCATATATATATTCATGTTTTTTGTCCCATACATCGATGTTAAAACCCAATTTTTATTATTAAAACATTGATGTTAAAAGCATATATAGATGTTTTTTGTCCTAAACATCGATGTTAAAACATTTTTGTATTTGATATAAACATCGATGTTATAACATATTTGTTTTTGTCTAAAACATTGATGTTAAGAGCATATATATTGTTGTTTTTTGTTCAAAACATCGATGTCAAAACATTTTTGTATTTGTTATAAACATCAAAGTTATAAACCTCATTTTATTGTTAAAACATCGAGGTTAAAACCCACTTTTTATTGTTAAAACATCGATGTTAAAAGCATATATAGATGTGTTTTGTCCAAAAAATCGATGTTAAAACTTTTTGTATTTGTTATAAACGTCGATGTTAAGAGCATATATATTGTTTTTTTTTGTCCAAAACATTGATGTCAAAACATTTTTGTATTTATAAACATCAATGTTAAAAACCAAATTTTATTGTTAAAACATCGCGGTTAAAACGCACTTTTTATTGTTAAAACATCGATGTTAAAAGCATATATAGATGTGTTTTGTCCAAAAAATCGATGTTAAAACATTTTTGTATTTGTTATAAACGTCGCTGTTAAAAACTACATTATATTGTTAAAACCACTTTTCATTGTTAAAACATCGATGTTAAGAGCATATATATATTCATGTTTTTTGTCCCATACATCAATGTTAAAACCCAATTTTTATTATTATTCAAACATTGATGTTAAAAGCATATATAAATGTTTTTTGTCCTAAACATCGATGTTAACATTTTTTTTTTTTTTGATATAAACATCGATGTTATAACATATTTGTTTTTGTCTAAAACATTGATGTTAAGAGCTTATATATTGTTGTTTTTTGTCCAGAACATTTTTGTATTTGTTATAAACATCAAAGTTATAAACCTCATTTTATTGTTAAAACATCGAGGTTAAAACCCACTTTTTATTGTTTAAACATCGATGTTAAAAGCATATATAGATGTGTTTTGTCCAAAAAGCGATGTTAAAACATTTTTGTATTTGTTATAAACGTCGATGTTAAGAGCATATATATTGTTTTTTTTTTGTCCAAAACATCGATGTCAAAACATTTTTGTATTTATAAACATCAATGTTAAAAACCAAATTTTATTGTTAAAACATCGAGGTTAAAACGCACTTTTTATTGTTAAAACATCGATGTTAAAAGCATATATAGATGTTTTTTGTCCAAAAAATTGATGTTAAAACATTTTTGTATTTGTTATAAACGTCGATGTTAAAAACCACATTTTATTCCTAAAACCACTTTTTATTGTTAAAACATCGATGTTAAGAGCATATATATATTCATGTTTTTTGTCCCATACATCGATGTTAAAACCCAATTTTTATTATTAAAACATTGATGTTAAAAGCATATATAGATGTTTTTTGTCCTAAACATCGATGTTAAAACATTTTAGTATTTGATATAAACATCGATGTTAAAACATTTTTGTATTTGATATAAACATCGATGTTATAACATATTTGTTTTTGTCTAAAACATTGATGTCAAAACATTTTTGTATTTATAAACATCAATGTTAAAAACCAAATTTTATTGTTAAAACATCGAGGTTAAAACGCACTTTTTATTGTTAAAACATCGATGTTAAAAGCATATATAGATGTGTTTTGTCCAAAAAATCGATGTTAAAACATTTTTTTATTTGTTATAAACGTCAATGTTAAAAACCACATTTTATTCCTAAAACCACTTTTTATTGTTAAAACATCGATGTTAAAAGCATATATAGATGTGTTTTGTCCAAAAAATCGATGTTAAAACATTTTTGTATTTGTTATAAACGTCGATGTTAAAAACCACATTTTATTCCTAAAACCACTTTTTATTGTTAAAACATCGATGTTAAGAGCATATATATATTCATGTTTTTTGTCCCATACATCGATGTTAAAACCCAATTTTTATTATTAAAACATTGATGTTAAAAGCATATATAGATGTTTTTTGTCCTAAACATCGATGTTAAAACATTTTTGTATTTGATATAAACATCGATGTTATAACATATTTGTTTTTGTCTAAAACATTGATGTTAAGAGCATATATATTGTTGTTTTTTGTCCAAAACATCGATGTCAAAACATTTTTGTATTTGTTATAAACATCAAAGTTATAAACCTCATTTTATTGTTAAAACATCGAGGTTAAAACCCACTTTTTATTGTTAAAACATCGATGTTAAAAGCATATATAGATGTGTTTTGTCCAAAAAATCGATGTTAAAACTTTTTGTATTTGTTATAAACGTCGATGTTAAGAGCATATATATTGTTTTTTTTTGTCCAAAACATTGATGTCAAAACATTTTTGTATTTATAAACATCAATGTTAAAAACCAAATTTTATTGTTAAAACATCGAGGTTAAAACGCACTTTTTATTGTTAAAACATCGATGTTAAAAGCATATATAGATGTGTTTTGTCCAAAAAATCGATGTTAAAACATTTTTGTATTTGTTATAAACGTCGCTGTTAAAAACTACATTATATTGTTAAAACCACTTTTCATTGTTAAAACATCGATGTTAAGAGCATATATATGTAAGCTGGTTGCCAATCATATGTTTTTTTAGAGGACGTATTGTTTTTTTATGGTGCATTGTTGTGGATTTTCTATCAAGAGATGTAACAATGGATTGTTAATCAATTGTTACTTTTAGGTATTATAGTTTTTGTATAATTGATATATATTATATTGTTGTAAATTTGTATTAATAAAAGGTTACTTTTAGCATGAGATTAACTCCAATTTGTTACAAGATTAGAAATTGATTAACACATTCAAGTTATAATGGCTGAGCAAAAGCTATTTGTCCATATTATTAAGAAAGATGAAGATAAGTATGATTTAGAAGCATTGGCAATAGATAAGTATTCTTGGTTTATAGTTCCAAAAGAATTGAAGGATTTAAGGTTAAGCGTACATCAGGAATTAATAAAATTGAAAACTGTTACAAGTTCTATAAAATCTATTTCAAAAATAGGTGGTTACAGAAAAGTTGCAATTAAATTTAATACAGAATTAAAAAAAATATATTTAGATGAAGATGAAAATTTCTGTATTTGTGATCATTATCTAGAAGAGGAGGTTAAAAGCACAGGTGATGTAAATAATATGTTAGGTGAGACAAAAACTGAAAATGAGATTTTTTTATTAAATCGAATAAGGGAACTAGAGGGTCGTGTTTCGTCAGCGTATGAATTAACAATGAGGGAAATTGAACAGAAATTTTTATTGGTTAAATTTAACGGCAAGCAAGAAGCTTCAACATGGATGGATATGTTTGAAAGGGAATGCTCTAGATTTAAACTAAATGATGTTAATAAAATCGAGGCGTTAAGATTATTTATAGATGGGAATGTCAAAGAGTGGTACAGTTCCAATTTAATTAAGTTATCATCATCTGACTGGGACGCTTGGAAAAGTTCTTTTTTAATGATATATGGCCAAAAATGTTGGTCAAACATCCGTAATGCTTTTGATTATAAATATTTGTATGGCTCTTTAATTGATTTTGTAATAAAAAAGGAACGTTTATTACTCGAGGCAGACAAAGATATCTCAGAACTATGCAGAATTTATCTAATCATTTATAACCTTCCATTGGAGGTTCAGTCTAGATTGAACATTAATAACATAAAATCAATGTGTGATTTAATAATCGAAATCAGAAAATTAAACGATATATTAGCCGTGGAAAACAAATTGGACCAAAGGAAGAAGATTGAAGGAAAGAAGACAGATAATAATAGGCCTTTATTAAAAGAATCCACAATTGATAAGAAACCTTGTAGCATTTGCAAAGCTCTCGGCTTTGACAATCGATTTCATCCAACATGGTTATGTAGAAATAAAAACTCTACATTAAAAAAACAAGTTAATTTGACCGAACAAAATGACAATGATAATGAATTACTAGGAATTGAAATACAGCGAAATGACACAAAAAACTAGTAGGCCCGGAAAAATCTGCACCGATTTCACTAATTAAACTTACAGTTATCGTAGATAAAAGAAAATTGGTAAAAGCCGTCTATGATAATGGATCCACTTGTTCATTAATTAGTGAAAAACTTGTAAAATTATTAAAATCGAAACTAACCAGTAATAGAAACGTTTTAAAAACTATAAGTGGTGTTGATTTTTGTCAAAGCCGGGCTAATCTGCATTTAAAAATAGGAAAAATAGAAGATAAATTAGATTTAATAGTGGTAAAGAACAACAATTTTAATTATGATTTACTAATAGGATTAGATGCAATAAAGAAATTTAAATTAATACAAGATGAAAATTTAAGAATCAAACAGAAAATAAATGGCAAGGTTATAGAGGTTGATCAGGGTTTCGATATAAAACCTAAAAATGAGGTTCCACATCAAAATGAGACTATTTTTAATACTAAATTAAACATTGACAATTCTCAAATCGATTTAGTTCATTTGGAAAAAGATAAAAAGATGAGAATGAATAGATTAATTATGGATTATCGTTCATGTTTTGCTAAAAATAAATTTGACGTTGGATCTATAAAATCTGTAGAGGCTCACATTAAACTAAAAGAAGAAAAATATGTTTCCAAGAAACCTTATCGGTGTTCATATCCGGATCAAGAAGAAATAGACTCTCAGATTTCTAAATTACTGGAGAACGATTTGATTGAAGAATCCTCTTCACCTTTTGCATCACCAGTCACATTGGCGTTTAAAAAAGAGGATGGGCGGAGGACTCGCTTATGTGTCGATTTCCGAGAGTTGAACAAAATTGTTGTTCCAGAACCCCAGCCGTTCCCGAGAATAGAAGATATGGTCGTGAATGCCGGAAACTGCAGTTATTTTACGGCACTAGATATAAACTCGGCTTTTTGGTCTATACCGTTAAGAAAAAAAGACAGAAAAAAAACTGCATTTATAACTCAAAAAGGCCATTGGCAATGGAAGGTGCTTCCTTTTGGATTTAAAAACTCACCAGCGATATTTCAAAGAGTGTTAGCAGGAATAATTAGAAAATACGATTTAGATAAATTTTGTGTCAATTATATTGATGACATACTAATTTTTTCTGAAACTTTTGATGACCATTTGATTCAAATTAAATTATTTTTTGAGGCTATTAAACAAGAAGGTTTTAAATTAAAATTATCAAAATGTAATTTTGCCAAACCTTCCATAAAGTATTTAGGTCATATAATTGAAAATGGTAAAGTTAGTCCGATAAACGAGAACCTGGTTGCTATTAAAGAGTTTAATCGACCGAAGAACAGGAAGATGGTTCGTCAGTTGTTGGGAAAAATAAACTTCTATCATAAATTCATTGATCATTGTACACAGCGTTTGGCCCCATTGCATAATTTATTAAAGAAAAATGTTAGATTTATTTGGACTGAACAATGCGAAAATTGTTTTAATGAGATAAAGCGGTACCTATGCTCAACGCCTATATTAGCCATTTATGATAAGGATAAAGAGGTTGTAATTGAGGTAGATGCGAGCCGTTTAGGTTTGGGGGCTGTTTTAAAACAACCACAAAAAGATGGCATTTTTCATCCCGTCGCATATTTTTCAAAGAAGCTAACTCCAGGACAGATGAAGAAAGAAATAATGTATTTAGAATGTCTAGCCATCAAAGAAGCAATTATTTTTTGGCAATATTATTTGATAGGTAGAGAATTTGTAGTCATCTCAGATCACAAACCATTAGTAAGCTTAAAATCAAAATCTAGAACTGATGAAGCGATGGGTAATTTGATGTTGTATTTGTCTCAGTACAATTTCAAAATCATTTATAAAGAAGGAAAAGAAAATATTGAGGCTGATGCTTTATCTAGAAATCCTGTTCTCGAAAGTTTTTCTAATGACGATGATTGTTTAAAAATTGTAAATATGATAAAATTGGAAGAGATAATTGCTGATCAACGAGATATTAAGGAAGAAATAGAAAAGACCAAGAAGATAGTTAAAGATGGTGATATCAGTTTTAAACTTTTGAATAGTAGGAAAAGAATTTATGTATCAGAAAAGTTTGGGTTAGATTTAATCAAGAAAATACATAAATTTTATGGTCATATTGGTAGTACTCATATAGCCAACAAACTAAGACCTTTTTACTATTTTAAAAACATGGATGATAAAATAAATCATTATTGTCAAACGTGTGAAATCTGTAAGAAAAATAAATCTAGATCAAGTCGGGCTATAGGTCTACTATCAAAATTAGGACCGGCTAAACAGCCCTTTGAAATTGTGTCGATTGACACCATTGGGGGTTTCAGCGGCAACGGTTCCACTAAGAAATATATGCATTTGCTGGTGGACCATTTCACTAGACATGCGTGGATCTTAACCTCAAGTAAACAAAATGCTCAGGATTTCATTAAATTAATAAATCCGTTGACTAAAGATTATGAAATAAAAATGTTGTTGGTCGATCAATACACAGCATTAAATTCAATGAAATTAAAAAAATATTTAAAAGAAAAAGGTATTTTACTTGTTTATACCTCAGTCGATAATCCTCAATCGAACGGCTTAAACGAACGATTGAACCAAACATTGGTGAACAGGATTCGGTGTAAATTTAATGAAGATGGTAACAATACACCTTGGACAAAAATTGCTGAACAGTGCTTAGATGAATATAATAATACAGTACATAGTACAACCAAATTCACTCCAGCATATCTTTTATTTGGCACGACGTCAGAAATAGTACCTTCTCAACTAAAACAAGCAAATAATTTAGAAAAGGATAGAGAAGAGGCTTTCAAAAATTCTGAAAAAAGTTTTGAAAGAAATAAAATTAGAATAGACAAGAACAGAAGAGAATATGAATTTCAAGAAGGTGACTTAGTGTATGTAGCAAATGGTAACAAATTAAACAGAAATAAGCTAGATGAGATCAGAAGTGGACCATTCATGATAAAGAAAAGACATTCTAATTCAATTTATGAATTAGGAAGTAGAAAGAAACGAAAAGAAGGGAATCTGTTCCACAGCATCAAGCTTGTACCTTACTCTTTTCCTATGCAGTAAAAGAGTCGTCGACCAAGGGAAGTGTAAGCTGGTTGCCAATCATATGTTTTTTTAGAGGACGTATTGTTTTTTTATGGTGCATTGTTGTGGATTTTCTATCAAGAGATGTAACAATGGATTGTTAATCAATTGTTACTTTTAGGTATTATAGTTTTTGTATAATTGATATATATTATATTGTTGTAAATTTGTATTAATAAAAGGTTACTTTTAGCATGAGATTAACTCCAATTTGTTATTATTAGATTAGATATATATTCATGTTTTTTGTCCCATACATCAATGTTAAAACCCAATTTTTATTATTATTAAAAGATTGATGTTAAAAGCATATATAGATGTGTTTTGTCCAAAAAAACGATGTTAAAAACTTTTTTTATTTGTTATAAACGTCGATGTTAAGAGCATATATATTGTTTTTTTTTTGTCCAAAACATTGATGTCAAAACATTTTTGTATTTATAAACATCAATGTTAAAAACCAAATTTTATTGTTAAAACATCAAGGTTAAAACGCACTTTTTATTGTTAAAACATCGATGTTAAAAGCATATATAGATGTGTTTTGTCCAAAAAATCGATGTTAAAACATTATTGTATTTGTTATAAACGTCGCTGTTAAAAACTACATTATATTGTTAAAACCACTTTTCATTGTTAAAACATCGATGTTAAGAGCATATATATATTCATGTTTTTTGACCCATACATCAATGTTAAAACCCAATTTTTACTATTATTCAAACATTGATGTTAAAAGCATATATAAATGTTTTTTGTCCTAAACATCGATGTTAACATTTTTTTTTTTGATATAAACATCGATGTTATAACATATTTGTTTTTGTCTAAAACATTGATGTTAAGAGCTTATATATTGTTGTTTTTTGTCCAGAACATTTTTGTATTTGTTATAAACATCAAAGTTATAAACCTCATTTTATTGTTAAATATCGAGGTTAAAACCCACTTTTTATTGTTAAAACATCGATGTTAAAAGCATATATAGATGTGTTTTGTCCAAAAAATCGATGTTAAAACATTTTTGTATTTGTTATAAACGTCGATGTTAAGAACATATATATTGTTTTTTTTTGTCCAAAACATCGATGTCAAAACATTTTTGTATTTATAAACATCAATGTTAAAAACCAAATTTTATTGTTAAAACATCGAGGTTAAAACGCACTTTTTATTGTTAAAACATCGATGTTAAAAGCATATATAGATGTTTTTTGTCCAAAAAATTGATGTTAAAACATTTTTGTATTTGTTATAAACGTCGATGTTAAAAACCACATTTTATTCCTAAAACCACTTTTTATTGTTAAAACATCGATGTTAAGAGCATATATATATTCATGTTTTTTGTCCCATACTACGATGTTAAAACCCAATTTTTATTATTAAAACATTGATGTTAAAAGCATATATAGATGTTTTTTGTCCTAAACATCGATGTTAAAACATTTTGTATTTGATATAAACATCGATGTTATAACATATTTGTTTTTGTCTAAAACATTGATGTTAAGAGCATATATATTGTTGTTTTTTGTTCAAAACATCGATGTCAAAACATTTTTGTATTTGTTATAAACATCAAAGTTATAAACCTCATTTTATTGTTAAAACATCGAGGTTAAAACCCACTTTTTATTGTTAAAACATCGATGTTAAAAGCATATATAGATGTGTTTTGTCCAAAAAATCGATGTTAAAAACTTTTTGTATTTGTTATAAACGTTGATGTTAAGAGCATATATATTGTTTTTTTTTTTGTCCAAAACATTGATGTCAAAACATTTTTGTATTTATAAACATCAATGTTAAAAACCAAATTTTATTGTTAAAACATCGAGGTTAAAATGCACTTTTTATTGTTAAAACATCGATGTTAAAAGCATATATAGATGTGTTTTGTCCAAAAAATCGATGTTAAAACATTTTTGTATTTGTTATAAACGTCGATGTTAAAAACCATATTATATTGTTAAAACCACTTTTTATTGTTAAAACATCGATGTTAAAAGCATATATAGATGTTTTTTGTCCAAAAAATTGATGTTAAAACATTTTTGTATTTGTTATAAACGTCGATGTTAAAAACCACATTTTATTCCTAAAACCACTTTTTATTGTTAAAACATCGATGTTAAGAGCATATATATATTCATGTTTTTTGTCCCATACATCAATGTTAAAACCCAATTTTTATTATTATTAAAACATTGATGTTAAAAGCATATATAGATGTTTTTTGTCCTAAACATCGATGTTAAAAAATTTTTAGATTTGATATAAACATCGATGTTATAACATATTTGTTTTTGTCTAAAACATTGATGTTAAGAGCATATATATTGTTGTTTTTTGTTCAAAACATCGATGTCAAAACATTTTTGTATTTGTTATAAACATCAAAGTTATAAACCTCATTTTATTGTTAAAACATCGAGGTTAAAACCCACTTTTTATTGTTAAAACATCGATGTTAAAAGCATATATAGATGTGTTTTGTCCAAAAAAACGATGTTAAAAACTTTTTGTATTTGTTATAAACGTTGATGTTAAGAGCATATATATTGTTTTTTTTTTTGTCCAAAACATTGATGTCAAAACATTTTTGTATTTATAAACATCAATGTTAAAAACCAAATTTTATTGTTAAAACATCGAGGTTAAAATGCACTTTTTATTGTTAAAACATCGATGTTAAAAGCATATATAGATGTGTTTTGTCCAAAAAATCGATGTTAAAACATTTTTGTATTTGTTATAAACGTCGATGTTAAAAACCATATTATATTGTTAAAACCACTTTTCATTGTTAAAACATCGATGTTAAGAGCATATATATATTCATGTTTTTTGTCCCATACATCAATGTTAAAACCCAATTTTTATTATTATTAAAACATTGATGTTAAAAGCATATATAGATGTTTTTTGTCCTAAACATCGATGTTAAAAAATTTTTAGATTTGATATAAACATCGATGTTATAACATATTTGTTTTTGTCTAAAACATTGATGTAAAGAGCATGTATATTGTTGTTTTTTGTTCAAAACATCGATGTCAAAACATTTTTGTATTTGTTATAAACATCAAAGTTATAAACCTTATTTTATTGTTAAAACATCGAGGTTAAAACCCACTTTTTATTGTTAAAACATCGATGTTAAAAGCATATATAGATGTGTTTTGTCCAAAAAATCGATGTTAAAAACTTTTTGTATTTGTTATAAACGTCGATGTTAAGAGCATACATATTGTTTTTTTTTTTGTCCAAAACATCGATGTCAAAACATTTTTGTATTTATAAACATAAATGTTAAAAACCAAATTTTATTGTTAAAACATCGAGGTTTAAACGCACTTTTTATTGTTAAAACATCAATGTTAAAAGCATATATAGATGTGTTTTGTCCAAAAAATCGATGTTAAAACATTTTTTTATTTGTTATAAACGTCAATGTTAAAAACCACATTTTATTCCTAAAACCACTTTTTATTGTTAAAACATCGATGTTAAGAGCATATATATATTCATGTTTTTTGTCCCATACATCGATGTTAAAACCCAATTTTTATTATTAAAACATCGATGTTAAGAGCTTATATATATTCATGTTTTTTGTCCCATACATCGATGTTAAAACCCAATTTTTATTATTAAAACATTGATGTTAAAAGCATATATAGATATTTTTAGTCCTAAACATCGATGTTCAAACATTTTCGTATTTGATATAAACATCGATGTTATAACATATTTGTTTTTGTCTAAAACATTGATGTTAAGAACATATATATTGTTGTTTATTGACCAAAACATCGATGTCAAAACATTTTGTATTTGTTATAAACATCAATGTTATAAACCTCATTTTATTGTTAAAACATCGAGGCTAAAACCCACTTTTTATTGTTAAAACATCGATGTTAAAAGCATATATAGATGTGTTTTGTCCACAAAATCGATGTTAAAACATTTTTGTATTTGTTATAAACGTCGATGTTAAAAACCACATTTTATTCCTAAAACCACTTTTTATTGTTAAAACATCGATGTTAAGAGCATATATATATTCATGTTTTTTGTCCCATACATCGATGTTAAAACCCAATTTTTATTATTAAAACATTGATGTTAAAAGCATATATAGATTTAGTTAAAAACCAAATTTTATTGTTAAAACATCGAGGTTAAAACGCACTTTTTATTGTTAAAACATCGATGTTAAAAGCATATATAGATGTTTTTTGTCCAAAAAATTGATGTTAAAACATTTTTGTATTTGTTATAAACGTCGATGTTAAAAACCACATTTTATTCCTAAAACCACTTTTTATTGTTAAAACATCGATGTTAAGAGCATATATATATTCATGTTTTTTGTCCCATACATCGATGTTAAAACCCAATTTTTATTATTAAAACATTGATGTTAAAAGCATATATAGATGTTTTTTGTCCTAAACATCGATGTTAAAACATTTTTGTATTTGATATAAACATCGATGTTATAACATATTTGTTTTTGTCTAAAACATTGATGTTAAGAGCATATATATTGTTTTTTTTTTGTCCAAAACATCGATGTCAAAACATTTTTGTATTTATAAACATCAATGTTAAAAACCAAATTTTATTGTTAAAACATCGAGGTTAAAACGCACTTTTTATTGTTAAAACATCGATGTTAAAAGCATATATAGATGTTTTTTGTCCAAAAAATTGATGTTAAAACATTTTTGTATTTGATATAAACATCGATGTTAAAACATTTTTGTATTTGTTATAAACGTCGATGTTAAGAGCATATATATTGTTTTTTTTTTGTCCAAAACATCGATGTCAAAACATTTTTGTATTTATAAACATCAATGTTAAAAACCAAATTTTATTGTTAAAACATCGAGGTTAAAACGCACTTTTTATTGTTAAAACATCGATGTTAAAAGCATATATAGATGTTTTTTGTCCAAAAAATTGATGTTAAAACATTTTTGTATTTGTTATAAACGTCGATGTTAAAAACCACATTTTATTCCTAAAACCACTTTTTATTGTTAAAACATCGATGTTAAGAGCATATATATATTCATGTTTTTTGTCCCATACATCGATGTTAAAACCCAATTTTTATTATTAAAACATTGATGTTAAAAGCATATATAGATGTTTTTTGTCCTAAACATCGATGTTAAAACATTTTTGTATTTGATATAAACATCGATGTTATAACATATTTGTTTTTGTCTAAAACATTGATGTTAAGAGCATATATATTGTTGTTTTTTGTCCAAAACATCGATGTCAAAACATTTTTGTATTTGTTATAAACATCAATGTTATAAACCTCATTTTATTGTTAAAACATCGAGGTTAAAACCCACTTTTTATTGTTAAAACATCGATGTTAAAAGCATATATAGATGTGTTTTGTCCAAAAAATCGATGTTAAAACTTTTTGTATTTGTTATAAACGTCGATGTTAAGAGCATATATATTGTTTTTTTTTGTCCAAAACATTTTTGTATTTATAAACATCAATGTTAAAAACCAAATTTTATTGTTAAAACATCGAGGTTAAAACGCACTTTTTATTGTTAAAACATCGATGTTAAAAGCATATATAGATGTGTTTTGTCCAAAAAATCGATGTTAAAACATTTTTGTATTTGTTATAAACGTCGCTGTTAAAAACTACATTATATTGTTAAAACCACTTTTCATTGTTAAAACATCGATGTTAAGAGCATATATATATTCATGTTTTTTGTCCCATACATCAATGTTAAAACCCAATTTTTATTATTATTCAAACATTGATGTTAAAAGCATATATAAATGTTTTTTGTCCTAAACATCGATGTTAACAATTTTTTTTTTTTTGGTATAAACATCGATGTTATAACATATTTGTTTTTGTCTAAAACATTGATGTTAAGAGCTTATATATTGTTGTTTTTTGTCCAGAGCATTTTTGTATTTGTTATAAACATCAAAGTTATAAACCTCATTTTATTGTTAAAACATCGAGGTTAAAACCCACTTTTTATTGTTAAAACATCGATGTTAAAAGCATATATAGATGTGTTTTGTCCAAAAAGCGATGTTAAAACATTTTTGTATTTGTTATAAACGTCGATGTTAAGAGCATATATATTGTTTTTTTTTTGTCCAAAACATCGATGTCAAAACATTTTTGTATTTATAAACATCAATGTTAAAAACCAAATTTTATTGTTAAAACATCGAGGTTAAAACGCACTTTTTATTGTTAAAACATCGATGTTAAAAGCATATATAGATGTTTTTTGTCCAAAAAATTGATGTTAAAACATTTTTGTATTTGTTATAAACGTCGATGTTAAAAACCACATTTTATTCCTAAAACCACTTTTTATTGTTAAAACATCGATGTTAAGAGCATATATATATTCATGTTTTTTGTCCCATACATCAATGTTAAAACCCAATTTTTATTATTATTAAAACATTGATGTTAAAAGCATATATAGATGTTTTTTGTCCTAAACATCGATGTTAAAAAATTTTTAGATTTGATATAAACATCGATGTTATAACATATTTGTTTTTGTCTAAAACATTGATGTTAAGAGCATATATATTGTTGTTTCTTGTTCAAAACATCGATGTCAAAACATTTTTGTATTTGTTATAAACATCAAAGTTATAAACCTCATTTTATTGTTAAAACATCGAGGTTAAAACCCACTTTTTATTGTTAAAACATCGATGTTAAAAGCATATATAGATGTGTTTTGTCCAAAAAAACGATGTTAAAAACTTTTTGTATTTGTTATAAACGTTGATGTTAAGAGCATATATATTGTTTTTTTTTTTGTCCAAAACATTGATGTCAAAACATTTTTGTATTTATAAACATCAATGTTAAAAACCAAATTTTATTGTTAAAACATCGAGGTTAAAATGCACTTTTTATTGTTAAAACATCGATGTTAAAAGCATATATAGATGTGTTTTGTCCAAAAAATCGATGTTAAAACATTTTTGTATTTGTTATAAACGTCGATGTTAAAAACCATATTATATTGTTAAAACCACTTTTCATTGTTAAAACATCGATGTT
Organism: Aelia acuminata; assembly: GCA_911387785.2. Taxonomy (NCBI): domain Eukaryota; kingdom Metazoa; phylum Arthropoda; class Insecta; order Hemiptera; family Pentatomidae; genus Aelia; species Aelia acuminata. The sequence continues at coordinate 1,214,941 of CAJVQU020000004.1, forward strand.
AAGAGCATATATATATTCATGTTTTTTGTCCCATACATCAATGTTAAAACCCAATTTTTATTATTATTAAAACATTGATGTTAAAAGCATATATAGATGTTTTTTGTCCTAAACATCGATGTTAAAAAATTTTTAGATTTGATATAAACATCGATGTTATAACATATTTGTTTTTGTCTAAAACATTGATGTAAAGAGCATGTATATTGTTGTTTTTTGTTCAAAACATCGATGTCAAAACATTTTTGTATTTGTTATAAACATCAAAGTTATAAACCTTATTTTATTGTTAAAACATCGAGGTTAAAACCCACTTTTTATTGTTAAAACATCGATGTTAAAAGCATATATAGATGTGTTTTGTCCAAAAAATCGATGTTAAAAACTTTTTGTATTTGTTATAAACGTCGATGTTAAGAGCATACATATTGTTTTTTTTTTTGTCCAAAACATCGATGTCAAAACATTTTTGTATTTATAAACATAAATGTTAAAAACCAAATTTTATTGTTAAAACATCGATGTTAAAAGCATATATAGATGTGTTTTGTCCAAAAAATCGATGTTAAAACATTTTTTTATTTGTTATAAACGTCAATGTTAAAAACCACATTTTATTCCTAAAACCACTTTTTATTGTTAAAACATCGATGTTAAGAGCATATATATATTCATGTTTTTTGTCCCATACATCGATGTTAAAACCCAATTTTTATTATTAAAACATCGATGTTAAGAGCATATATATATTCATGTTTTTTGTCCCATACATCGATGTTAAAACCCAATTTTTATTATTAAAACATTGATGTTAAAAGCATATATAGATATTTTTAGTCCTAAACATCGATGTTCAAACATTTTCGTATTTGATATAAACATCGATGTTATAACATATTTGTTTTTGTCTAAAACATTGATGTTAAGAGCATATATATTGTTGTTTATTGACCAAAACATCGATGTCAAAAAATTTTGTATTTGTTATAAACATCAATGTTATAAACCTCATTTTATTGTTAAAACATCGAGGCTAAAACCCACTTTTTATTGTTAAAACATCGATGTTAAAAGCATATATAGATGTGTTTTGTCCACAAAATCGATGTTAAAACATTTTTGTATTTGTTATAAACGTCGATGTTAAAAACCACATTTTATTGTTAAAACCACTTTTTATTGTTAAAACATCGATGTTAAGAGCATATATATATTCATGTTTTTTGTCCCATACATCGATGTTAAAACCCAATTTTTATTATTAAAACATTGATGTTAAAAGCATATATAGATTTAGTTAAAAACCAAATTTTATTGTTAAAACATCGAGGTTAAAACGCACTTTTTATTGTTAAAACATCGATGTTAAAAGCATATATAGATGTTTTTTGTCCAAAAAATTGATGTTAAAACATTTTTGTATTTGTTATAAACGTCGATGTTAAAAACCACATTTTATTCCTAAAACCACTTTTTATTGTTAAAACATCGATGTTAAGAGCATATATATATTCATGTTTTTTGTCCCATACATCGATGTTAAAACCCAATTTTTATTATTAAAACATTGATGTTAAAAGCATATATAGATGTTTTTTGTCCTAAACATCGATGTTAAAACATTTTTGTATTTGATATAAACATCGATGTTATAACATATTTGTTTTTGTCTAAAACATTGATGTTAAGAGCATATATATTGTTTTTTTTTGTCCAAAACATCGATGTCAAAACATTTTTGTATTTATAAACATCAATGTTAAAAACCAAATTTTATTGTTAAAACATCGAGGTTAAAACGCACTTTTTATTGTTAAAACATCGATGTTAAAAGCATATATAGATGTTTTTTGTCCAAAAAATTGATGTTAAAACATTTTTGTATTTGATATAAACATCGATGTTAAAACATTTTTGTATTTGTTATAAACGTCGATGTTAAGAGCATATATATTGTTTTTTTTTTGTCCAAAACATCGATGTCAAAACATTTTTGTATTTATAAACATCAATGTTAAAAACCAAATTTTATTGTTAAAACATCGAGGTTAAAACGCACTTTTTATTGTTAAAACATCGATGTTAAAAGCATATATAGATGTTTTTTGTCCAAAAAATTGATGTTAAAACATTTTTGTATTTGTTATAAACGTCGATGTTAAAAACCACATTTTATTCCTAAAACCACTTTTTATTGTTAAAACATCGATGTTAAGAGCATATATATATTCATGTTTTTTGTCCCATACATCGATGTTAAAACCCAATTTTTATTATTAAAACATTGATGTTAAAAGCATATATAGATGTTTTTTGTCCTAAACATCGATGTTAAAACATTTTTGTATTTGATATAAACATCGATGTTATAACATATTTGTTTTTGTCTAAAACATTGATGTTAAGAGCATATATATTGTTGTTTTTTGTCCAAAACATCGATGTCAAAACATTTTTGTATTTGTTATAAACATCAAAGTTATAAACCTCATTTTATTGTTAAAACATCGAGGTTAAAACCCACTTTTTATTGTTAAAACATCGATGTTAAAAGCATATATAGATGTGTTTTGTCCAAAAAATCGATGTTAAAACTTTTTGTATTTGTTATAAACGTCGATGTTAAGAGCATATATATTGTTTTTTTTTGTCCAAAACATTTTTGTATTTATAAACATCAATGTTAAAAACCAAATTTTATTGTTAAAACATCGAGGTTAAAACGCACTTTTTATTGTTAAAACATCGATGTTAAAAGCATATATAGATGTGTTTTGTCCAAAAAATCGATGTTAAAACATTTTTGTATTTGTTATAAACGTCGATGTTAAAAACCACATTATATTGTTAAAACCACTTTTCATTGTTAAAACATCGATGTTAAGAGCATATATATATTCATGTTTTTTGTCCCATACATCAATGTTAAAACCCAATTTTTATTATTATTCAAACATTGATGTTAAAAGCATATATAAATGTTTTTTGTCCTAAACATCGATGTTAACAATTTTTTTTTTTTTGGTATAAACATCGATGTTATAACATATTTGTTTTTGTCTAAAACATTGATGTTAAGAGCTTATATATTGTTGTTTTTTGTCCAGAACATTTTTGTATTTGTTATAAACATCAAAGTTATAAACCTCATTTTATTGTTAAAACATCGAGGTTAAAACCCACTTTTTATTGTTAAAACATCGATGTTAAAAGCATATATAGATGTGTTTTGTCCAAAAAATCGATGTTAAAACATTTTTGTATTTGTTATAAACGTCGATGTTAAGAGCATATATATTGTTTTTTTTTTGTCCAAAACATCGATGTCAAAACATTTTTGTATTTATAAACATCAATGTTAAAAACCAAATTTTATTGTTAAAACATCGAGGTTAAAACGCACTTTTTATTGTTAAAACATCGATGTTAAAAGCATATATAGATGTTTTTTGTCCAAAAAATTGATGTTAAAACATTTTTGTATTTGTTATAAACGTCGATGTTAAAAACCACATTTTATTCCTAAAACCACTTTTTATTGTTAAAACATCGATGTTAAGAGCATATATATATTCATGTTTTTTGTCCCATACATCGATGTTAAAAGCATATATAGATGTGTTTTGTCCAAAAAATCGATGATAAAACTTTTTGTATTTGTTATAAACGTCGATGTTAAGAGCATATATATTGTTTTTTTTGTCCAAAACATTGATGTCAAAACATTTTTGTATTTATAAACATCAATGTTAAAAACCAAATTTTATTGTTAAAACATCGAGGTTAAAATGCACTTTTTATTGTTAAAACATCGATGTTAAAAGCATATATAGATGTGTTTTGTCCAAAAAATCGATGTTAAAACATTTTTGTATTTGTTATAAACGTCGATGTTAAAAACCACATTATATTGTTAAAACCACTTTTCATTGTTAAAACATCGATGTTAAGAGCATATATATATTCATGTTTTTTGTCCCATACATCAATGTTAAAACCCAATTTTTATTATTATTAAAACATTGATGTTAAAAGCATATATAGATGTTTTTTGTCCTAAACATCGATGTTAAAAAATTTTTGTATTTGATATAAACATCGATGTTATAACATATTTGTTTTTGTCTAAAACATTGATGTAAAGAGCATGTATATTGTTGTTTTTTGTCCAAAACATCGATGTTAAAACATTTTTGTATTTGTTATAAACATCAATGTTATAAACCTTATTTTATTGTTAAAACATCGAGGTTAAAACCCACTTTTTATTGTTAAAACATCGATGTTAAAAGCATATATAGATGTTTTTTGTCCTAAACATCGATGTTAAAACATTTTTGTATTTGATATAAACATCGATGTTATAACATATTTGTTTTTGTCTAAAACATTGATGTCAAAACATTTTTGTATTTATAAACATCAATGTTAAAAACCAAATTTTATTGTTAAAACATCGAGGTTAAAACGCACTTTTTATTGTTAAAACATCGATGTTAAAAGCATATATAGATGTGTTTTGTCCAAAAAATCGATGTTAAAACATTTTTTTATTTGTTATAAACGTCAATGTTAAAAACCACATTTTATTCCTAAAACCACTTTTTATTGTTAAAACATCGATGTTAAAAGCATATATAGATGTGTTTTGTCCAAAAAATCGATGTTAAAACATTTTTTTATTTGTTATAAACGTCGATGTTAAAAACCACATTTTATTCCTAAAACCACTTTTTATTGTTAAAACATCGATGTTAAGAGCATATATATATTCATGTTTTTTGTCCCATACATCGATGTTAAAACCCAATTTTTATTATTAAAACATTGATGTTAAAAGCATATATAGATGTTTTTTGTCCTAAACATCGATGTTAAAACATTTTTGTATTTGATATAAACATCGATGTTATAACATATTTGTTTTTGTCTAAAACATTGATGTTAAGAGCATATATATTGTTGTTTTTTGTTCAAAACATCGATGTCAAAACATTTTTGTATTTGTTATAAACATCAAAGTTATAAACCTCATTTTATTGTTAAAACATCGAGGTTAAAACCCACTTTTTATTGTTAAAACATCGATGTTAAAAGCATAAATAGATATGTTTTGTCCAAAAAATCGATGTTAAAACTTTTTGTATTTGTTATAAACGTCGATGTTAAGAGCATATATATTGTTTTTTTTTGTCCAAAACATTGATGTCAAAACATTTTTGTATTTATAAACATCAATGTTAAAAACCAAATTTTATTGTTAAAACATCGAGGTTAAAACGCACTTTTTATTGTTAAAACATCGATGTTAAAAGCATATATAGATGTGTTTTGTCCAAAAAATCGATGTTAAAACATTTTTGTATTTGTTATAAACGTCGCTGTTAAAAACTACATTATATTGTTAAAACCACTTTTCATTGTTAAAACATCGATGTTAAGAGCATATATATATTCATGTTTTTTGTCCCATACATCAATGTTAAAACCCAATTTTTATTATTATTCAAACATTGATGTTAAAAGCATATATAAATGTTTTTTGTCCTAAACATCGATGTCAAAACATTTTTGTATTTGTTATAAACATCAAAGTTATAAACCTCATTTTATTGTTAAAACATCGAGGTTAAAACCCACTTTTTATTGTTAAATCATCGATGTTAAAAGCATATATAGATGTGTTTTGTCCAAAAAGCGATGTTAAAACATTTTTGTATTTGTTATAAACGTCGATGTTAAGAGCATATATATTGTTTTTTTTTTTGTCCAAAACATCGATGTCAAAACATTTTTGTATTTATAAACATCAATGTTAAAAACCAAATTTTATTGTTAAAACATCGAGGTTAAAACGCACTTTTTATTGTTAAAACATCGATGTTAAAAGCATATATAGATGTTTTTTGTCCAAAACATCGATGTTAAAACATTTTTTTACTTGATATAACCATCGATGTTAAGAGCAAATATATTGTTTTTTTTTCTGTCCAAAAGATTTGTGTATTAGTTTTAAATATCGATGTTAAAACATTTTTGTATTTGATATAAACATCGATGTTATAACATATTTGTTTTTGACCAAAATATCGATGTTAAGAGCATATATATTGTTGTTTTTTGTCCAAAACATCGATGTCAAAACATTTTTGTATTTGTTATAAACATCAATGTTAAAAACCTCATTTTATTGTTAAAACATCGAGGTTAAAACCCACTTTTTATTGTTAAAACATCGATGTTAAAAGCATATATAGATGTTTTTTGTCAAAAACATTGATGTCAAAACATTTTTGTATTTGGTATAAACATCAATGTTAAAAGCATATATATTGTTGTTTTTTGTCCAAAACATCGATGTCAAAACATTTTTGTATTTGTTATAAACATCAATGCTAAAAACCACATTTTATTGTTAAAATATCGATGTTATACCATATTTGTTTTTGTCCAAAGCATCGATGATAAGAGCATATATATTGTTGTTTTATTTTCGAAACAATGATGCCAAAACATTTGTATTTGTTATGAACATCAAGGTTAAACCCACTTTTTATTGTTAAAACATCGATGTTTAAAGCATATATAGATGTGTTTTGCCAAAAAAATCGATGTTAAATCATATTTGTATTTGTTATAAACGTCGATGTTAAAAACCACATTTTATTTTTAAAACCACTTTTTATTGTTAAAACATCAATGTTAAGAGCATATATATATTCATGTTTTTTGTCCTAAACATCGATGTTATAACATATCTGTTTTTATCTTTTATGTTAAAAACCACTTTTTATTGTTAAAACATCGATCTATTTAACATCGAAGTTTAGAGCATATATATTGACGTTTTTTGCCCAAAACATCGATGTTAAAAACAACTTAGATATTGTTAAAACATCGATGCTAAAACATTTTTGTTTTTGACCAAAACATCGATGACAAAACATTTTTGTGTTTGTAAACATCAAAGTTAAAAACCACTTTTTATTGTTAAAACATCGATCTATTTAACATCGATGTTAAAAGCATATATAGATGTGTTTTGTCCAAACCATCGATGTTAATACATTTTTTTATTTGATATAAACATCGATGTTAAGACCATTTATATTGCTGTTTTTTGTCCAAAACATCGATGTCAAAACATTTTTGTATTTGTTATAAACGTCGAGGTTAAAAACCACATTTTATCTTTAAAACCACTTTTTATTGTTAAAACATCGATGTTAAGAGCATATATATTCTTGTTTTTTGTCTCAAACATCGATGTTATAACATATCTGTTTTTTTCATTGATGTTAAAAACCACCTTTAATTGTTAAAACATCAATTTTTTTAACATCGATGTTAAGAGCATATATATATATACGTTTTTTGCCCAAAACGTCGATGTTAAAAACAACTTAGATATTGTTAAAACATCGATGCTGAAACATATTGGTTTTTGACCAAAACATCGATGTTAGAACATCACTGATTTCAACATCGATGTTTTTTTTCCCATATATATAGCATATATATTGTTGTTTTTTTTCCAAAACATTCTCGTATTTGTTATAAACATCAATGTTAAAAACCACAATTTATTGTTCAATCATCGAGGTTAAAACCCACTTTTTATTGTTATAACATCGATGTTAAAAGCATATATAAATGTTTTTTGTCCAAAACATCGATGTTAAAACATTTTTGTATTTGATATAAACATCGATGTTAAGAGCATATATATTTCTCTTTTTTTTGTCCATAACATTTTTGTATTTGTTATAAACCTCAATGTTAAAAACCACATTTTATTGTTAAAAAATCAAGGTTAAAACCCACTTTTTATTGTTAAAACATCGATGTTAAAAGCATATATAGATGTGTTTTGTCCAAAAAATCGATGTTAAAACATATTTGTATTTGTTATAAACGTCGATGTTAAAACCTACATTTTGTTCTTGAAACCACTTTTTATTGTTAAAACATCGATGTTAAGAGCATATATATATTCATGTTTTTGTCCTAAACATCGATGTTATAACATATCTGTTTTTATCTTTTATGTTAAAAACCACTTTTTATTGTTAAAACATCGATGTTAAGAGCATATATATTGTTGTTTTTTGTACAAAACATCGATGTCAAAACATTTTTGTATTTGTTATAAACATCAATGTTAAAAACCACAATTTATTGTTAAATCATCGAGGTTAAAACCCACTTTTTATTGTTAAAACCATATATAGATGTTTTTTGTCCAAAACATCGATGTTAAAACATTTTTGTATTTGATATAAACATCGATGTTAAGAGCATATATATTTCTGTTTTTTGTCCAAAACATCGATGTCAAAACATTTTTGTATTTGTTATAAATATCAATGTTAAAAACCACATTTTATTGTTAAAGCATCGAGGTTAAAACCCACTTTTTATTGTTAAATCATCGATGTTAAAGTATATATAGATGTTTTTTGTCCAAAACATCGATGTTAAAACATTTTTTTATTTGTTATAACCATCGATGTTAAGAGCAAATATATTGTTTTTTTTTTTTGTCCAAAACATTTTTGTATTAGTTATAAATATCGATGTTAAAACATTTTTGTATTTGATATAAACATCGATGTTATAACATATTTGTTTTTGACCAAAATATCGATGTTAAGAGCATATATATTTTTGTTTTTTGTCCAAAACATCGATGTCAAATTATTTTTGTATTTGTAATAAACATCAATGTTAAAAACCTCATTTTATTGTTAAAACATCGATGTTAAAAGCATATATATTTTTGTTTTTTGTCCAAAACATCGATGTCAAAACATTTTTGTATTTGTTATAAACATCAATGTTAGAAACACAATTTATTGTTAAATCATCGAGGTTAAAACCCACTTTTTATTGTTAAAACATCGATGTTAAAAGCATATATAGATGTTTTTTGTCAAAAACATCGATGTCAAAATATTGTTGTATTTGTTATAAACATCAATGTTAAAAACCACATTTTATTGTTAAAACCCACTTTTTATTGTTAAATCATCGATGTTAAAGTATATATAGATGTTTTTTGTCCAAAACATCGATGTTAAAACATTTTTGTATTTGATATAAACATCGATGTTAAGAGCATATATATTTCTGTTTTTTGTCCAAAACATCGATGTCAAAACATTTTTGTATTTGTTATAAAAATCGATGTTAAGAGCAAATATATTGTTTTTTTTTTTGTCCAAAACATTTTTGTATTAGTTATAAATATCGATGTTAAAACATTTTTGTATTTGATATAAACATCGATGTTATAACATATTTGTTTTTGACCAAAATATCGATGTTAAGAGCATATATATTTTTTTTTTGTCCAAAACATCGATGTCAAATCATTTTTGTATTTGTAATAAACATCAATGTTAAAAACCTCATTTTATTGTTAAAACATCGAGGTTAAAACCTACTTTTTATTGTTAAAACATCGATGTTAAAGCATATATATTTTTGTTTTTTGTCCAAAACATCGATGTCAAAACATTTTTGTATTTGTTATAAACATCAATGCTAGAAACACAATTTATTGTTAAATCATCGAGGTTAAAATCCACTTTTTATTGTTAAAACATCGATGTTCAAAGCATATATAGATGTTTTTTGTCAAAAACATCGATGTCAAAATATTGTTGTATTTGCTATAAACATCAATGTTAAAAGCATATATATTGTTGTTTTTGTCCAAAACATCGATGTCAAAACATTTTTGTATTTGTTATAAACATCAATGTTAAAAACCACAATTTATTGTAAAATCATGGAGGTTAAAACCCACTTTTTATTGTTAAAACATCGATGTTAAAAGCATATATAGATGTTTTTGGTCCAAAACATCGATGTTAAAACATTTTTGTATTTGATATAAACATCGATGTTAAGAGCATATTTATTGCTGTTTTTTGTCCAAAACATCGATGTCAAAACATTTTTGTATATGTTATAAAAATCAATGTTAAAAACCACATTTTATTGTTAAAGCATCGAGGTTAAAACCCACTTTTTATGTTAAATCATTGATGTTAAAGTATATATAGGTGTTTTTTGTCCAAAACATCGATGTTAAAACATTTTTTTACTTGATATAACCATCGATGTTAAGAGCAAATATATTGTTTTTTTTCTGTCCAAAAGATTTGTGTATTAGTTTTAAATATCGATGTTAAAACATTTTTGTATTTGATATAAACATCGATGTTATAACATATTTGTTTTTGACCAAAATATCGATGTTAAGAGCATATATATTGTTGTTTTTTGTCCAAGACATCGATGTAAAATTATTTTTGTGTTTGTTATAAACATCAATGTTAAAAACCTCATTTTATTGTTAAAACATCGAGGTTAAAACCCACTTTTTATTGTTAAAACATCGATGTTAAAATATTGTTGTATTTGTTATAAACATCAATGTTAAAAGCATATATATTGTTGTTTTTGTCCAAAACATCGATGTCAAAACATTTTTGTATTTGTTATAAACATCAATGTTAAAAACCACAATTTATTGTTAAATCATCGAGGTTAAAACCCACTTTTTATTGTTAAAACATCGATGTTAAAAGCATATATAGATGTTTTTTGTCCAAAACATCGATGTTAAAACATTTTTGTATTTGATATAAACATCGATGTTAAGAGCATATTTATTGCTGTTTTTTGTCCAAAACATCGATGTCAAAACATTTTTGTATATGTTATAAAAATCAATGTTAAAAACCACATTTTATTGTTAAAGCATCGAGGTTAAAACCCACTTTTTATGTTAAATCATTGATGTTAAAGTATATATAGGTGTTTTTTGTCCAAAACATCGATGTTAAAACATTTTTTTACTTGATATAACCATCGATGTTAAGAGCAAATATATTGTTTTTTTTCTGTCCAAAAGATTTGTGTATTAGTTTTAAATATCGATGTTAAAACATTTTTGTATTTGATATAAACATCGATGTTATAACATATTTGTTTTTGACCAAAATATCGATGTTAAGAGCATATATATTGTTGTTTTTTGTCCAAAACATCGATGTAAAATTATTTTTGTGTTTGTTATAAACATCAATGTTAAAAACCTCATTTTATTGTTAAAACATCGAGGTTAAAACCCACTTTTTATTGTTAAAACATCGATGTTAAAAGCATATATAGATGTTTTTTGTCAAAAACATTAATGTCAAAACATTTTTGTATTTGGTATAAACATCAATGTTAAAAGCATATATATTGTTGTTTTTTGTCCAAAACATCGATGTCAAAACATTTTTGTATTTGTTATAAACATCAATGCTAAAAACCACATTTTATTGTTAAAATATCGATGTTATACCATATTTGTTTTTGTCCAAAGCATCGATGATAAGAGCATATATATTGTTGTTTTTTTTTCCGAAACAATGATGCCAAAACATTTGTATTTGTTATGAACATCAAGGTTAAACCCACTTTTTATTGTTAAAACATCGATGTTAAAAGCATATATAGATGTGTTTTGCCAAAAAAATCGATGTTAAATCATATTTGTATTTGTTATAAACGTCGATGTTAAAAACCACATTTTATTTTTAAAACCACTTTTTATTGTTAAAACATCGATGTTAAGAGCATATATATATTCTTGTTTTTTGTCCTAAACATCGATGTTATAACATATCTGTTTTTATCTTTTATGTTATAAACCACTTTTTATTGTTAAAACATCGATGTTAAGAGCATATATATTTTTGTTTTTTGTCTCAAGCATCGATGTTATAACATATCTGTTTTTTCATTGATGTTAAAAACCACCTTTAACTGTTAAAACATCAATTTTTTTAACATCGATGTTAAGAGCATATATATATATGGATGGATGGACGGCAAGAAGCTATGGCAGCAAGAGGATTGCAAGAAGACGACTGTCAGGACAGGAAAAAATGGCGGGATGGATTGTTAGGGAACGACATATGACCTCTCGTTGTAATAAAGTCATTAATAAAAAAAAAAAAAAAAGTAGGCATCAACCATTTTTTGAAATAGGTACGGTTAACCGTGGATGCAAAAGCATGTTGAACGAAGAGAACTTTAGAAACCTCACGGAATCCTTGCCGGATACAGTTGCCCCCTTGTACATGGACACAGAAGGTAATTTCGTTTTTAACAATTTTTATTTAGAAGAGCTGAATGGGGAAACTCTAGGCTTCTTAGAAACAACTGAGCTGCCTAGGGATAATGAGAAATTAGTTAGGTTAGTGGCTAGTCTTACAGAAAAGTTGACTAATAAGGAGATCGATTTGGTAGATATTGAAAAGAAATTTATGCTTGATAAGTTTTATGGAAAACAGCAAAACGCTAAGTATTGGTTAGGTAACTTTGAAAAAGAGTGTGAAAGGTATAAAGTGACAGTTCAAATTAAAAAAGTACAATGCTTCAAGTTATTTCTTGAAGGAAATGCTAAAGAATGGTATTGCTCTAATTCAATCAAGTTGCTATTGGATGACTGGGATCAGTGGTCAGCCTCTTTTTGAACTGTGTATGCTACCAAGGGTTGGTCGGATGTCCGCTTTGCATTTAATTTTAAATATATCAATAGTCCCTTAATTGATTATGCTTTAAAGAAGGAGAGATTGTTGTTGGAAGTTGAGAGTTCGATCTCGGGAATTTCCAGAATCAATCATATAGTTATAGGTCTACCTATTGATATACAAGATAGGATAGATAAAGAAAACTTAAAAACGACAGACCTGTTAATGAATTTACTCAGAAAGTATGATGACTGCTATAGAAAATCAACAACGAGCGATTATCTTAGATTTTGCAATATTCCAGTAGCAACAAACAAAAACATTATAGAAAAGAACAGGTATCCTAGTGTAAGTGTTGATAAGAGGCCATGTTATATGTGTGAGAAGCTTGATAAACCTGGCCGCTATCACCCTGTTGATTTGTGTAGAAATAAACAAAAGTATTTTGAATCACATAGAGTGAATTTGGTAGAAAATATGGAGGAGAGTATAGAAGAACTTCCTAGAATTGAGCTTACAAAAAACTAGCTCACCCGGAGAAATTTACGCCATTAATTGCATTAAATGTACAGGTTAATAAAGATAAGATAGTGAAAGCAGTGTATGATTGTGGCTCCAATGTTACGTAGGTAAATCATCAAATTATAAAAGATTTAAAGACAAAATTGATGGAGAATAATAGCATTTTTAAAACAATTAATGGTGTGAATTTCATTCATAGCCGGGCGCGTCTACATTTAAAGATAAATAAGATAGAAGATATTTTAGATGTTTATGTTGTGAAGAATAGTAATTTTTCTTATGAGCTGTTGCTTAGATTAGATGCGGTCAAGAAATTTAAACTGATTCAAGATGAAAATTTAAGAATATTTCAGAAGATAGATAAGAATCAAGACAAGATTATTCATGATGATAAAGAAAAAAATAATTGAGAGTGAAGCATTTAGAGGTAAATTAAATCATTTGGATTGTAATAAACAGAAGATGGTGACTGATTTATTAATACGATATGACTCAGCATTCGCTAAGAACAAGTGCGATGTCGGTAAGGTTAAAAGTGAAGCTCAAATAAAACTAACAGAGTATAGGTATGTTTCAAAAAAGCCATATAGTTGTTCCATTCCAGACCAGAAAGAAATTGAAGCACAGATCTCTAAATTGCTGGAAGCAGGACTGATACAGGAGTCTACCTCACCATTTGCATCTCCAGTCACTACGGCGTTTAAAAAGGAAGATGGTCGCAGAACACGGCTGTGCATAGATTTCAGGGAATTAAATAAATTAGTGGTTCCAGAAACACATCCTTTTCCTAGAATAGAAGACATCATGGTTAAAGCTGGTAATTGCAATTGGTTCTCAGCATTTGATATTAACTCTGCATTTTGGTCGATTACAATTAGAGTCAAAGATAGAAAGAAGACAGCATTCGTTACTCAGAATGGCCATTGGGAATGGACTCGTTTACCTTTCGGGTTGAAGGTGTCGTCTTCAATATTTCAGCAAATTCTAGCGAACATTCTTAGAAGAAGTGGTTTGAATCAATTTTGTATCAATTACATAGATGATATACTGGTTTTTTCTAAAATTTTTGAAGAACATTTGGCGCATATAGAATTTTTATTAAATACAGTTAATGGCGAGGGATTTAAAGTAAACTTAATGAAATGTACTTTAGCGAAAAATTCAGTCAAATATTTAGGCCATGTCATTGAGAAAAACAAAATTAGACCATACAAAGATAATTTAGTTGCTATTATGAACTTTGACAGACCACAGAACAAAAAAAATGTAAGGCAATTTTTGTGCAAGATAAATTTTTATTACAAATATATTGAGAAGGCTGTACAGAAGCTTCAAACACTGTATAACTTATTGAAAAATGATGTTAAATTCAAATGAAGTGACTTATGCGAAGAAACGTTTAGCGAAATAAAAGAATATTTGTGTTCCAGTCCGATTTTAGCTATTTTCGATCACAATAAGGATGTCTATATCTTCACAGATGCTTCTGGCATTGATTTGGGAGCTGTATTAAAACAACCTCAAGAAGACGGTATGCTTCATCCAGTTGCTTACTTTTCAAAAAATCTGAGCCCCACTCAAAAGAAGCAAAGAGCTATTTATTTAGAATGCCTTGCGATTAAGGAGGCAATAGTTTATTGGCAGAACTGGTTGATTGGCAAAGCATTTACGGTTGTTTCGGACCATAAACCTCTTGAAACTTTAAGATTGAAGGCTTATGGTCTGGTTATACTGACAAACCTCTTGGCGATCTAATGTTTTACTTATCCCAATATAATTTCAGGATTATTATTATTATATTTTATTATATTGTGTTTTTTATTATATTTTAGTCTATTATAATTAGTCTATTATAATTGCTTTGTATTCAGCAACTAATTAGTTTTGACTTAGTTTTGTTTTACGCTTGCGTTACTAAAATATGTATATTTTTTACTGATAAGAAAGCTGTGTTTTAAGCAACTCAATGTAATTGAGCAGCCCCACTTCTGTCATGTATTTTGATAATAAAGTGTTTCTCTCTACCCAGGTAAAGAAAATGTAGAAGCAGATTCTTTGTCCAGAAACCCAGTTTTAGAAAATTTCGAAAATGGAGAAGACGTATTACAGTTTGTGAATATGGTTACAATGGAAGAAATATTGGATGATCAGAAAAGAAATCAAAGTGAAGTTCAGAACTCCAAACTGGTAATCCAGAAAGGAGGTATTAGTTTTAAAAACATTAGAAATAGTCAAAGATTTTTTTTATTCCAAAATTTTGGTCTTCAGTTGATACTGAAGGTTCATGAGTTTTATGGTCATATAAGTGAAGGGCATTTAATTCAAAAGATTAGACCTCATTATTATATAAAAAACCTGGATAGGCTGATCCATCAATTTTGTAGAAGTTGCTCTGTATGCAACGAAAATAAAACAAGAAGACGTAGACTGTTGGGATCACTTTCAACACTTGGGCCTGCTACAGAGCCATATCAAATAATGTCAATTGACACAGTTGGGGGTTTTGGTGGCAATAGGTCGTCCAAACGATTTATGCATCTTCTAGTTGATCATTTTTCGAGATATGCTTTTGTTTCAACTACAAAAGGTCAATCTGCAAAAGACCTTATCAAATTAATTGACACGGTGGCACACAAAAACACTATAAAAACCATTCTAGCAGACCAATACTCCAGACTCCTAAAGAGTTATTTAAAAAAAAAATGATATACACTTGATCTTTACTTGCGTCGATTGCCCTGAATCGAACGGTTTAAACGAGAGACTAAATCAGACTCTAGTAAATAGAATTCGCTGTAAAATAAATAGTGGTACTAATAAGAGAGCATGTTTGGTAATAGCAGCGGAGTGTGTCCAAGAATATAATAGCACAGTCCATAGTGTGACCAAGTACTCCCCTGCTTATTTATTATTTGGTGAACGATCGGAGATTGTACCTGTAGGTCTTCAGAAAGAATGTGTTCTTGAGGAAGACAGAAAAGAAGCATTGTTGAATACTATAAAAAATTTTGAGAAGAACAAGGATAGGATAGATCATTACAGAAGAAATTATGAATTTGCAGAAGGCGACCTGGTCTAGGTTTAAAATGGGAATATATTGAACAGAAATAAACCAGATAAGGTCAAAGCGGTCCATTCAGGATTATCAGGAGGGTTTCGAATTCGATATATGAAGTAAATTGTGGTAGAAGACGTAAAGAAGCAAACTTCTTTTACATCAGAAAGTTAATACCGTTTAGTAATTAGCTCCCTGTCGAATAAACAGGGATGAATAAATTAATTTCATTCTTAAAAGATTAAGAAATGAATCGAATGAATTCATTTTAAATCCGTCATGAATTCTAAATTTTAATGTTTTTCAAGCGTAGGCCAAATTCTCTCTAACCTTGTTCGTGACTTGAGGAGGGGAGGTATAAATCTGTGATCTATATCATGTGTTTCAATTCATATAAACTTCAATATTCAGGTTAGTTAATTCTATTGTGATTTGAGCATCAATTATATAAGGACTTTAAAATCGTTTTCATTGCTTACAGGTGAGCTAATCGGTAAAGTTATTAAATAGTTATTTCTTTGTAATACAATATTTTAAGAAACTCATTGCTTACAGTGGAACACGATTTATTCCTACTACTCCTTAAGAAGAATAAACAGAATTACATTTGTTTACATGATTTGGTTCTAGTCAATCTGTTGATTCAGTAATAATTACTTTCATAATATTAAATCAAGAAAATAATTATTATCACAGATAGTGTATAATAAAAAAAAACAATTATAATTTATTATGAATTTTTATTTTAATATTTTTCTTTTTCTTCTAATTTAGTAGGAAGGTTATATGATAGATAAATATTCGCAGCATATCTTCCTTTTAATTTTTATTTATCTTCTTATACCATTACCTCGTAGACATTTCGGGGTTGTGTCCTCATTCTCAACACGTGTACAATTTTATTACACATATAAAACTGTTAAAAAATAATTTTTTTATTATATATATATATAATGCGTTGTGAAATAAAACTATATTGCGTTCCCCTTAAATTGCACATTCCCCTCTTCATCCATGTAAGTCTTTTTTATTGCTTCCGTTATTGAAATAAAAACCTGCCTTTTATCGTGTCTCTTTTGTAATGTATTCTTTATTTTTTTGTAAACTTGAGTTTTTGTTATTTCGTCGTGTAGTTTTGCAGGTTGGAATTTATCTGGAATAACAAAGGTTTGCTTAACCTTACCTGTAGTAGTAATTGCAGTTATGCAAATTATATTTGTTTTTTTATCTTCAGCAGCTTTATTTTCGAATTGAAATCCCAATTTCTCCATCCTTTATTTATAGCTGTAGCTAGTGTTGTTTTATAATGCGTTGTGAAATAAAAATATATTGCGTTTCTCTGTAACCAAAGTATATTTTAATTAATTACAAAACTTTTTATAATTTACATTACAGGTTTATTTTAATATAAAATCTTACCTGTAACCAAAGAAACAACACTATATGAAACTATTTCCCACCTTTTAACGTCAATAACTTATATTCAACTTGAAATTTAATAATCAATAATAATCACGTTTGATCACATTTAATAGTGGTCACAATTAGTCTTATTTTCATATGGTTATAACCTTCTCGCTATCACACCTGTTCTTTCGGGATAAATCAATTACAATTCAAATTATATTAAAAGAAGTTCGGCGAACATCTTTTACTTATATATATATAATTCACTATATAATAATCTAATCAGTTCATCAAATCAATATAACTTATATTTATTCCTCAATCAAATGATTGAATGTCATGTTACTGAATAAGTTAAGAGACCATCTGTAGATCACATATGCACTTGCACCAATTTCGGAGAAACATGACTCAAAACTTCATTCCCTATATGTTCCTCTCACACATTGTGTTAATTGTAATGTTTAAACGAATATAGTTATTTTATAATTATTGAGGGTTAAAATATATAATTGGCATTCGAACACACGGACATGCATATTTTCTATAATCTGAAGTTTAATAATATTAATGGGAGCGGGGTAGCCCACTGGTAAGGCAGTGGATTGCTGTGCTCGAGGTCCCGAGTTCGAATCTGACATGGCTCATGATATATTTATTATTCTGCCACAGTTTATCTCGTGGGCCGAGAGACCCTCCTGGGGCAAACCCAGCCTCCATAAAGTGGATACCCTTAATTGAAAAATTAAGGGGAAAAATCCTGGCGGTTGAGCGTGATCACGGTCAAATCGCATCCTTGCACGACCGCTGACCAAGAAACAGTGCTCTTCCTTACATAGCACTCAACCCAAGACCCTTCATGGGTTGTAGTGGTACAGGTTTAATAATATTAATGAATAAAGTAGTATATACAATACAAAACAATAGTATATAATCTCTAATTTATTTATCTATACCCAATTTAAACACATTTGTTAAGGCAGCTTGGAAATTCTGAGTTTAGAATTTCTTCAAACTAAACATTTTAAGTATAATTTCTCTAGTAATTCGGAATTAACTATAATTTTAATTTTAAATACAGTATATTTATTTTAGCAAATTTTTAAATAAATTAATGCTCAAAATAATTTCCCTTTTTATCGAAAAATAAAATAAGATACTACATAGGTATAACAACAAAAATAAAAAAGAAAGGAAAATCCTTAATTAAAAATAAAATAAATATATATGTGCCTCTAGTTACAATAAAAACAATTAGAAGAAGAAAAAAAACTAAATTAGTACCTATTAGAATTTTTACTAGGAATATTTACAAACAAATTAATTTTAATGTCCTCTAACCGTCTTTCTGGGATCAACTTTTCGGTCTTGATAAAATTTTCGGTGCTCCTGGAGCAGTTTTGAGCCTGGCTAGATCAATTTGCACTGGTAGCTGCTACCTCACCTGTCTCTTACGGCACTAGTAAGGATGCTGGCCCAACTTACGCTTGGCATTAGCTAATACCAAACGTAGGTACCAGGCCGCTATAAACAATTTGTTTATACTTGCTATAAGCAATTAATATATTTTTTTTAAAAACTATGTAATAAAATTACCGGTGGCCGCAACACACATTAATGGCCTATATTATATTCAAATATAACCACAATTATCAATCAATAATGTATAGCTCGTTATATATTAGTAAATAGTTCATAAAATTTAATATATAATATAGATCACCACATTCACATAAAGATCAAAAATGCTGGGAAAATGGATCGGATAACTGTTAGAAGCGGTATCGAGAAGGGAATTAGAAGGATTTGGATTTTACTCTTCTTAATTTAATTACTTTGACCCTGAAAGACACAAAGAAGAAGATATATAAGGAAAATAAAGGTTAATTATATGAATGATTTTTTTTTTTTTAGAATATATATCGAATTACTACAATATTTTAAACAAACTGGTTTTTATATTTGCGAAACATCTTTGTTTTACCTCGTGTAACAGTCTACATGAGAAAAAAAAATTAATGAATAAAAACTACCCTTCATTTCTCCTCAAAATAAATGATAACTACTTTGGTCACTACTCATAAAATTATTTGCTTACATGATTTGGTTCTAGTCAATCAGTTGATTCATTAATAATTACTTTCATAATATTAAATTATGAAAATAATTTTATTTTCATAATTAAATAAATTATGAAAATAATAATTATTATCATAGCTAGTGCATAATAAAAAAAAAAACAATTATAATTTACTATGAATTTTTATTTAAAAATATTTTTTTCTTCTAATTTAGTAGGAAGGTTGTATGTTTGATAAATATTAGCAGCATATTTTCCTTTTAATTTTTCTTTACCTTCTTATACCATTACCTCGTAGACATTTGTGTGGTAGACATTAGATGGGGTTGTGCCCTCATTCTCAACACCTGTACAATGTCATTACACATATAAAACTTTAAAAAAATCATTATATATATATATATATATATATATATATATATATATATATATATATATATATATATATATATATATAAGTTAAGGTTGTGAGTAGAATCATATTGTATTTAATCCCACTTAATATTTTATTTTGCTCTCTACTCACAACGTTAATAATTTCTAATGTTATAAATGAAGATTTACATTATTGAATAAACAAGTCTTTTCCCAGCAAGTGAGTTGTTTATCATTATATAACATTATTAAAATTATTGCATTTTTTACTGTTCTTCGCCTGTCGATCATTAGTGGTGCCGAAACCCGGGAAGGTGAGTTCAATTTTATCATACATTTTTTATTTTTCCTTTTTCTTTCCTCGGCTTTCGTCGTACAGTGACGAAGATTAAAATACTTCAAAATGGCTGAAGGAGTGTTACGCCCGGCGATCCTAACTTTACCATCAGAGATCCTTCCAATACCGACGGAAAACTTAGCATCAGTGAGGGAGAAGACGCCAGGAAAAGAAAAAAGAATTTGGACAAAAGAGGAAAGAAAATGCCATGGGTGCGGAAAAGTAGGGCATCTGGTCGCGCAGTGTCCTCGTACCAAATGTTTTGAATGCGGAAATGAGGGACATATCGCGAGACAATGTCCTTATATGTACAGGCGGTGTGAAACGAACCGGGTGGAACCAATGGAGGTAAATGCACAAAGAGTGTGGAAAAAGAGAGGACCTTTTTCGGAAGCGGAGGAGTCAATAGAAACTTCTGAGACAGAGGATGACGGAAGCGCACAAGGAAGCAGACGAGTTCGTGGAGGAAGGATCAGCAGAGGAACTGTAGCGAGAGCAGCAGATGCTGTAAGAAGAAGGCGCGATGAAGAATGAGGAGGGTGTAAGGGGAGTGGCAACCGCGCTATAGTAAATAATATAGAGAGTGGTTGCGTTGGATTGCCAATCGTGAGTGTCGCGGGGGGAGTAAAGTGCTTGATTGACACGGGCAGTTCAAACACGATAATAAGCCGAAGCCCATTAGAAGTGCTGTATTCAGGTAAACAGATACATGTACAGGCTTGCGAGTGCAAATTGCGAGTGCAATGCAGTGTAGAGGGAGAAGTGGAATTGGAATTGAGTAGGTGGAAAATAGGGGAGGGAAGATTGCGAGTCCATATTGTGAAAAGTATGCCTAGAGAATACAGCGGTATAACTGGCTGCGATCTATTAGGAAAAGTGGGTGCCAAAATTAGTAACGAAGGCGAAAAATGGATAATCCGCTTAGGAGGAAAGAACTTTAAGTGCAAAAGGGTCCGGGGAGAAGAAGAGGTTACGGTAGGGGCTTTAAAAAAGATTGAGCCATGGAGAAAAGGGTTACAGATAGAATATGGAGATATATTTTTTAGAGATGGGGAGGTACTGGGAGCTACAGGAAGAACGGTACACGAAATCCCTTTAAAACAAGAGACAGTGATTTACGTTAAAGAAAGGCGGTACCCACAAGCACTTAGGAGGCACATCCGGGAAGAGCTTGATAATTTAAAGAGTCAAGGTATTATCGTGGACAGTACGTCGCTATATAACAGCCCTCTATGGGCAGTAAAGAAACAATCCGTAGACGGAGAGGAAAAATATAGAGTCGTGGTAGACTTTAGAAAGCTAAATGAGAATACTTTAGATGAAAAATACCCGATTCCAAGGTTTGATGACATCTTGGATAGGTTAAGTGGAGCCACGATATTTAGCACCCTGGACTTAAAAGCCGGTTATCATCAAATACGGATGCATCCCAAGGACCAGCATAAAACAGCGTTTTCCTTTGAAAGAGGGCATTATGAATTTACACGGATGCCATTTGGATTGAAAAACGCACCTATAACGTTCCAAAAGCTTATGGATGAGTTCTTGAGGGGATTAGATGAGGCATTTTGCCAAGTGTATATGGACGATCTTCTGATCTTTAGCAAGGACGAAGGCCAGCATATAGAACACTTGCGTCGCGTGTTCGAAAGGATAAGAGTACTTGGGGTAAAATTCTCGGTAGAAAAATCGATTCTGGGACAGGAACAAATCATTTTTTTGGGTCATTCAATTTCGAAAGAAGGTATAAGACCTGATAAACAAAAGGTGGAAGAAATCCAAAACATGGCGATGCCAAGACTCGAGGTCCCGAGTTCGAATCTGACATGGCTCATGATATATTTATTATTCTGCCACAGTTTATCTCGTGGGCCGAGAGACCCTCCTGGGGCAAACCCAGCCTCCATAAAGTGGATACCCTTAATTGAAAAATTAAGGGGAAAAATCCTGGCGGTTGAGCGTGATCACGGTCAAATCGCATCCTTGCACGACCGCTGACCAAGAAACAGTGCTCTTCCTTACATAGCACTCAACCCAAGACCCTTCATGGGTTGTAGTGGTACAGGTTTAATAATATTAATGAATAAAGTAGTATATACAATACAAAACAATAGTATATAATCTCTAATTTATTTATCTATACCCAATTTAAACACATTTGTTAAGGCAGCTTGGAAATTCTGAGTTTAGAATTTCTTCAAACTAAACATTTTAAGTATAATTTCTCTAGTAATTCGGAATTAACTATAATTTTAATTTTAAATACAGTATATTTATTTTAGCAAATTTTTAAATAAATTAATGCTCAAAATAATTTCCCTTTTTATCGAAAAATAAAATAAGATACTACATAGGTATAACAACAAAAATAAAAAAGAAAGGAAAATCCTTAATTAAAAATAAAATAAATATATATGTGCCTCTAGTTACAATAAAAACAATTAGAAGAAGAAAAAAAACTAAATTAGTACCTATTAGAATTTTTACTAGGAATATTTACAAACAAATTAATTTTAATGTCCTCTAACCGTCTTTCTGGGATCAACTTTTCGGTCTTGATAAAATTTTCGGTGCTCCTGGAGCAGTTTTGAGCCTGGCTAGATCAATTTGCACTGGTAGCTGCTACCTCACCTGTCTCTTACGGCACTAGTAAGGATGCTGGCCCAACTTACGCTTGGCATTAGCTAATACCAAACGTAGGTACCAGGCCGCTATAAACAATTTGTTTATACTTGCTATAAGCAATTAATATATTTTTTTTAAAAACTATGTAATAAAATTACCGGTGGCCGCAACACACATTAATGGCCTATATTATATTCAAATATAACCACAATTATCAATCAATAATGTATAGCTCGTTATATATTAGTAAATAGTTCATAAAATTTAATATATAATATAGATCACCACATTCACATAAAGATCAAAAATGCTGGGAAAATGGATCGGATAACTGTTAGAAGCGGTATCGAGAAGGGAATTAGAAGGATTTGGATTTTACTCTTCTTAATTTAATTACTTTGACCCTGAAAGACACAAAGAAGAAGATATATAAGGAAAATAAAGGTTAATTATATGAATGATTTTATTTTTTTTAGAATATATATCGAATTACAACAATATTTTAAACAAACTGGTTTTTATATTTGCGAAACATCTTTGTTTTACCTCGTGTAACAGTCTACATGAGAAAAAAAAATTAATGAATAAAAACTACCCTTCATTTCTCCTCAAAATAAATGATAACTACTTTGGTCACTACTCATAAAATTATTTGCTTACATGATTTGGTTCTAGTCAATCAGTTGATTCATTAATAATTACTTTCATAATATTAAATTATGAAAATAATTTTATTTTCATAATTAAATAAATTATGAAAATAATAATTATTATCATAGCTAGTGCATAATAAAAAAAAAAACAATTATAATTTACTATGAATTTTTATTTAAAAATATTTTTTTCTTCTAATTTAGTAGGAAGGTTGTATGTTTGATAAATATTAGCAGCATATTTTCCTTTTAATTTTTCTTTACCTTCTTATACCATTACCTCGTAGACATTTGTGTGGTAGACATTAGATGGGGTTGTGCCCTCATTCTCAACACCTGTACAATGTCATTACACATATAAAACTTTAAAAAAATCATTATATATATATATATATATATATATATATATATATATATATATATATATATATATATATATATATAAGTTAAGGTTGTGAGTAGAATCATATTGTATTTAATCCCACTTAATATTTTATTTTGCTCTCTACTCACAACGTTAATAATTTCTAATGTTATAAATGAAGATTTACATTATTGAATAAACAAGTCTTTTCCCAGCAAGTGAGTTGTTTATCATTATATAACATTATTAAAATTATTGCATTTTTTACTGTTCTTCGCCTGTCGATCATTAGTGGTGCCGAAACCCGGGAAGGTGAGTTCAATTTTATCATACATTTTTTATTTTTCCTTTTTCTTTCCTCGGCTTTCGTCGTACAGTGACGAAGATTAAAATACTTCAAAATGGCTGAAGGAGTGTTACGCCCGGCGATCCTAACTTTACCATCAGAGATCCTTCCAATACCGACGGAAAACTTAGCATCAGTGAGGGAGAAGACGCCAGGAAAAGAAAAAAGAATTTGGACAAAAGAGGAAAGAAAATGCCATGGGTGCGGAAAAGTAGGGCATCTGGTCGCGCAGTGTCCTCGTACCAAATGTTTTGAATGCGGAAATGAGGGACATATCGCGAGACAATGTCCTTATATGTACAGGCGGTGTGAAACGAACCGGGTGGAACCAATGGAGGTAAATGCACAAAGAGTGTGGAAAAAGAGAGGACCTTTTTCGGAAGCGGAGGAGTCAATAGAAACTTCTGAGACAGAGGATGACGGAAGCGCACAAGGAAGCAGACGAGTTCGTGGAGGAAGGATCAGCAGAGGAACTGTAGCGAGAGCAGCAGATGCTGTAAGAAGAAGGCGCGATGAAGAATGAGGAGGGTGTAAGGGGAGTGGCAACCGCGCTATAGTAAATAATATAGAGAGTGGTTGCGTTGGATTGCCAATCGTGAGTGTCGCGGGGGGAGTAAAGTGCTTGATTGACACGGGCAGTTCAAACACGATAATAAGCCGAAGCCCATTAGAAGTGCTGTATTCAGGTAAACAGATACATGTACAGGCTTGCGAGTGCAAATTGCGAGTGCAATGCAGTGTAGAGGGAGAAGTGGAATTGGAATTGAGTAGGTGGAAAATAGGGGAGGGAAGATTGCGAGTCCATATTGTGAAAAGTATGCCTAGAGAATACAGCGGTATAACTGGCTGCGATCTATTAGGAAAAGTGGGTGCCAAAATTAGTAACGAAGGCGAAAAATGGATAATCCGCTTAGGAGGAAAGAACTTTAAGTGCAAAAGGGTCCGGGGAGAAGAAGAGGTTACGGTAGGGGCTTAAAAAAAGATTGAGCCATGGAGAAAAGGGTTACAGATAGAATATGGAGATATATTTTTTAGAGATGGGGAGGTACTGGGAGCTACAGGAAGAACGGTACACGAAATCCCTTTAAAACAAGAAACAGTGATTTACGTTAAAGAAAGGCGGTACCCACAAGCACTTAGGAGGCACATCCGGGAAGAGCTTGATAATTTAAAGAGTCAAGGTATTATCGTGGACAGTACGTCGCTATATAACAGCCCTCTATGGGCAGTAAAGAAACAATCCGTAGACGGAGAGGAAAAATATAGAGTCGTGGTAGACTTTAGAAAGCTAAATGAGAATACTTTAGATGAAAAATACCCGATTCCAAGGTTTGATGACATCTTGGATAGGTTAAGTGGAGCCACGATATTTAGCACCCTGGACTTAAAAGCCGGTTATCATCAAATACGGATTCATCCCAAGGACCAGCATAAAACAGCGTTTTCCTTTGAAAGAGGGCATTATGAATTTACACGGATGCCATTTGGATTGAAAAACGCACCTATAACGTTCCAAAAGCTTATGGATGAGTTCTTGAGGGGATTAGATGAGGCATTTTGCCAAGTGTATATGGACGATCTTCTGATCTTTAGCAAGGACGAAGGCCAGCATATAGAACACTTGCGTCGCGTGTTCGAAAGGATAAGAGTACTTGGGGTAAAATTCTCGGTAGAAAAATCGATTCTGGGACAGGAACAAATCATTTTTTTGGGTCATTCAATTTCGAAAGAAGGTATAAGACCTGATAAACAAAAGGTGGAAGAAATCCAAAACATGGCGATGCCAAGAGACGTAAAAGGAATTCGGAGGTTACTGGGTACGCTGAATTACTATCGGAGGTTCGTCCCGGAGATGGCGAAATACTTGGTTCCCCTAAATAACCTTTTAAAAAAAGGCCGGAAAATAGAAATAACGCCGGAGATAGAGAAAAGTATTAAGAAGTGCATGGTTCGTTTACAGGAGAAACCAGTACACGCTTTCCCAGACTTTGCCAAACAATTTACGATCACCACGGATGCGAGTGAGTATGCTTTGGGGGCGGTATTATCGCAAGAAGGGACCAGAGGGGAGCAGCCAGTTGCATACGCAAGTAGACGGTTAACTGAAACAGAGGCAAAGTATAGCGCCCTGGAGCGAGAACTTCTAGGTATAGTTTGGGTGGTTGAACATTTCAGGCCGTACGTATTTGGTCGTAAATTTAGAGTGAGTACGGATCACCGACCCTTGCTTTGGGTAGGGAAGCTGAAAGAATCGTCAGCCAGAGTGACTCGTTGGAAGGAGTATTTAAGCCAATACAACATGGAGGTAACATATAAGCCCGGGAAAGAGAATATAGTAGCGGATTGGCTGTCGCGAGCAATGAAAATAAATGCAATAGAGGAAGAGAAGGGAGAATCCTCTGAAGTCATACGATCATTTGTTAGAGAATGGACACCAGAAGGTGAAGGGAGAAGAGTGTCTCGAGCGTCGGAGAGCGAAAGGGAGTCGACGAGCGGTAATAGTTCTGGCGGAGAAAGGACAACGGACATGGAAGAAAGGGAAGAGGCCATCAATGCGAAGAAGCGACAGATTATATGGAAGACAAAAACCTAAGGTTTAACAAAAGTGGATTTTACGCAGTACGGAAGATGTAAAATCACAACTATTTGGACACCGCCAGGAATAACGGAGGATCAGTTGTGCAGTTTGTTAAAGGACGCATCTAGACCTGCAAGAACTAACTATTTATATGTAGTGAATGCATCGCTTTGGGAGAAGATACAAAGACTATGAAGAGCAGAGGAGATCGAAAGTTCGTCCGATGCAAGCTTATGGTCGAAACAATTAGGGATCTGGAACTACAGCAGGAGGTCACATTAGCTTACCATCGAGGAAAGACGAACCATCGAGGAGTGAACGAAACACTCCAAGCACTAAAGAGGAAATATTTTTGGTGGGGAATGAGGAAGACAATAGAAGAAGTAATTGGAACATGCGAGGTATGTCAAAAAACGAAGTACGATCGTCACCCTCCGAAAGGAAAACAAGAGGAAACGCCGACTCCAAATGAACCGCTACTCGAGCTACAGGTTGATACTTTCACTTGGAAAGGGTTTAAATGGGTAACAGTTATGGATGTTTTTAGCAAGGTAGCCATGGCATACCCAGTGCAGGAAAAGTCTTCAGAAGTGGTGATCGGGGCTCTAAGGAATTGGTTCCAGTTTTATGGGATACCGGACAAAATTTCATCTGTTGGAGGCAGGGAGTTTGATAATGTAGTTATAAGGAACAAAATGAATGTCCTGGAATTAATTTGGCGCATAAATACTCCGGGACACCCTAAAAGCAGAGGAGGGATAGAGCGGTTGCATAGCACATTGGGGGACCACCTCAGGGTATATCATGTTGAAAAGGGCCTCGAACCAGGTGCAGCTATGCCGAAGGCGGTAGCGGCATACAACCACTCCATACACGCAGTGACAGGATTTTCCTCATTTGAAATACTTTTTGGTCTTCGACAAAGGAGAAGAGATAGCGAGGAAACTGTAGTAGGTGAGAGCTTTTCGGGGAGGCTAAGGACTAATAAGATAGAACTGTTAAAAATCCAAGAAAAAGTGCGACGGGGAATAGAATCAGAAAAGAGTAGGAGAGTTGCACGGACCAATATGAAGTTGGCTGACAGGATGGGAAGTGTCAAGATAGGGACCGTGGTATATCGCAAGCTTAGTTCAAATAGGGGCAAGGAAGTTGTATGGTATGAAGGACCTTTTAAAATAATTGTAATTCGGGAAAATAACATTGTTACGATACAGAGCATGAAGGACCCTAGGAAAAGGAGGACGGTGCACATAGAGCAGTTAAAATTTCCACTAAGGGATTCAGGGAAATGACCTTTTTGAATTAATCCGATATGGATCAAGATTTTTGAATACTATATCTATTGGAATAGATTTATTGTTATTTTCGTTTAGTTAACGTCGTTTTGTTGGATTTTTTTAGATATTTTTCCTTATCATTGAATTCTCAACTTCATAGGAGTTTACGCAGAATATTGAAGAATATCCGTAAACTGGTGGGGGGGAGTTAAGGTTGTGAGTAGAATTATATTATATTTAATCCCACACTAAACAATAATATTTTATTTTGCTCTCTACTCACAACGTTAATAATTTCTAATGTTATAAATGAAGATTTACATTATTGAATAAACAAGTCTTTTCCCAGCAAGTGAGTTGTTTATCATTATATAACACTAGAATTCCCTGTCGTGGCTTTAACCGCGAGCCTTTAAAATCAATTCTGTGGCCATTATCTTGGTATTGATCTAATATAATATGTTAACTGATGTTAAGGAGATTTAGTAGAATTTGAGCTTCCGGTAGGTGGAATGTTGGAGGGGGAAGCTGCCGGCTCGGTAGAAGAGACGGAGACGCGCAATGGAGAGAGTTCACTAAACCGCCGAAACAAAAAATGACTTACTAGTCGTGAACGCTTTATTTTTCGGCTGTAAAACATGGTTTTCGACTCCCAATAGTTCCTTTCGAGTTAAACTCGTCGTATCAAATTCTTTAAAATGAGTCCTAATTAGATATATTTTCTCGAAGTTCGAATATAGATGTCCGTTAGAGTTAAACGACAATTTCGCCATTTACATTTTAGATGTTCTTAGGGGTTACATTTTTGATTCCTTTCTTAGTGGTTATCTAAATCGCTTTTCAAATCTAAATTCCGAAGTTTCTAATCATAAGTAGTTTTTGCTCTGCGTTGATTCTGTCAGTCAGGACAAAGCCTCTTGTATATATGGAGAAGTATATATATATGGAGTAGTATATATATATGGAGAAGTATATATGTATGGAGAAATATATGGAAAAGAGATCGAAATAAACACGCACCATCCCCAATCATGGGAATCACAGTGTATAATTTGATTACCACTAATATTTAAATAATCAATAGCCATATTTTATGTGAATGTCTATTTTAATACTATTGTAACGTTAAATCGATATTCAAATAAAAAACATATGGTTTAAAATCTCAACAATAGATTTCCGTTAAACGACAATTTCGCCATTTAAGCCCCTTAGGGGTTACATTTTTCAAATTCCTTTCTTAGTGGTTACCTACATCGCGTTTAAAGTCTAAATTCCGAACTTCAAGTTTCTATCATTAGTAGTTTTTGCTCTGCGTTGATTCTGTCATCAGGACAAAGCCTCTTATATATATAGAGATTATTAAAATTATTGCATTTTTTACTGTTCTACAAGTTATATAATTCTATCTAGATCAGTTATATAATTCTATATATATATATTATATATATATATAGAATTATATAATTATATATATTATATAATTAATTAATTAATATAATTATATAATTATATAATTATATATAATTATATATATATTATATATATATATACTATATATATATATATATATATATATATATATATATATATATTCTATATAATTCTAATTAAGTTATATAATTCTATCTAGATCTAAGTTATATAATTCACTATATAATAATCTAATTATCAGTTCATCAAATAAATATAACTTACATTTGTTCCTCAATAAAATGATTGAATGTTATGTTGTTGAATAATACATAAGTTAAGAGACCACCTGTTGGAGAAATTGGTGCAGGTGCATATGATGTGAGATATGCACTAGGGATGCGACATCGATGTCGATGTTTCTGAAACATCGATGTTTTGGGGCAAAACATCGATGTTACATAGCCGATGTTTTCTGAACATCGATGTTTGTGGGCCGATGTTGACATCGATGTTTTTAGCAGATAGCTTTTTTTTTTTTTTTTTTTGGTTTTTAGCATTAACAAAGTTGTTTTTAACATCGATGTTTTGAAAAATCAAATGTATCTTAACATCGGTGTTTTAACAATAACCAAGTTCTTTATATCATCGATGTTATACACAAAAAATAGTTTGCTCTTAACGTCGATGTTTTAACTATCAAGTTGTTTTTAACATCGATATTTTGGCCCAAACATCTATGGTCAAACATATTTGTTTTTGCATAAAACATCGATGTCTTTTAAAAAGTTGTTTTTAACATCGATGTTGTGACAAAAACAAATATAATTTAACATCGATGTGTTGGGCAAAAAACATCAATTAATATGCTCTCAACATCGATTTTTAACACTAAAAAATGGTTTTTAATATCGATGTTTTAACAATAAAATGTGGTTTTTAACATCGATGTTTATATAAAATACAAAAATCATTTAACATCCATGTTTTGGACAAAAAACAACAGTATATATGCTCTTAACATCGACGTTTTAGAAAACATTAAATGTTTTTTAACATCGATGTTATATGCAAAAACAAATATGCTCTTAACATCGATGTTTTAACTATAACAAAGTTGTTTTTAACATCGATGTTGTGACAAAAAAAAATATGTTTTAACATCTATGTTCTGGGAAAAAACATCAATTAATATGCTCTCAACATCGATGATTTGGAAAAAAAAACATTAAAATATATGCCCTTAACACCGATGTTTAAAACATCGATGTTTTAATAATAAAAAGTTGTTTTTAACATCAATGGTAAAAACAAATATGTTTGAACATCGATGTTTGGAACAAAAAACATCAACATATATATGCTCTTAACATCGATGTTTAAACAATAACCAAGTGCTTTTTAACATCGAAGTTATATACAAAAACAAATATGCTCTTAATATCGATGTTATAAAAAAAGCTGTTTTTAATATCGAATTTATGACACAATAAATATGTTTTTACATCGATGTTATGGACAAAAACATCAATATATGTGCTCTTAATATCGATGTTTTAGAAAACATTAAATATTTTTTAACATCGATGTTTTAACAATAACCAAGTTCTTTTTAACATCGATGTTATATACAAAAACAAATATGCTCTTAACATCGATGTAATAAATTTTAACAAAATTGTTTTTAACATCGATGGTTTTGTCCAAAACATCGATGTTAAATCATATTTGTTTTTGATGAAACAACAACAAAAATTTTTTTAAAACATCAATGTTTAAAAAAATTGTTTTTAAATTCGATATTTTTGACAAAAACTAAAATGTTTTAAAATCGATGTTAAATTATTTTTGTATTAGTCATAAACATCTATGTTAAAAACAACTTTTTATTGTTAAAACATCAATGATTTTAACATCGATGTTAAGAGCATATATATACATCTTTTTTTTGTCAATAACATCGATGTTAAATATTTTCGTTTTTGTGAAAAACATAGAAGTTAAAAACAATTTCGTCAAAAACATCGAAGTTAAAAAATATTTAATGTTTTCTAAAACATCGATGTTAAGAGCATACATATTGATGATTTTTTTCAAAACATCGATGTAAAAACATATTTGTTTTTGTCATAAATTCGATGTTAAAAACAACTTTTTTTAAAACATCGATGTTTTCTGCACAAACTATTATGTTTTAACATCGATGATTTGGACAAAAACATCGATGTTGAAAACAGCTTTGTGATAGTTAAATCATCGATATTAAGAGCATATTCGTTTTTGTATACAACATCGATGTTAAAAAGAACTTTGTTATTGTTAAAACATCGATGTTAAAACATATTTGTTTTTGTCCAAAACATCGATTTTAACAGCATTTAAATCGATTTTTAACATTAATATATATTGTTGTTTTTTGTCCAAATCATCAATGCTAAAACATTTTTGTATTTGTTATAAACATCGATGTTAAAAAACACATTTTATTGTTAAAACATCGATGTTACCTACCACTTTTTATTAAACATCGATGTTTTTGTCTAAAACATCAATGTTAATACATATTTGTTTTTAGAGAAAACATCGATGTTATAAAAAAAAAATGTATATGTTGTTTGTTTTGGACAAAAAAACATCAATATATATGCTCTTAACATCGATGTTAAAATCATTGATATTTTAACAAAAAAAGTTGTTTAACATCAATGAGATTAAGAGCATATATATTGATGTTTTTTGCCCAAAACATGGATGTTAAAACATGTTTGTATTTGTTATAAACATCTATGTTAAAAACAACTTTTTATTGTTAAAACATCAATGATTTTAACAACGATGTTAAGAGCATATATATACATCTTTTTTTTGTCTAAAACATCGATGTTAAATATTTTCGTTTTTGTGAAAAACATAGAAGTTAAAAACAATTTCGTCAAAAACATCGATGTTAAAAACAATTTTTTTTAAAACATTGATGTTTTCTGTTAAAAACAAATATGTATGAACATTGATGTTTTGGACTAAAACATCGATGTTAAAAACTCCTTTGTTATACTTGAACATTAGATGTTAAGAGCATATTTGTTTTTGTGTATAACATCGATGTTAAAAAGAACTTGGTAATTGTTAAAACATCGTTTTTATAACATATTTGTTTTTGTCCATAACATCAATGTTAACAGAATATATATTGTTGTTTTTGATATATATGCTGTTGACATCGATGTTTTGGACAATAACATTTTAACATCGATGTGAGTGGACAAAAACATCAACATATATATGCTCTTAACATTGATTTTTTAATAATAAAAAGTAGTTTTTAACATTAATGGTAAAAACAAATATGTTTGAACATCGATGTTTGGAACAAAAAACATCAACATATATATGCTCTTAACATCGATTTTTTAACAACAACCAAGTTCTTTTTAACATCGGTGTTATATACAATAACGAATATGCTCATAACATCGATGATTTAACTATCACAAAGTTGTTTTTAACATCGATGTTTTTGTCCAAAACATCGATATTAACAGTATATATATTGTTGTTTTTTGTGCAAAACATCGATGTTAAATTATTTTTGTATTTGTCATAAATATCTATGTTAAAAACAACTTTTTATTGTTAAAACATCAATGATTTTAACATCTAATGTTCAAGTATAACAAAGGAGTTTTTAACATCGATGTTTTAGTCCAAAACATCAATGTTCATACATATTTGTTTTTAACAGAAAACATCGATGTTTTAAAAAAAATTGTTAAGAGCATATATATATAAATTTTTTTTTTGTCTAAAACATCGATGTTAAATATTTTCGTTTTTGTCAAAAACATAGAAGTTAAAAACAATTTCGTCAAAAACATCGATATTTCTGTTAAAAACAAATATGTATGGACATTTATGTTTTGGACCAAACCATCGATGTTAAAAACAATTTTGTTAAAATTTATTACATCGATGTTAAGAGCACATTTGTTTTGTATATAACATCGATGTTAAAACGAACTTGGTTATTGTTAAAACATCGTTGATAAAAATACTTGGTTATTGTTAAAACATCGATGTTAAAAAATATTTAATGTTTTCTAAAACATCGATGTTAAGAGCATACATATTGATGATTTTTTTCAAAACATCGATGTAAAAACATATTTGTGTTTGTCATAAATTCGATGTTAAAAACAACTTTTTTTAAAACATCGATGTTTTCTGCACAAACTATTATGTTTTAACATCGATGATTTGGACAAAAACATCGATGTTGAAAACAGCTTTGTGATAGTTAAATCATCGATATTAAGAGCATATTCGTTTTTGTATACAACATCGATTTTAAAAAGAACTTTGTTATTGTTAAAACATCGATGTTAAAACATATTTGTTTTTGTCCAAAACATCGATTTTAACAGCATTTAAATCGATTTTTAACATTAATATATATTGTTGTTTTTTGTCCAAATCATCAATGCTAAAACATTTTTGTATTTGTTATAAACATCGATGTTAAAAAACACATTTTATTGTTAAAACATCGATGTTACCTACCACTTTTTATTAAACATCGATGTTTTTGTCCAAAACATCAATGTTAATACATATTTGTTTTTACAGAAAACATCGATGTAATAAAAAAAAAAAATGTATATGTTGTTTGTTTTGGACAAAAAAACATCAATATATATGCTCTTAACATCGATGTTAAAATCATTGATATTTTAGCAAAAAAAGTTGTTTAACATTAATGAGATTAAGAGCATATATATTGATGTTTTTTGCCCAAAACATGGATGTTAAAACATTTTTGTTTTTGTCAAAACCATCGATGTTAAAAAGAGGTTTTTTTTAAAACATCGATGTTGTTTTAATCATTGATGTTTTCTGCAAAAGCTAATATGTTTTAGCAATAAAAAGTTGTTTTTAACATCGATGCTTTAGCTATAATTAAGATGTTTAGGTCCTAACAGTTGAATATTTAATAAATGATTATGTAAAACTAACTATGTAGAAAACATCGATGTTTTTATATATTAATAGTTTAAAATAAACATGCTTTAGACTTAAACATCGATTTAAATACGTTTGGGGACTAATATGTTAATGTTTAAAGAACGTATTCATTAAAAAACATCGATGTTCTTGAACATCGATGTTTTGTGGTCGATGTTTAATCGACATCGATGTTTTGATTGTAAAAACATCGATGTTCAAAACATCGATGTTTTGCCTTCGATGTCGCATCTCTAATATGCACCTGCACCAATTTCTAGTGAAACCTGACTCAACACTTCATTCTCTATATATTTCTTCTACACATTCCAGTCAAGAAGTTACATTCACCAGATTATAAAGTGTTTTTATAACCCCAAAACGTTGAAAAAAAAAAAAAAAAAGAATTTGATATAAAACCGCAATAGGAGAAGAAATCGGCTTTGAAACACTGTCCATATTTTGCAAACATAATTTTCTAAAATGTCCAGAAAAAATAAAATTTTATTTATTTGTTTTCAGCCCCGACTTTGACATACTGCTCAGAAATGATAAATTTTGATAAAAAATGATTTAGAGTATGTATAACGAATTTCTGTTCATAATGGAAGACGAAGTCATATGATTAGACTTAAAAGGGAAACAAACCATATAGCAGTCCATCAAAATCACGGATTATACTTCATTCATTATAATGACGAAAAAATGGAAATAAATCGATATACGATAAAAATGTTATCATAGAAAGCAAAGTTGACGATACAGTTTATTTACCACTTTATTATTTACCAAAAGAAGAAATAGAAGTAGTCAATAATGAACCAAGTGGAAAATGAATAAAAATGAATTAATCAGAAGGCAAAGCTAACAAAGTAGCCAATCATTTATTGCGATACCAAACCCTGCAAATACCAAACAGAAAAACCGGAATTTGATGTATTTCAGACGGGAACTACCCCGTTGAATTATTCACAAGAAATAATAGAACTAATGGAAGAAATGGGCATTGAAGAACAAAACAGTAATACAGAATAAGTTCAAGATGACGTGATAATTCAATGATATTTTCATGAATAAGGGATATTTTCTAGAAGGAATTCGAATAATAAGTTCTGAGCTTTGATGTGTTTATTTATTTTATTTTATTTTTGTTTTTTTGTTTTTTCTCTTTTATTTATGATTCATTATTAACCGCTAAGTTGTTCACATTACCATCTGTAATTGGGCATATGGTGTTTGTGGGACTGTGTAAAATGAATAAATAAAAATAAAATAAAATTAGAAAAGGCCACAAGGAAATTAAATAAGATACACTATTTAATAACAAGCATAGATACACAATAGAGTTCAACTGGCCATACCAGGAAAAAGACGACATAGAAACAAAATTATTACAGTTTGTCAAACCAAATACAGCCTATGCAGTGTATTGCTCACCGAAAATGAATTTCATCAAAAGTGAGAGCAATTGGCATGACACATTATTTAATAAAATTTTATCCTTAATAAGAGAAAAATTCCCCACAAGTCGAATTAAAAGGTATTAACTAGTTCCAGACTCAAAAGATCCAAATTATCAAAAGATCTTTATGCTTGACTATCACATCTGGAAAACATGCCATAGAGGGATTAATGAAACATACATTGCCTTAATAATGAAATTACACTGGCCAAATAAGAGAGATCACATAGCGGAAATCATAAATAAATGAGACACATGTAGTCAAGGCAAATACGGTAGAAGACCCATAAAACAAAAGGTTCAAATGACGCCAAAAGACCATTCACTGACGGAGAGAGCATTCACCAACTTAATGATCAACACTATACACATGAGTAATTACGAAACTTATTTAATAACAGATACCTTTCGGAAAAGATCTTTACTCGCTATATAACCAATTATATTGCTGTAGAAAGCATGGCTGCAATTAAGAAATATTTCGTTCACTTTCCGAAACCAAAGATGATAAAATGCAATAACGGGAGAGTGTTGGACAATAATCTAAAATAAACAAAGAAGTTTCTATTTTAAATCAATATGGAAAGAATAAATAATTTTGCCGATATAGCTCTTGCCAAACTCATGTACTACGAT
The DNA here is from genome assembly GCA_911387785.2 of Aelia acuminata. NCBI lineage: Eukaryota > Metazoa > Arthropoda > Insecta > Hemiptera > Pentatomidae > Aelia > Aelia acuminata. The sequence continues at coordinate 1,251,605 of CAJVQU020000004.1, forward strand.
TTACTAGCTATTTTAAATTCAATCGATTCTCAGATAGCAGACAATGAAATTTCTTTAGAACAATGTAAATTAAGAAATACTCACTCTAATATACTGACAATAAACTAACTAGAACAACTGAGAATCCCTTACAACGAACCTATATCCCAAAACGTAGAATTGAACTGGTTATTAAGGTCAACATTCTGTTATGTTTATTTATTTATTTATTCGACCCTACCGTACCTCTAGGGTAATACGGGTTTTTGCAACAGTGATATGATATGCATGCCTGCATAACAAATCACTGCTGCAAGTACATCATTATACAGTTTTCACTGATTTTTTTTTTTTTCTTCTTTTAATTAATATCTCCCTTCCTCTTCTTCGCCTGCTCTGTCCGGCGGCCTCCCAGGAGCTTCCTCTCTTCTACACATGGTAAAGTGGGTTAGACCCACGGCTTCCTTCCATCCGCATACAAAAGTTTTGAAGTGCGGGTAATTTTCCTTGGTCATGAGCTGAGGGAGGTCGCTCTCAGACAGAGTGTAGAGCCCACTCTCCCTCATCAGTTTGGCCCTTAGTGTCTCATAGGCGGTGCAAACGACGACAATGTGCTCGGCGGTTTCTGGTACTCGACAACTGGGGCATAGGGGGTCGATGTTTTTGCCGTGTTTGAAAAGTTTCGCTCTAAATCCCCCATGCCCCGTAAGAATTTGTGAGACCCAATAGTCCGGGAGGACCCAAGTCTTTTCTAGGCGCGATCCGACGGTGGGGAAATACTTCCTCAGTGTGGCCCCATTCGGTGTCGTCACCCACCGCCGATTCCATTCTTTTATTGTGTCCTCCCGGAAGATCTTCTTCCATCTGCTGGGGTCTTCACATATCCGCTCGCGTAGGTTTGGTGGTAGATCCGCCAAGCCATCTCGTTTTAGTTTGTAACGAAACATGTCTTCTCTTAGGAGGAGGTCGAGAGGAATAGCTCCTCCCAAGACTTGCACCCCCTCGTGAGACACTGATTTATACGACCTAGTAACTCGTAGCAGGGCCATTCGTTGGATCGTCGCCAACCTGCTCTTCTGCCTGTGCGAGAGGTTCCTGTTCCAGGCCGGGGACGCATATCTCAGTATCCCAAGAACTACTCCTCTATAAATAGCCAAGGATGCTGGATACCTTATACCCCAAAAGGCGCCCCCGATGCGACTGAGACCATTAAGGGTAAGGCTCACCCTACTTCTCAAATGGTCCAAGTGAGGCGTCACGTTGAAATTCCTCCCAACTCTGATTCCAAGGTAGGTGACTTCCTCACTCGTGCGTATTGGAGTTCCTTGTATGACCATTGTTATAGGATGAGCCCTACCTGTCTTTCCTCTCAGGAGGATGGCCTGTGTCTTGGGCCCCGCCATCCTCAACTTCTTCCTCTCGCACCATTCTCCTATCAGGTTGGCGCAACGTTCGGCTTCTTCTTTCAACCGTACCCTGCTATTCGAGGCTACCACGACGGCTAAATCATCAACATAGGCCGTGGAGGGGAACTGCTCCTCTTCCAGCACTCCCAGCAACTCGTCAAAGACTAGTTTCCACAGGGCTTGACCAAGAACATAACATAACATTCTGTTATGTATCAGACACTGGATAGATTTATTATTCTATTTAAAACATTGCCCAAACCTTCTTATTTTGCATTACCATACCCTGTAAAAAGAAATGACAAGTTTATTACTATTAAAGTTATTGAACAAATCATCATCAGATATAAAAACTCATTGCTTACTGGAAATTGTATAAAATTGAATCTATTTAAATAAAGTTGAAATTCTGTTTGTTTGTTTGTTTATTTGTTCTTTATAGATATCCATACCGTTTGTCCTAAATTCTCCAAATTTCGCTCAGTGGTTCTTTGATACCAGGTGCGAACACCTGTCCATATTAAAATTCCATAACTTCAGCCGATCTTCAACTGATATTCTTTATTGTTATAAAAATTATAATTATCTCACTTTACAATGTTTTTTTTTTACGAAATCGACCGTTTCTTTAGAAAAATAAAGATCTTGAAACCGGGATATATAGGTATAATCAATGCATATAAAGGTGAAATTTTGTTTGTTTGTTTGTTTATTTGTTCTTTAAAGAAATCCATACCGTTTGTCCTAAATTCTCCAAATTTCGCTCAGTGGTTCTTTTAGACCAGGTGCGAACAGCTGTCCATGTTAAAATTGCATAACTTCAGCCGATCTCTGGGTATATTCTTATTTGTTATAATAATCGTTTTCATCTCGCTTTCCATTGGTTATTACAAAATCGACCGTTGGAGTCGATAAAAGTCTCCCTTTATAGATTTTACAGCTTTAAAAATTGAAATTTTCCGGGTGAAACCGGGATATACAGCTAGTTCTCAATATTACTGTAAACATTTATTAGAAATTTAGGATAAATTTATATTGGAATTATGTAGAAATTTAGAGTTAAGTAATTGTAAAACCCTGGAAATAAGAACAACACCTATTATTAAACTAATACCTATATTACACCAATATCTAACTTTCAATATTAACACCATAAAAATAAAAGTATCCAACACTATTCAACCGTATACCCTATCATCCACTAGATAGCTAAATCTGGATCAAAACGAAAGATTTATAAATGTAAATGTACCCATCACTCGTGAAGAGAACATAAATATTCCCTTAACTTCAACTTATAGTAATAATAAGACTATTGTAAAAAAAAAAATTTAACCTTCGAAGAATTACAGCAAATAGATATAGGAAAAAAAAATAGAAACATTAGAATGGTATATCACTGTAAATGAATTTAGTACTTGTGTATTTTATGTCATATGTTTATACCTTTTATTTTATATCATATGTGTTGGCAATATTCTAAAATTTAACTGTTAAGTCCCCAAGGAACCAATCCAACTCCTAATACCCAGAATCCCCAATGAGAACCCCCTGAACAGGCAGTAACGCAGAGCTCGAGCCTGGTTTCAATATTTACAGAATATAAAATCTTGTTAAAATATTTAAATTCAGTGGACTTCACTTTCATAAGAGACCACCTGCGAATCACACCATATGCACCCGCACCGATTTCCAGAGAAACCTGACTCAACACTTCATTCCCTATATATTCCTTCCACACATACCAGTCAAGGAAGCCATATCTCGGTATATTTTGTTTACAGTCTGTTAATATTTGCTAAAGTTTAAGTTTTATAAATTGTATTAATTGTAATTTTTAAACAAATAATTAATGAGGGAGAAAATATATAATCTATATATATAAGAGGCTTTGTCCTGACTGACAGAATCAACGCAGAGCAAAAACTACTAATGATAGAAACTTGAAGTTCGGAATTTAGATTTTAAACGCTATGTAGGTAACCACTAGGAAAGGAATTTCAAAAATGTAACCCCTAAGGGGCTTAAATGGCGAAATTGTCGTTTAGCTCTAACGGAAATCTATTGTTGAGATATTAAACCATATGTTTTTTATTTGAATATCGATTTAACGTTACAATATTATTAAAATAGACATTCACATAAAATATGGCTACTGATTATTTAAATATTAGTGGTAATCAAATTATGCACACTATGATTCCCATGATTGGGGATTGTGCGTGTTTATTTCGATCTCTTCTCCATATATATAAGAGGCTTTGTCCTGACTGATAGAATATATGCAGAGCAAAAACTACTAATGATAGAAACTTTAAGTTCGGAATTCAGATTTTAGGTAACCGCTAAGAAAGGAATTTCAAAAATGTAACCCCTAAAGGGTTTAAATGGCGAAATTGTCGTTTAACTCCAACGGACACCTATTTTTGAGATTTTAAACCATATGTTTATTTTTTTTTGATGTATTAAATAGACAATATCATTAAAATAGACATTCACATAGAATATGGCTACTGATTATTTAAATATTAGTGGTAATCAAATTATGCACACTGTGATTCCCATGATTGGGGATGATGCGTGTTTATTTCGATCTATATCATATATTATCGAGAATTCTCAAGAAAATTGTTTTAATTTTAGGCAAATTGTAGTACAACATGTCATCCAAATTGGGACAAAGTTTCTGCGTTTACTCAAAATGATTACGGTGGAAATTATTCTGATTCCAGTAGTTATATACTCATATGTCTCAGCGTTCAACCCTTGCTGGATTTGTGGAACTAACGGCAGCTGGGGAATTGTTTCCTTACCTTTTTGAAGTATATCGCAATGATGAGCTTTATGCAGTATTTGGCAATAATTCTAATCCCACGAAAAGACTACGTTTTACTGCTAGGCTATGTAATGGCCATTTTGACGTGTGTGAAGCTCTACTACCACAACTTTCTGAGGAGAAGAAGCAAGTTAAAAAGCGACGTGTCAGGTACAATGTGCAATGCAACACGGAAAGACCAATTAAAATCAGCTAAAAAAGTTCGGAATTTAGATTTTAAACGCGATCTAGGTAGCCACTAAGAAAGGAATTTCAAATATGTGACCGCTAAGGGATTTAAATGGCGACATTGTCGTTTAACTCTAACGGACACCTATTTTTGCACTTCGAGAAAAAATATCTAATTTGGGCTCATTTTAAAGGTTGATACGACGAGTTTAACTCAAAAGCTCTTAAGGGGGGGGGGGGGTCGAAAACCATGTTTTAAAGCCGAAAAATGAAGCTTTCATGAGGAGTAAGCAATTTTTTGTTTCGGCTGTTTTAGTAAACTCTCCATTGCGCGTTTCCCTCTCTTCTACATAGACGGCAGCTTTCCCCTCCAACATTCCACCTCCCGGAAGCTCCGATTCTACTAAATCTCCTTAACATCAGTTAACATATCATATTAAATCAATACCAAGAATGATCACAGAAGTGATTTTAAAGGCTCGCGGGCGAAGCCGCGACGGGGAATGCTAGTTATATAATAAAATTGAAACTATGCCACATTTTTTAAATTCATTATTCTGCATTTTCATATATTAATTCATGCCTGTCCTATAATATTGTTAACTGAACTTGTTCTCCAGAGTTTCTGTATCAACTTTGATAATAATTTGGTGTATTATTTTTATTAATTGTAATAATAAATTTGAAATAATTATTATTGTACTATTTGAGATTAAAAGGTTTTTATTTTCTTCAATATATGCGCCTAATGTGTTCCTAAATATTTTTTATCTGTTTTGTAGTTAACCGTAAATTTATTATTTTTGGTGATATGAATTGTTTCCAATAATTTTTTTATTCGTTGCCCTATTTTCCTTGTCTAATACTTTGGTTTTATCCATTTAGTTCAGTCATAATTATCCCAATACATTGAGCAAAATAACCTTTTGCTCCAGTCTTGTTTCAGGCCAGACTGGCTTTCAGTATGTTTTAGTCCCTAATAACCTCCCTCAAAGTCTCAGTCCTAGTCTAGAGGTGTACCACAAGACTCCTCCTTATCTCCCACCCTTTTCCCCATCTATATCAATGAACTTCCTTCCTCGATCCAGCACTGTCAATACCACCTGTATGCCAACACCACTGACTATGGCTGTATAGTGTAATGCGGATGGTTGTGAGAACTTAAAGCCAAACTTGCCTTGATTGCTAAGTAAGTTTTGTCTTTGGGATCTCAAGAGAAATGAATATGACCCAGCATTACGCTGATTTAAAGTGGCTCTACCCCTCCTACCGCCATCCATACCATCCACATACCAGGTCATTAGAACTCGCCAACCGTCCTATATTCAACAGAGCCGGCAATCGAAATCCTCTATCCAATCCCGCCCAACATTATCCCATACGCCAGACCTCTATCCTCCACTTTAACAGACCGCTGCTTTTAAAAAATTGTTACCTCATAATACAAGCCATCTCTCTCTGGAATTCTATCCCTTTAGATATTTCGCATTCTCCATCAATTTCCTCTTTCCAATCTCTTTCTTCTATTTCCCATTCGATTTCCAATCCAATTGATCACCATAGACACATTGAGTACTCTCGAATTTTATTTATCTATTTTTTTCCTTAATAATCCTTTTTTTTTTATAAATTTTTATTGTATAAATTGATGATTATTGTTTAGATAAATAATTATGGTATATATAGATTATTCTTGCACATATACATATTTTACTTTCTATGTTTTCATTATATTTATTTGTATTTCCACTATGAATAGTGGGAGATTGAAGAACCAAAGCCTGTAGACCGAACTAATCCCAAAGATGCTTACTGCGAGGAATTCTTTATCAAGACCTACACTCGGGATGTTACAGGTTGATTCACCGTGAGATTGCCGTTCAAGAAAGGAATTTCTGTCGGAGATAACAAAGATATCGTGCGTCGTCCCTTCTATGATCTGGAAAGCAAGTTCAGGAAAAATCCTGAGTTTCACCTGAAGTGCGCACAGTTCAGGTAAGAACATATTGATTTGGCTCACATATTTCCAGTCAAGACCGAATCACCATATCTGATACCGCATCATGGCATTTAGAAAGAAGACCCCGTAATAGAATCCGAAGCCATCGTTTGTGCATTCCTCCACAAATACACAACAGAAAAGAGTGACAATGAAATGTATTTTACATAAAGTAATTATACTTGACAAAAAAATGGCTGTGGAGTATTGAAAATGTTCAAAAAATACCTCTAGAAGATGGGCCAAAAGCCCGAAACGTTAGGTGAATCAAATAAATTATAAAACATGGAAGAGATTCCTTTTTTATAAAAACCTAATACAGAAAACTCTTCCTCACAAAAGTGAAAATTATAAATGGAGAAAACATAAATGTATAGAGATTTAAAAACCATAATACTCAGAGACCGTTAACCCTTTCACGGCTCTAGGCGATATATCTCGTGAAAAAAAGTCGGTCTCCACAAGCTAACGACGATATAATTCGTCGCGGGCCGCCGGTCCATAGCAGCTAATGACGATATATCTCGCAATCGGTTTTTCACTTATTTAGCGTCCTCAGCTTCATACGAGATAAGTTGTGACTGAGGCACATCCTAGCGGATCCACGGAGACTTAATTAGTACATCTAGCGGCCGCTAGGCTTTAGGGGTGTCTCTATTACGGAAATATTTATTTCGGTCAGGTAGCTGCCTATCATCTGGGTCGTCTATTCGTTGAAGCCCGTCTCACCCCTTTTTTTCACCTTGATTTTTCATACCAGCTAAATTTTTTTTTCTGTCCCTTACCCCTCCCCGGGCTACCCTCAGGGGTCTTGAAGGACTTATTTACCATTATTCATTTCGTACCATCATTCATCGAGTTCTAGACGCTCTGAGCGATAGTTCTCTGTCTTTTTTGGTGATATTAACCGTTTCATTTCGCTATTATTTCTCCAGTATTGGTGTTAGTAGGTCGCGAAAAGTGTTCACTGATAAGGAGGTTTGGGAGATTTTGAAAGAAAGTTCGGAAGAGCCGAGGTCGCATCTATGGGATGATAATGAGGATGGGGAGGTTTTTTATCCATCTAAACATTGGTAAATTATATTACTTTTAATAAAAAAAAATATTATATATATATATATATATATATATATATATATATATATATATATATATATCAACGACTTTATTACAACACATAGGTCATATGTCGTGAACTGAAAGGCCTTGCCTCCACCTTTCTCGATCATAACAATCTTCCACGGTGAGCCCTCTGGCCGCCATTTCTTCTTCCAAGCCATCGATCCATCTTTTTTCCGGGCGTCCTCTTCTCCTCTTCTCTTCAGGAACATAGGTAAGGAGCCTTTTGGGCCATCGTTCTTGAGTCATTCTCATTACGTGGCCGTACCAGCCCAATTTCCTAGTCTCGATGGTATATAGGATGTTTCGCGTTTCTTGTATCCTTTCCCGTATTTCAGCATTTGGAATGTGCTGAAATTTTGACAGCCTGTAGCTACGCCTCCAGAAATCCATCTCCATCGCCAAGAGCTTTTTGGCTGAGCTGCCAGTGATGGCCCATGTCTCCGACCCGTACAGCGCAACACTTTCAACAAAGGAGTGAAACAGTCTCTTCTTCGTAGCCATCTGCACTTCCTTACTCCACAATACTGAGTTTATTGTGCTAATGACCTTCCTCCCTTTGGTTACCTTCTCTCTAATGTCCAGAGCGCAGCCAGTTTTACTGGATATCCACCTGCCCAGATATTTAAATTTTTCGTTAGGTGTCAATGTCCAATTGTCCACCTAATAATAATAATAATAAATAAAAAAAAATATTACTTATTAAAAAAGATTAAATTAAAAAAAACAGAACATAAAGTAATAACATTATTATATTATTGTTCAATATTACCTTCTTAAATCACGTAATCTGTTATTGAAATCGATAATCTAGCATTTTCATATATTGAAATAGTAATAAAGGTATTATAGAATCATAAAAAATAAATAAAACATTAAGAAATAGTCAGTGAAGAGTATGAGAAGTTAAGGCAGTCAGCGGTGGAGAATGTAAATGCCAGCAGACCCCCTTAGCTTCTCAGTGCAACTTTTGTTCCGAGTGCTTAGCTGTTAAAGGGTTAAAGTCTATATATTGTATAATAAAACACCTCACGAGGGTCTCAATTATATATTTATTTATATTTTCAGGAGCTTTCGGTTTCTGCACTAAAAACAATACATAACAAATATATAATTATTAATTCTTCTTCTTCTTCTTTCAGCGGCGCAACAACTCATTGTTGAGTCAAGGCCTCCTTGATCAGCCTGCGCCATGTGTCACGATCCTTTGCCGTTTGCATCCAATTGCGCGCTCCCAGCAGTACCCGGGCGTGGGTCACTCCATCTCGCCACCGCAGCTTAGGTCTTCCTCTACGCCTGGAGCCATGAATTTCTTCATAAAAAACCTTCTTTGGGATAGAATTTTCATCCATCCTCGCCAAATGCCCAGCCCACCTTAGCCTTCCGAGACGGATGAATTTTGCAATGTCGGGTTCATTGAACAGTGTGTACAGTTCCATATTAGTTCTCCGACGCCATTCATTGCCCTCCATGATTCCTCCGTAGATGGTTCGAAGGATCTTCCTTTCATGAATCAGTAAAGCAGATTCATCCGATTTGGTAATTGTCCATGTCTCAGAACCGTAGCTCAGGACTGGACGGATCAATGTCTTATATAACATTATTTTTGTAGCTCTCGGAAGTAGGCTACTGCGTAAATGGTTACGTAGGCCATAGAAGCATCTATTGGACTTGCCTATGCGAGACCTAATCTCCCTGGAGATATCGTTTACAGAATTGACTTCACAGCCGAGGTACACAAATTCCCCAATATTTGTTCTCCGGAAACCAAATATTTCGTTTTTTGCTCATTGACAACTAGACCCATTCTTGCAGCGGCCTCGGCAAGGGCAAGGAACGCATCAGAGACTGCCTGAAGTGATCTCCCCATGATATCAATATCATCAGCATACCCCAGCTGCTGTACCGTGCGGTGAAATATTGTACCACCGATCTGAATCCTGGAACTCCTAATAATTCTCTCCAGGCCGATGTTAAATATGAGGCAGGCTAGCGCATCACCTCGGCGTACACCTTTACTCGTTGAAAATGACTCGGTTATTCCAGCTTGAACCCTTACGTGACACTCCACACCCTCCATCGTTACCTGGCACATCCTCGAGAGCTTACCGGGTATTCCGAGTTCCTCTAGGGCAATGTACAGTTCCTTCCGATCAATACTATCATAGGCACTTTTAAAATCTATGAATAAGTGATGCGTTCAGATGTTAAATTCCCTGCCCTTCTCCAGCACTTGTCGCAGAGTGAAACTCTGGTCCACAGTTGATTTACCTTTGCGGAAGCCGCACTGGTAAGGTCCCACTATTCTCTCTGCTAAAGGAAGCAGACGATCAAAGAGTATAAGCGAAAGGATTTTATATGCAACTGGTAGCAACGATATCCCACGATAGTTATTACAATCGAGCTGGTCACCCTTCTTGAGAATAGGGCAAATGATGGTTTTGCACCAGCTCCGCGGCAGCATTTCCTTCACCCAGATAGACATTAGGAGGTCCTGAAGCGTCTTTATCAGTTCCATTCCACCATGATTGAAGAGTTCCGCTGCGAGGCCGTCATAGCCTGGTGCCTTATTATTTTTGAGTTTCGATAAGGCAGTCATGATTTCTTCCTCGTTGGGTGGATCAAGATCTTCAATTGGAGCCAGACGAGTTTGGGGTTCTTCTTGGGGATTTTGCTCGCTAAGAAGGTCTCGGAAGTATTGGCGCCATCTACCTAAGATTTTACTTTCATCATTCAACAATGACCCGTCCTCAGCTCTACATGTATTTAATCGAGGTTTGAAGGGCCTTCTTCCATTGTTAATCTTCTGGTAGAACTTCCTAATCTCGTTGTTGGTCTTCAAGGTCTGCGCTTCTTCCATCTGCTTATTAATTATTAATTAATACATAATTATTAATACATATATTTATTAACATTGTAATGCAAGATTGAGCATATAAGCATGACAATGTTAATAAATATAAGTATTAATAGTGCTATGGTGTTATGAAAGCTTCAAAAAATATAAATAAATATATAATTGAGATCGCCATGAGGTGTTTTATTTTATAAACTATACTACTCTAAAGAATATTAGAGTATATATTTATAATTCTAAATGCTATATGTGCATGTACTTGCCTTTGCTTTATGAATGGTATTTCCTATGCTTGATGATTGGGACTCTGTTACGTTTAAGCTCTTTATGAAATGACAGTAAGAACAATCTCCTCCCGTTGAGCGCAATTCATAATCGGAACAATCTCTACATAAGCACAATTTATCTTTATATTTTAGCTGGTCAGCAAGAGAACTGGCTCGTACTAGTTGAATATTTGGACGAAAATCAGCTTTACGGTATATATCCAGAAATTCCTGCCGAATTTCAGTCAACACTTCCTACAAAACAAATTTAAGCGAAACTCACATACAAACAATATTATCTCTCACAATATAATGTATAAAAATGAAAAAAAAACTTCCTATCGCACAAATTTAAATGAATTTGAAATATTATCTCTCACAATAAAATATAATAATGGAAATGAACTTATGTGTGGAGTTATTATTTGTACATAATTCCCTTAAATCCACTGATAATTATTTCTTGCAGAAAAAAAAAGAGAAAAGAAAATATATATATAATGAAATAATAATTTATGAATGTGTTTATAGATAGGTACCTTAGAATAGCAGAAAAAATAATAATAGCACAGGGAGTATTAAAAAAAAATATATATATATATAATAATATATTATGAATGTGTTTATAGAAACCTTGTAATTTATTATATATTTATAATTTGTTGAACTAGTACAACTTACTTACTTACTTAATGCGGCTCTACAACCCGTTGACGGGTCTTGGCCTACACCAGCAGCTTCCGCCACTCGTCGCGGTTCTGTGCGGCTGCCATCCAGTTTCCTGTGCCCAGAAGATTTCTGGCATCGGATGTCACTCCTTCTCTCCATCGAAGTCGGGGCCGTCCTCGTCTTCTTGTACCATAAATGGGCTCGGTTAACAATTTCTTCGGCAACTCTGCTTCCATCATACGGGCTACATGACCGGCCCATCTATGACGGCCCAGCTTAATACTGAGGACTATATCTGGCTCTTTTAAGAGTTCATAAATCTCCTTGTTTTTCCTTTTTCTCCAGGTATCTCCTATAAGGACACCTCCAAATATTCTTCGTAGAATTTTCCTTTCAAAAACAAGGAGTTCGTTTTCATGGGCTTTGGTCATGGTCCAGGTTTCAGACCCATATAGCAGGACTGGGTGGATTAATGTTTTATAGAGGTGCAATTTTGTTGCTCTTGATAGGATACGCCCTCTAAACTGCTTCTTGAGGCCAAAATAACAGCGATTTGCCGATATGATCCGTTTCCTAATTTCTACCTCTTCGTTATTCTGGGAAATGAGGGAGCCTAGGTATGTGAACTGGGAGACCTTTTCAAACACATGGGATCCAAATGATGCCATTTCCCCAGGTTTAGGCACTTCCCCAGTCACCATGTACTTTGTTTTGGCCTGGTTAACCTCCAGTCCCAATCGTTCAGCTGGACCCACTATAGCCATGAATGCCTCCTGTACCGCCGCATAGGGCGCCCAACAACGTCCACATCATCCGCATACGCCAACAGCTGCACCGATCGGTTGAAAATGGTCCCTCCAACTTTGATCCCTGAGTCCCTAACAGCCTTCTCAAGCGCAAGGTTAAAGAGTAGGCAGACAAGAGCATCTCCTTGTCTTAGTCCCTTTGTCGACTGGAATTCCTCCGACAGCTCTCCATTAACTCGTACTGAACAAGTTACATCCTTCAGGGTTAGCTTTGCCAGTCGAATTAGTTTAGCGGGGATTTGAAACTCCTCTAGTGCCTTAAATAACTCTTCTCTATTGATAGGCATCCTCTGTCATAGGCAGCCTTAAAATCAATAAAGAGGTGGTGTGTCTTCACCTTATATTCATAGCCTCTCTCTAATATGGTTTTTAGGCTGAAGATTTGATCGGTTGTGGACTTATCTTTTCGGAATCCACACTGGTACGGTCCAATGATACGTTCCGCATATCGGCTTAAGCGGATATACAAGATATTGGACAGGATCTTGTAGCCACAGTACAATAAGGAAATGCCTCTATAGTTACTGCATTTCATCCTGTCCCCTTTCTTATAGACTGGGCAGATAGTGGATTTGTTCCAGGCTGTAGGCATCGTCTCTTCTGTCCAGACTGTCATTATCAGGTTGTGTAAGGCCTTCACCAGTTCTTCACCTCCATTCTTGAACAACTCAGCTGGCAGACCATCACTTCCAGGGGCCTTATGACGTTTCAGCTGATCAATTGCACTGAGTACCTCGTCTTCGTCAGGGGGCTCAAACTCCACTTCTAAATCCTCCTCCCGAGTTCTATTAGTGCTATGATCATTATTTTCCCGTATAGGAGCGGTATTAGAAAGGAGTTCGCTAAAGTGTCTTCTCAATTCTGCCAATACTTCCTCTTTACTTGACAGTAGGTTACCTTCCTTATCCAAACAAGATCTTTGATAAGGGTTGAACGGCTTTCTACCGCAATTGACCATGCGGAAGAAGTCTCTCAGTTCTTTGCTGCCATGAAGCTCTTCTATCTTCTGAAGCTGTTCCCTTTCATGCTTCCTCTTCTTTTTACGGTGCAGCTTCTTCTCTTCTCTACGCAGTCTTCTATACTCCTCTACGTTTCCTCTCGTTTCTCGCTGCAACATCGCTTTGTATGCCTTATTCTTCCGGTCAGAGGCGGACTCACATTCATCATCGAACCAGGGGGAACGAGGCATCCTTTGCTCAGGTCCCAGGATAGACTCTGCTGTTGCGTCTTGAGCTCTCGTATATACTGACCAGCTAACCTCGACTGAGTCAATTGGGGTAGGGTCACTAGAAAGCTTAGTATTAAGCTCTACAGAGTACTGGTCTTTCACATCGGGATCCTTAAGTTTCTGTATGTTGTCCTTCTTTGAATTATGTCTCTCTGAGCGATAACTAGCAACGGATATTTTTGTAATGATGCAAGCTATTGTAAGGTAGTGATCTGAGTCAATATTAGCGCTACGGAAGACTCGTACATTCTGGAGGCTTGATCTATGTCTCTTCCCGATTAGTATGTGATCAATCTGGTTTATCACGCTCCGGTCGGGGGAGACCCAGGTACCTTTGTGTATAGTTTTGTGAGGGAATAGAGTACTGCCGATGGTGAGATCTCTGGATGCAGCAAAGTTGATAAGTCTCAAGCCATTCGAATTGGTCTCATTGTGAAGGCTATACTTGCCAATAGTAGACCGAAAGACGTCTTCCTTGCCAATTTTTGCGTTAAAATCACCTCCGATTATTTTCATATCGTAGCTTGGGCATGCATCTAGTGTTCTCACAACGAGGTCGTAGAATCGATCCTTTTTATCGTCATCCGCAACCTCAGTAGGCGCATGTACACTTAGCAAGCTGTAATTGTAGAATCTGCAACGAATCAGGCATATTCGTGGGCTTACGGCTTTAAATCCAATTACAAGCTGTCTATATGGGCCTCTGACGTAAAATCCTGTCCCGAATTCATGCCGAGCCTCACTACAACTATAATATATGGAGTGCCTTCTCTTTCCTAAGACGCCACATCCTGTGCCACATCCAACGCACTTCCTGGATGGCAGTTATGTCAATTTTAAAACGGTCAAATTGATCTAGGAGAACTTTAAGAGCTCCAGGTCTGTAAAGGGACAACACATTCCAATATCCAAAGTTAAAAGTCCTTGTAGGGGAGCCGGGTCTATTACCTTTATTTCTGATCACGTCCGAGGCTTTAGTCTGGGGTTTCATATTAATTTGATTTCGGGTAGCGGGGCTATTAACCCTCACTGCGTACCCTAGTCCCGCGATGGGGCTGCCACCTTCGGCTCGGGACCGCCAGCCGTGTAACCCTACGGTGGGGGCCCTCACAGGGTGCTACCAGCCGGGCCCGCTAGACCCTGGTTTATTAGCGAGGTGTTACTCCTCGATCCCTCCTCCTTGATCCTTGTCCTTAATCCTTGGTCCTGGCTTGGGACAGGCCGTGGGTCGGGGCACGAGGCCACTGCCACACAGGCGGATTTGAACTAGTACAAAGGGAGCATTTTTTGTGTTATAAAAAAAAAGATTAATAATAAAAAATTATTCAATAGATAATAATAGTTCTGTAATGAGATATACTCAATTAATATTAAAATATTAAAGAATGTTAATGAACTCATTATAATTGATAGAGCGTCACTTCTTTTGCATTCTCTTATTATAAAAAGTTAAATTTTGTTAATGAATTTTTCTTTTGATTCAATTAACCTTTTTTACTCATTTCAACTTTGATTTCCAAATCCTAAGCCTATTAACTTTTCAGAAATGCAATAAATCTAAAAGAAAAAATATTGCAAGAATAAATGTTCCTATTAAGTGTAATCTAAATTAAATAAAGGATAGTAATATTTACACTTATTAATTACCTTTTTTGATCTCTTGTTTCTTCTGCAAGTTAACAAATAATTCTGAAGTCTAATAATTATTTTTATTAGTCTTTGTTACAAACAATAACATTAACATTAGTGCCCGCCCTATCCGCCCTAACCGTCCAGTTCCCACGTCCGCTGGCATTAAGTTATGGTGCACACATGCTTACAACACAAAAGGCCCTTCAGGCCAACCCTAAATGCTGACTGACCGCTGTGTCACTGCGGCAATATATTAACAACTTTATTACTTCCATATTCTGAGGCCTCTCCCTAATAGCCTGTTGGCCTACCCTCTCTTTTTTTATAACACTTGCATCCTGCTCTTTGAGAGTCCCTTCAACATGGTCCTCATTTATCTTGATGTCCATAAGGGCCATCCCTTCCAGCTACAGCTCAGCCAATCATATGACACGGTCTAAGACAAAGACCGCCCCAAGCTGGTTTGACCAATAAGAAGTAGCGGACTAAGACTAGCAAATCCCCACTCCAAGCTCTGAATATATTTATCCCCCCAAAAACACACAACAGACAGATAGTAAGACAGACAGAGAGTAACAGACACAGAGTAAGAGTTAGATAGTATAGACAGATAGTAGCACACACAGTGATGTATCTTATAGTTAGTCCTAGAGACTTAGTAGAGAATATCTTTGATATAATGATGTAACATTTCATATTAACAATAAAAGATTAATCTACAGTCTTGCTGGAGTATCTGTTATATATTTGGCGCTCGAACATCGACGGTATCCATTGGGAACTCACTATTGCTAGGTATTCCCATGTGACAATCACTGTCAGAACCAGACCCCCTGAAGAACTTCAACTTTTAGACCCACTCTTGCGAGGTATCTACTGGTTGATGGATTGGCCCACTCTACCCGAGGTACTAATCTTCTTCAGAACTCCAGGACATCCAGTCACAGAAAATCACTCTTTCGAGGTATTCTGCACTGGCAGTCTTCCACTTGGCCCACTGATTACCAGGTACCGGAAGAAGACGGCGGATTTTCTTCAGTAAGATAAAGATTAATTTTTTATTTATTTATATTTTTTATGAAATAATTTTGTATTATTAAAGTAAGTAAGAAAACTTTAATTTGACAATTTACTTAATAGTAATTGAAATTTAATGAGTGTAATTTGTTAATATTTATGAATATGGAATCATTTCATTGTAGTAAAATGCCTTATGCTAGTGGCAATTCTAATAATTTAGAATCATTAACCTTCGATTTGTTCGAAATGAAAATTAATAATAATGAACAGCCTTCCGATTTTCTCGAAAGGTTGATTATTAAAAGAAATATTTTAATTCTTAAATATAAAAATGTTAAAATAATGAACAAAGACGCAATGATAAATCAATTAGAATCGCGAATATTATATCATTTTTATTCAAATATGCCATTAGATGTTCGAATATAGTTGATGAATAAATCTGATCATTTAAGGAATCTAGATGATTTACGTTTATTATTAAATAACAAGAATCATCTTCTTCCTGATAATGATTCGGTTTCATTTAAACCGAAATCAAAGGCAGAAAAAGAATATAATGATAATTACATTACGAGAAATTTAGATAAACATTCCAAACATAATAAAATGAATAGCTCAAGACAAAATTATAAAATGTTGTCACCAGATCAAACCCATTTTTATAAAAATAAATATCCCAATAATAATGTGAAACATAACAGATTTTTAAATGAAGGATCAATGAAAAATTACCAGCATCATCCTCCATACAAACACCTAGACTTAAGTTTTAGTGAAGAAGACTCTAAAGACCAAAAAATTCGGGAATTAGAAGAACGGATTCAGCAACTATACGAAGCTGAGCGTTTTCTAAATATCGCGCAAAATCCTTCGGAAACACATAGTGTAAGCAATGATACGCTAAAAACCGAAATCGTTGGTAATATCATTTGCGACAAGGATAAGCCAAAAACCGAAATCGTTGGTAATATAATTTGCGACAAGGATAAGCCCAAAACCGAAATCGTTGGTAATATCATTTGCGACAAGGATAAGCCAAAAACCGAAATCGTTGGTAATATCATTTGCGACAAGGATAAGCCAAAAACCGAAATCGTTGGTAATATCATTTGCGACAAGGATAAGCCAAAAACCGAAATCGTTGGTAATATCATTTGCGGCAAGGATAAGCCAAAAACCGAAATCGTTGGTAATATCATTTGCGACAAGGATAAGCCAAAAACCGAAATCGTTGGTAATCTAATTTGTGACAAGGACACGCTAAAAACCGAAGCCGTCGGTAATCTTACTGGTGACAAAGATATGCTAAAAAACGAAAACAGTTCTATAATTTCTAGCCTTGCTGTAGAAATAACTCCCGATCTAGATAAAGTTTCAAATAAAGCTGAAGAAGTTGAGAACGCTTCAATTGTAGAAGAAACACTTAAAAGTGAAATAATGCCCGAACGTCCCATTAATATTATTAATAACAATAATACTGATGCAATTTCGGTAGTTAAAAATATTTCACCTTTATTTGACAATATCTCTGTTAAATTAGAAAAACCAAAATTAGATATAAATCGACATGCAAATTATTACAACAAATTGCAGACGAAAAAACCGACAAGATCTAATATAAATACACAATTAACAGAAAAAATTGTCTCTACAGGAGACATAATAAAAAAATTATAATCTAAAATTAAATTAAAAATTCTAAAAATCCATAAATGGCGAAAAAGAAAGAATTTAATATATTTATGGATGTTGCAACCGGATAGAATACGAAATTACAAATGGATTGTGACGGAGTAAAATGGAAAAAAAACGGAAACATAAAGTAAAATAAAAACTCATATAACAATAATTAGTTTTAAGATTGAATAACATAATTTATATAAAATAAAATCATAAACTATAAAACCAATAAGAAAGAACATAAAAATAATTAACCTGACCTCGATAATAAAATTAATACAAAATAATTACAATCATACCTTAAAAATCATAATATTGAATAAGGATTGAATTTAAAAACCAATAGTGAAGTAATAATTATAATTCCTGGAATAAATAGTGATTAAAAGAAATTGTAAACAATAATTTATTATGAAACAAAAAATTGTAATTTAAATATTCTATTCTTTAGCAAATATAATAATAAAAATAATTAGTAACATTTTGACAAAAGCGGTTATTGATAATAAGGTAAATAAAAGTAATATTAAGAATATTAATATTAAGAAATTAACTATACATTAATTATATTAATAAATAATAAGTGATAATAACTAATAAGTGATAATAAATAATTAAATATAATAGTAACAAATAATTTAATATAATAATAAATAAATAAATAAATAAATGAACTGATGATAAAATAATAATTAATTCAAAAGAAAAACTTATGTGCTTAATACGTTGTTAAAACAACCTTCTACAATAAGTGAAAGTAAAATAAATTAATTTAGAAATTCAATAAAACATTTATCAGACATATGTATTAAGATGTGATACTAATACAAATCAGTACATTATTGATATAATAGTTCTGTTATAATTATATAAATATTCTGTAATGATAATACATTATTAATCAGTTTAAATATATGTTATTTCTAAGCCTTTTTGGCAACAATAATAATACATAAAATATATGTAATGATAAAATTAAGTATTACATTGATCTAATTAGCAATTTTCTCTCGGTGAAAATTAAATTTATATATAAATATTAATTTTATAATAGCCATAAAAAAGTTTTGATTAACATATGGTATGCCATATATAATTCGTAATCTTTTAGGATTTTGTAGTTTTACTATTGTATTTATCTTTATATCTAATATAAAAACCGATGAAAATATATATATAAAATATAAATATAAATTCATTATAGAAATTGATTTTGTTTTTCTCCTTTTTTTTCGAAAAGGCATTAATTATTAATGAACAAAATGATATCATATTCATTTATATTATTTTATTATAATTTAAAATGAAAATTCTGCTGGAGCAATGAACATGTTTGAATATGAACTTTTTACAATCATTGTATAAATTCATGAATAATATTTATCTCAAAACGGATCGATAATACATAGCTAGGATGTGGCTATATTATGTAAGAAAAAAATATTTATCTTTTTAAAAAAAGGAGTAGCTTTTATAGTAAATATTAAAGAAAAAAATTTTGTAGTAACCAGATAGTTTATTTTATTATGAAATGAAAACGAAAATTTGTATGTCAAAGAAGAAAATTGTAAAAATATGGTGAAGATATTAGAAGAAAAAAGTTGCTTAGAATATGTTTTTAGTAATTACACAAATAAATTATACAGTAATATTAATAATTATAATAATATATAAAAGTATATTCACTTACAATGCTTCACTCATAGAAAGCATTTGTTCATTACAAGGTAGTACAGTATTATTTAACATTTTAATACTTACTCAACAATTAGATCAACCTAATAATGATTAGTCAGATTTATTAAGTCTTTTATTTTTATCTACCTTGAAATTACATATTATTATTAAATAAAAGCATAAATAAAAATGTATTATTTACTGTAAGAGTTTAATTGAACTGAATTGGATGGTCAAATGAAATTATTATACACTAGTGAGTGAGTAAGTGAAACATAATTACTAGAAATGAAATATGTTTTATATTTGTAACCTATATAAGGTTAACTTCGCCACATGGCATTTTATAATTAAATTATTTTCACTCAATAAATATGAAAATCGTTTTATTTACATGAAAATATGAACATTAATTGAATGGTTACAGAAAATGAACGAAAGCATAAACAACATAATTACGAACTAAATAATACAGAAATAAACTTCATCTCCTTAATTATGGAACACATAATAAATATGTCAATTGCAAACTACTTACAACAACAATAACATTTTTCTATAGGGTGCACCCTACCTGTAATGATTACATTGGCCAGCCGGCAAAATACTATTGTATATTTCACTGGTATGTTGGAACAAGGACTGTAAGGCTTGATGTCTGTAGACTACTGTACACAATTATTTTAAAACATGTGTTGCTATGCTGCTACAGGACTCCCCTCAAATAATTGTGTTCAGGAAGCGAACGTTAGGCTTGTTATTACTTCCTGGTCTACTTTTGAGCTCCTCTAGGTTCTCTTGAGGTGTTCCAAATTTGTCATCTTCATAGGCCTCTCCCGAGTGATGTGGAGAATCAGGATCAGGTGGCAGAAGGGTGTTTGACACAGCGGATGGAGACTCTTCTAGAGGTGTCTTAGGATCAGTGAGAAGAAAGGCAGGCTTTACACGGTCCAATGAAACAGTCAGTTCTCTATTTGGAAGCTTCAATGTACACAACTTGTCGGTTCTGCTAATGACAGGATAGGGTCCGGTGTATGGTGGTGTAAGTGCCTTTTTGATTTTGTCATCCCGAAGGAACATGTGAGATGCGGTCTGAAGGGACTTGTGAAGAAAAATGCTCCGGTGGCTTTGGCGGAATTCGGCAGGTCGCAGATCTGACATGAACTCTTTTAGTTCACGAACCATATCTGGTAGATCGGTAGAGGACTGCGAGGAACTGAGGAACTCGCCAGGTAGGCGTAGCGTTTGACCATAAACTGCCTCAGCAGCACTGAAATTTAAATCGTCGCTTATGGCTACTCTGAGACCTAACAGAACACTTGGCAATATTCTTGACCAGTTGTTGGCGTCGAGATGAGCAACCAAGGCTGATTTGAGTGACCTGTGCCATCTCTCTACACAACCGTTCCCTTGAGGATGATAGGGGGTTGTACGCATCTTCTCTGCGCCGAGTAACTTGACGAGACTTTGAAAAAGGTTGCTTTCAAATTGTCGCCCCTGATCAGTTGTCAACTTACTAGGGACTCCAAATCTGGATATCCATCCATCGTAGAAAGCTGTTGCTACAACGTCAGCCGTGATTTCTTCAACAGGTATAGCTTCTGGCCATCGTGTAAAACGATCTATGATGGTGACGCAATATCTTTTTCCTTGCGACGGAGGCAGTGGTCCAAGAATATCTACGTGTACGTGATCAAAACGGCCAGAAAATTCAACTTTACCAGGTACTGTAACGGTATGTCTCGTGACCTTGGCCGCCTGGCAGGAAGTACAGCATTTGGCCCATTCTGCTACTTCCTTATTCATCTGTGGCCAAAAATATTTCTTAGCTATCAACTTCCGGGTAGTTCTAATACCAGGATGGCTAAGACCATGAGTTGCATCGAATATTTCCCTTCTCATTTCTTTCGGTATGTAGATCCTAGCTGTCGAGGTCGAGGTTTCACACAAAACAGGTCGGGAGGATCCAGGCAAGTTCAGGTACTTCAGGGTAAGATTAGGCTGCCCTTGCAGATCTTTCACTTCAGGATCCGACTTCTGAAGAGCGGCCAATTTCTCAAGGTCGTTCGTAAGCTGCAACTCTTCTACGCGAGAAAGAGCGTCTGCGACGAGGTTTTGTTGCCCTTCAATATGCCTAATGTCCGTACTAAATTGGCTAATAAAATTTAGCCATCTTATCCTGATTGGCGATGCTGATTCGGGCTTTTGAAGCATGGCATAAACTAGAGGTTTATGATCCGTCCAGATTGAAAATGTTCGACCTTCAACAACAGGTCTAAAGTATCTAACAGCGGAATATATTGCCAGCAACTCCCTATCATAGGCTGAATATGTGCGTTGGCTTTCCGATAGGGCCTTCGAATAGAAACCTAAAGGAACCCATACTCCACCATCCCGTTGTTGAAGTACCGCGCCCATAGTGTGGTTCGAAGCGTCGCATGCCAGGGATAAATCTGCGTCAAATTTAGGGTGAGCTAAAAGAGCGGCGTCCCTTAAATTAGCTTTACATTCCTCAAATGCAGCGTTACTTTCTTCAGTCCACTCAAGCGGGGTGCGGTCGTTCTTCTTACTGCCATGCAAATATTTATTTAGGGATGCTTGCGTTCCGGCTGTTCTCGGTAGGCAGGGCCTGTAAAAATTTAGCATGCCCAAAAAACGTCTGAGAGACTTAACATCTTGGGGTTTTGGATACTCCATAATGGCCTTTACTTTCGACATCTGTGGTTTTATGCCTTCGGCTGTAATATGATATCCAAGAAAGTCGATATCGTTTAGCCCAAATTCACATTTATCGATGTTTAGCGTCAAGCCGTTTTCATTTAAGCGTCTGAAGATCTCTTCCAGGTGAATGAGATGCTCCTCCAGGTTGTCGGAAGCAATCAGCAGGTCATCTAGAAGAACGAAACAGAATGGCAAGTCTCTGAACATATTATCCATAAACCTTTGGAAGGTTTGAGCTGCATTGCGCAAGCCGAAACACATAACCAAAAATTCATACAAACCAAAAGGAGTCGCGATGGCGGTTTTTGGAATGTCTTCTTTCTTGATGGGTATGTGATAGTAGGCTCTGACAAGATCGAGTCTGGAAAAAATTTTCTTCCCATACAAATTGTTACGGAAATCCATTATATTGGGAACGCCGTAACGATCTGGAATGGTCTGGGAATTCAGTCGCCTCTAGTCTCCACAGGGTCTTAGAGAACCGTCTTTCTTAACAACAATATGAAGAGGACTGCTCCACTGACTCTTTGATGGTTGACATATACCTTGTTCCATCATGCGCTGAAATTCCTCTTTTACTAGGAGATATTTTTCCGGAGGAAGTCTTCGAGCTTTAGCATTGACTGGTCTCCCTGTAGTTTCAATCACGTGCTCCGTATTATGCTTGACAGGTTTTTTAGTAGAGGAGGGCCTTGTGATGTCAGGGTACTTTCGCAGTAAAGTAGCGAATGGGTGGCTTTCCGGTACAGCAGAGATGCTAGAAGGAATTTCTTCAGCTATTCTTCCTTTCGACGAAAGTCGAGTGATCTTGTCTATAAGTTGTTGTCCCTGAAGATCAACTATTAAATTAAAGTTAAACATAAAATCGGCCCCTATAATTGGCTTAGGTACATCAGCCACGACAAAGTCCCAAGAAAATATTCGCCTCAGTCCAAGATCCAACTTTAGATGGCGTATGCCGTAAGTTGTGATCTTCGTTGAGTTAGCCGCATATAATACGAGTTCGTGAGGCTCTGGTCTTGAATTTTTGTTAGGTGGGATAACTGAAATTGATGCACCAGTGTCAATAAGAAAGGCTAAACCTGACCGCTGATCAGTTACGAATAGGCGGCGTTGAGTAAAGGCGGTGCCGGTTAACGCCATTTCCGGTCCGCTTGTTAGTTTTCCTGATCTATTTTCTTGTTTTTCTTCTCCCAAGCGCATGGTTGAACACATTTCCGTGCTTTCTGTTTGAATTTATAGTGATAAAAACAAAGCCAGTCTTCGGAATGAGTATTTCTTGGCCTGCTTGTTGATCGTTGGCGATTCCGTGAATCTCTTCTAAATCTGCTGTGGTCCGTCGTATGACTTCCAGCAACTAAAGTAGCGACCTGTTCGGCAAGTATGTCGACCTTCTCTTCCAGGCTAGAAGTTCCGCTGAGTGGGGTTGCCGTAGAGACAGCTAAGATAGCCGGACGATCGACATCATGTATTTTATCCGCAATGGTAGCAAGTAAATCTACATCTGTGTGAGTAGTTGATAACAGTATAGCCTGGGTGTAAGATGGGAGAGAACGCATCCAAAGAGTTTTAATTACTTCTTTAGAAAATGTTTCCCCGGCTAAGTTTTTGAGTGAACGAAGGAATTGCGAAGGCTTCTCATCGCCCATTTGTCTACTTTCCAACAGGCGCTGGATTCTTTTACTCTCGGATTCGGCATATACTTCGATGAGACGTTGCTTAACATCCTCGAATGGGGTAGATGAGGGATTTTTAACCAAATCGGATACTTGTTTAATAACCTCAAAATCAAGGAGGAGGACAATAATCTCAAATTTAGTATGACTGTTGGTAATTTTAGAGCGAGAAAATACTGCTTCCACCCTAACAAACCAAAGTTCCGGCTCAGACTTCCAGAAGGGAGGGATTTTCTTTTCAACAGAGATCGAATCCGCGACATTGAGCTTAGGATCTTCAGTCGTATTATCTTCATTACCCATCTTTACTCAAATACTGAAATATTATAAAACTAAATATATTTATTGAGTGAATAGATAAATCAAATTATAAAGTGTCTCGAAAACAGAATAAAATAGAAAATTTAATTTAGGAACTTAATGATTTAAAAAAATTAAATTTAAACACATGTGACGAACTCAATTAATTTTTAATCACGTCGGGTTCACCACTGTAACCTATATAAGGTTAACTTCGCCACATGGCATTTTATAATTAAATTATTTTCACTCAATAAATATGAAAATCGTTTTATTTACATGAAAATATGAACATTAATTGAATGGTTACAGAAAATGAACGAAAGCATAAACAACATAATTACGAACTAAATAATACAGAAATAAACTTCATCTCCTTAATTATGGAACACATAATAAATATGTCAATTGCAAACTACTTACAACAACAATAACATTTTTCTATAGGGTGCACCCTACCTGTAATGATTACATTGGCCAGCCGGCAAAATACTATTGTATATTTCACTGGTATGTTGGAACAAGGACTGTAAGGCTTGATGTCTGTAGACTACTGTACACAATTATTTTAAAACATGTGTTGCTATGCTGCTACATATTCAATTATAATCATAGAAAAAAATATGTATATATATATATTTATTTGTAATAGATAAATGATAGGTATTAGAATGTAAGTAATTATAAATGAAGGATCACTATTACCTATGTAATTATTAATTTATGTACTGTAATACTAGTATTAATAATGATGTACAATTTTAATTTAAAAAAAAAAAACATATGGGAATTATTGTAAAAAAAAAAAGGAAAAAACTTATTAGGTATTAGTTGACTTATTGTATATTGTAGTGTTCATGGAATCTTGAATTAATGTAGGAAAGAACTATCATTCCACTTAGGTATTATTGTTGTAATTAGGCAATTTAAACATAGGTACTCACAAAACCAAATGTATCAACATTTAGCTACCCAAAATTAGCAATGCACATATTAATTCAGAGCTTATAAGACCCTATAAAACATTATTATAAAAAAAAAAAAAAATTATTTTAGCTCGGAGCCCTCGCTTCAAAAGGTGGGAGAAGTTAACAAATAATTCTGAAGTCTAATAATTATTTTTATTAGTCTTTGTTACAAACAATAACATTAACATTAGTGCCCGCCCTATCCGCCCTAACCGTCCAGTTCCCACGTCCGCTGGCATTAAGTTATGGTGCACACATGCTTACAACACAAAAGGCCCTTCAGGCCAACCCTAAATGCTGACTGACCGCTGTGTCACTGCGGCAATATATTAACAACTTTATTACTTCCATATTCTGAGGCCTCTCCCTAATAGCCTGTTGGCCTACCCTCTCTTTTTTTATAACACTTGCATCCTGCTCTTTGAGAGTCCCTTCAACATGGTCCTCATTTATCTTGATGTCCATAAGGGCCATCCCTTCCAGCTACAGCTCAGCCAATCATATGACACGGTCTAAGACAAAGACCGCCCCAAGCTGGTTTGACCAATAAGAAGTAGCGGACTAAGACTAGCAAATCCCCACTCCAAGCTCTGAATATATTTATCCCCCCAAAAACACACAACAGACAGATAGTAAGACAGACAGAGAGTAACAGACACAGAGTAAGAGTTAGATAGTATAGACAGATAGTAGCACACACAGTGATGTATCTTATAGTTAGTCCTAGAGACTTAGTAGAGAATATCTTTGATATAATGATGTAAAATTTCATATTAACAATAAAAGATTAATCTACAGTCTTGCTGGAGTATCTGTTATATATTTTGCACAGCATTAATGGCATTTGTTTGTTCATTTAGGCCTAAAAAAATGGATTAAAATTATAATAATTGGTCAATATAATACATTTATATTTTATTATAAATTCAATTCAGTAAATAAAAGGACAAATAGTAAAAATGATAAATTCAATAAATTGTTGTAATTCATGTTTTTCTATTTCTACAGAGAATTTATGTGGCACCAGCCAAAAAGCCACAAACGTCTATTACCTGCTTCGCAATGTCATAATTGGAATAAGGGAAGTAGAGATAAACACCAAAAGGACAGTTTATAAACAAGTATTCATCCCTACACAGACCTATGGAGCTGAAAGCTGGCCAAGCACCAACAAGAAGTTTGAAAGCCGTATACAAGCCACACAAATGAAATTCCTGAGAAAAGCTCTCGGTAAGAGAAGATTGGACCGACTGCGAAAACAAAGAATAACAGAAGATACGGGACAGGAACTACGCTCGTGGACTATATTCACAGAAGAGAATTGAAGTGGTTTGGCCATGCACTAAGAATGCCAATCAATAGGTTGTCAAAAAGGAAATGGGAATCAAGTGCAGTCGGAAAACGACCTATACGATGACCAAGAAATAATATAATAATATAAGGAGGACCTCATATCGGATCTGGCGCAGAAGAAGGGACGCACGATAAGTGAGATTAGGAGGTTGGCTGTGGATAGAGAGGCGTATAGAAAATGGTTGCGGGCTGCCCCGACACTGGAAGGAAGAAGAGTTGGATAAAGAAAGAAGAAGAGTGTTGTGGCTGGATCATGTACCAAATGCAGAAATAAGGAGAAAAGTAAGAAATCAAGAAAGTATGATACTATACTTACTCGTAATTCAAAAAAGAAGCTTAGCTGGTTTGGGCATGTGATATGAATGGGAGCTGAAAGATGGCCAAAACATATGCTAGACTTTGCCTCAGAAGAAGAAATGGATGGAAGGAGTTGATGAGGGAATGGCAGCACGAGCTTTGAATGGGGACAACGGAAGGATAAGGAACTACAATCTCTCTTGCTATGTATTGTGGATGCTACCAGGTAAGTAAAATTGTATAATTAATTTAAAATGACATTATGTAGAGTACTGTATATGCTCAAACCAGGTGGTCTGTTTAACCTGAAGGTGGCAAGGGAATACCGCCTTGGAAGTTATTGGGGCCATAAACGTATTCTTAGAAATTTAAAATAAGTAAAGGCAAAGGCTGATAATGCTGCCCACAAGCACCAAGAGAAATAGCCAAAAAAACTGTTATCTGCTTTGGAGAAATTTGGGACCATAAACCATATATGGTATAGTGGGGAGTGCGAATTTGAGAAAACCAACCAATCAGAGAAAGTCTGAAGAGAGTGGTAGAAAAAAAGATTTATATAGAGGAAGAAAAGAGAAAAAAGGAGAAGTTGAAGGAATGTGAGGAGTGCTGAGAGAAATTGGAGGAAGTGCCACGAGTTCAGAGGTTGAGGAGAGAGTTTGGGTGGAGTTGCAGGAAGTGGCAGTAGTCCAGGGGTCCAGAGAGAACTGAGAGAAGATGCGGTGCCAAGTCTAAGAGAGCGTCAGAGATGGCAGAGACTGATCCACACTAGATACTTAGAACGATCCAAAGAGGGCCTAACAGATAAATTGTAGTCTAGTATACAGTACTAATTGTAATATTGGTGGTATGCATTTAATTAATTAGGTTAACATGCTAGGCAGCATCCAGCATCTATGTGTGGTTTTATGTTACCAAAATCTATTTATAGAATTTATTAGAAGGGCTTATTATATAATATTAAATATGGAGTTCAATTCTGATTTGTTCCTATATTTCCATTCAGCCCGTGCCACAGGTTTCTTTCAGTAAATAAATAGGATAAACATGTCACCTCTGGAAAAAGAATCCAATATACATTGTTTTATAATATATTCTAGATCATTATATCTAGAATATAATATAGTTGGGTTCCCTTCTGGAACCAATACAAGTAATCGTTTTCAATATATTTACTTGATGAATACCGTTTCTGAAAACCTCCTCCACCTGGCAGGCAGAAACGTAGCACCCTCTCTGTCTGTCTCTCTCTCTCTCTATATATAAATATATATATATATATATAATTTAAATATAATACAATTAGTAAACAAGTTTTGGGAAGAGAATATTGAATTATAGATGTAGAATACAAGGCCTCAAAGTCTCGTTTTGATATGAGATTTCAATAATTCACTTAATCAGGCAGATTACATGCCAAATTTTCGCCTATTCAGGCATCTTAGGGCTACAAGTGTATTGCAAGCAAGCTAGAAACAGACTTAAACAGAACAGACTTGAGTCTTTTTCTAGCTTGCTTGCGATACACTTGTAGCCCTGAAGATGCCTGAATAGGCGAAAATTTGGCATGTAATCTGCATGATTAAGTGAATTATTGAAATAATACGAGACTTTGAGGCCTTCCATATGCTCTGACGGAATCTACCAATGATGACTATGTCGTTTGCATAGGCCAGGACTTGGGTCATTCTTGTAAATATGATTCCTTCCTGATTTAATCCTGCTCTATTTATAATTGCTTGTAGAGTGTTATTAAACAGGAGAAAAGCTATTGGGTCTCCCTGTTTCAGACCACTTCCCACTTTGAAAGGCTCTGACACCCCGACACACTTAACTTGGAAGATAGTGTTCTCTATTGTGCATTTTACTAAACAAGTCAGTTAACTAGGTAATCCCAGTTCATGCATGGCTGCTATGAGTTACTTCTTGTAATTGTGTCATAGGCTGCTCTAAAATCGATAAAGAATCGATGAACCCATGTAGTCTGCTGATACTCCCTTATCTTCTCGGAGATCTGTCTTTGGGCGAAGATTTGATCAATTGTAGACCTTTTGGGCCGGAAACCACCTTGATAGTCTCCCAGTTTCTGTTCCACATGTCCACAACACGGGGACGAATAAGGCCTTATTCCTTTCTTCAGGTATTTTCTCTTCTTCCCATACCTGAGCTATCAATTCCTGAAGTTCCCAGGCGACTTTATGCGGCCCTCCTCTAATATTTCTGTGGGGAGTCCATCATTAAGCTGGCGATTTGTTATTCTTGAGCTTACCAAAGATGCCTTCGATTTCCTCTATATCGGGTGGAATCGTTTCCAACTCATGGCCTTGCATATCCACTGGTAATTGTGCTTGGTCTTCCTGACACAGTTCTCTAATTTACTCAGTACTCAGTACTGACCTTTACCAGTACCCAGTACTCTCTAGTATCTCTTCCTCCAGCAATAGCATTTGGCCATGGTCATCTTTGATAAGGTTTCCCCTCCTGGCCGGCCCACTCTTCACATTATTAACCATTATATAGAATTTTCGGGAATTGGGAATTCTTGAGTTTTCAATATACTCAATTTCTTTTCTTATTGCTTATCGCAGAAATTCTCACATCTCTATATTCCTTGTGACTCAGCCGTATTTTATGGGTTTCTTTTTTCATTTCCTTCCTTGATTGCTTCCTCGCATTCTTCGTTGAACCAATTGTAAGGAGGATGTCTGTGCTTTTCTCCATACACCTCTTTAGCAGACTGGGTTAAACCACCTTGATCCGCTTTCACCTGTTTTCTATTGTACCTTTCCTGCCGACTCGATCATGACTAGCTCGCTAGTCAAACTTCCGAGTAACCGTAATTGCACCTTCCTTCGTCTTAAGACGTTCTATCTTCCATTTTTGAAAGGGGGACAGATGTTTCTTGGGATGCATTTTAATCTTTTGTGAAGCTTTATTATTACCAAGTAGTGATCCGAGTCGACATGACATCCTCTCTGGATCTAACATTGTTTAGTGAACTAAAGCATATGGAGGAAGTCACACATGATCAATTTTACTAGCTGTATTACCATCTGGAGACTGCCATGTTTCCTTATGCACATTTTTATGAAGGAACATAATGCTCATGACTGCCGTAGATTTAGCACTTACAAAGCTTATCATCCTGAGACCATTGTCATTGGTTATGTTATGTAAGCTATGGGCTCCTATAGTAGGTCTTAATACCTTTTATTTTCCTACTTAAGCATTAAAGTCTCCTGAGACAATTTTCATGTCATAAATGGTACAAACATCGTATGCATCTTCAAGTTGTTCATAGAAGGTATCATTTTCTTTGAGACTTTCGAGCCCGTAATTGCTATTTCGAATAGATGTCTATTTTCACTTCCACTGTATAGCATTATACAGTTACTGTTGAGTGTCCAGGTAAGAAGAAGAACCAAAAATAAAATAAAAATACTGCAGTTTATTACAATAAAATAAAATAAAAATAAACTATAGATGGGTAGCTGTTCTTCTGCCGCAATCCGACAGTGACCACAAGTTGTTGATATTAAGACAGTTGTGAATCGGCCAAAACTGGGGGAGGACCCAACACTGTAACCAACTGTAAGACTGAGCCAAGGGCAGGGGTGAGTTAACCTAGGGTTAATGAAACTGGCACTCACCTGACAGAAAGCCGGACGTTTGCCACTGCACCCCTGAGGACTAGCGAGATGTTTAACGGAAGCCAGCTGGAGATGCTGTGTCCTGCGCTGGGAGGTGCAAACTGCTGATGGTAGACTGGATAACAAGTTTTGCTTCACAGCTATCTGCCAGCTCAGCAGGGTTCCCCAGCTCCGCTTACAATTGTGCATGAAAGTTATAAAAAAAATAAATGTTATAAACATAAAACTAGTTTTGGCATACACATAAAATAAATCTAATTACAAAAAATTAATCTTAAATCTGCAAGAAAGTATAGTATAATTGAAAAAAAACTTAGCGATTGCGCTGGGCTAGGAGCACGATAGAGTAACCTGTCGGGAGGATAACCATAAAGAGTGAAAAATGCTTAAATTCCTCCAAATGAAGCGATTTATAGTGAAAAAACCCTGGAAACATGGTCTGGGTTGCGTGAACAGATGACGCAAGTGTTATTATAATAAAAACATTACGGGAAAAGAAAATAGCAAACCACGTTGTAAGTACATGATAAAGCTTGGTAAATTAGAATGTTTAGAGAGTTTAATCATTTAGAAATAAATAATTAACTAAAAGTTAGCGTGTTTAAATTTCAAAAGTAAAACTATAATCTTCTAGAAAAGAAACAAACATAAAACCAAATTTTTATAATATAAAAATTCTTTAAGTTTTCATAAAAACTTAACACTCCCACCCCCCAGGGTGGGAGAATACAGAGTTGGAGAGGTGAGTGCCAAGTAACGGAAAGAATGCAAGGCAGGCACACACTCCCCTGGGTCTGGTCATTAATAGAAACGAAGGAAAGAAACTAGTGAAAACGAAGGAAGTCATAGATAGCAAGCAACTAGTGAAAAGGAAGGAAGACATTAAAGGATAATTTAGCTCTTGCTTTTGTGGAAAGAATAACCATTGCTAAAGTTTTGTACTATGTACTCGATGATTTAACCATCCTTGCTGTCCCGTCAATATCAGCATTGCCAGAAGCAGCATTCAGAGAGGAA
Source organism: Aelia acuminata (assembly GCA_911387785.2). Classification (NCBI taxonomy): domain Eukaryota; kingdom Metazoa; phylum Arthropoda; class Insecta; order Hemiptera; family Pentatomidae; genus Aelia; species Aelia acuminata. The sequence continues at coordinate 1,282,929 of CAJVQU020000004.1, forward strand.
TATAAAGAGTTAACACTCTCACCCCCAGAGTCCAGCGCTGGGAGAGAAGTTACCGAATGCAGTGCATCAGAAAGAAAAATTAAATACCCATGACGAAGGAAATACACTACTGGGCAAATAATTTGAAAACGAAAGACAAGAACACTCATGAGAAGGAAAACAACTGTTTATTAGGAAGAGAGTTAATACGAAAAAGCGATACGAAGGAAAATTAATTGCTTAATAGGAAATTGGAAACGAAGTAAAGCAATTAGCAAATAAGAAAAGAGTTAATCCGAAAAGCATTAAATAAAATTAAATTAAATTACCTTTATAGGCGGGTTCCAAGAGAACATCTTTGGGGCAATGCAAAGCCCCTGTTCTATTTTGGAGCGGTCTCCATTTTTTAAAGACATAATTAAAAAAAAAAAGTAATTATGCCAAGAGAAAAAAAATATTACAGAAATTATTGAAACTATTGCAGGTATGATGGTATGGTATCCCTCGTAATTTGGAAAAAAATGGTATAAGGTTGAAAAAGTTATAAACATGCGAAGTGTGCATTAGTTGCAACACATAAATTTAGTACAGCCCAAAATTTAGAATGAGTTGCCAAATAGCAACGATGTAGAGGGCCACTGAGAAAATTTACTTGATTTTCTACATCGTTCTCCGAAACTGAGGCAAATTTTCTCACCTAGGGGGGGTCCTGAAGGAATATGGGCCATATGGAAGTGGATAAGGGTAATGATGAACAGCAGCAGCTGCAGCCGAGACGGACTGATCCATAAGGGGATGATGATGATGCATCGCAGAAACAAACGCATGTGGGTGAGGAAGATGTGGAGACACTCTACTTTGTTGGAAGGTTGTTGGGAAGAATGCATCACAGGTTGAGGTAATGATGTAGGAGTTGGATGTGTAGGTGATGGTGCAATTAAAGTTGAAACAGTAGTTGGTGGAGGTGATGAAGATGGTATTTTTTCGTTCATTCTTGATTGAGGATGAAAATGTGGGTGATAAAATTGTGCAAATGGATTATGTTGGGCGAACTGGAACCGAGGTAAAGAAGGAACTGGCTGGTTAGGCGAGCTTTCAGGTAGAACAGGCTGGGCTGTTTGACGAATATTTCGGGTTTGAACCTGAGAAATTCTTTCACTGTGCATCAATGGGTCAAATGGTGTCTGGATAAAAGGATGAGTAGATTGCACTTGAGATACCCTCTGACTTTCAACTTGGTTTTGAGATTCTGGATGTATCAAACAAGGAGACTGATTTTGAAACATTCTATGGCTGTTAATAGGTTGATTACTATCAAAACGAGACTGAGGAGGATTCGGAGAAAGACCATTAGGAAGATCTGGCTGTTGGTTCTCATATCAAAATGATTGGTTCTAAGTGCCTTGCGAAATTAACGATGGAGAATTTCTTTGATCTACTTGTGGATAAGAATCTTGATGCAAGGTGGAAAATTGTGGAGGATTAACATGAGAAATTCTGTGCTGAATATCTGTCTTTTGAGATGATTAATAATGAGCAGTAGTAATCTGGGAGGATGGTATCTGTGAAGTAGGAGGCATTTCATTCTGAGGTAAAGATTCATAAGCCTGATTATGACCTATTTGAGGAACTCTACTGACGTCTGTTTGAGAATTAAACTGAGGAGGCTGTTCTAACTTCCGAAATTGCTCCACGAGATTAGATAAGGAAATGTTCTTCATTAAGAGTGGGGGCCCTTCCCATTAATACATAACCAAAGAAAGAAGGCACGTAGATAGGTAGTCCTGAACCAAGTGCCACAGGAGAACCTGTAAATATCTGGACAGCAAGATCTTCACCTAATATGCAATCAAGTGGTGCAGGAGGATCAAACCAAGGATCTGCTAAATTAATGCCACGCAGTTGATCTTTAACTGTAGATAAAACTTTATTTATAGTTTATAGGTATAGGGGTATCGAAGGCAATATGATTTAAAACATAAAAGGAATGCGGCATAGCTAGAGTGCGTTGATCTAAATTTCTTATGTTTAATCTGAAAGTGCCATTAGCATTGCATGTTTGCCTACCTAAACCTCCTACAGGAGTAATAGCTTTGATGAAAGAAACATCCAACCTATCTACAGTAGCCTGAGATACGAATGAAGCTGCCGCTGCATTATCAATTACTGCTCTAACCACAGTATTGCAATATGCGTTAGGAACTTCCAATTTAACTAAAGCTGTGGCCGACAAAACCCAGACTCCATTTTATTAGATGCAGCACACATTGCTGAGGCGGATGGTGGCGGAGGAGAAGGGCTTCCCGGCTTTGGTTCTGGCAACTTTCTAGCTGTAGTAGAATCTTCATGGAGCAACGTATGATGTTTTTTGGAGCAAACCCTACATCTCTGTTGACTTTTACATAGAGAAACAAAGTGAGAACCGAGGCAATTGTAACAACGTTTTTGATCAGATTTCCATTTATTGCGACCTGGTATCGTCTTGGATATGAAAACTTTACAAGAATACAAGTGGTGTGAGCCCTTATCGCAAAATCGATAAGAGTAATTAGAACGGGAAAAGGCACCATCAGGTGAGGAAGCGACCAACGCTCCTGTCCTACCCCTTTGTCTTGACCTAGCCTTATAATTATAGCATTATACTTGATGATGAACTTTGTTTGTTCTTTAGGTTGGAACAATTCCGTGTTCTCCCAATGTAACCTCTTTTGGTTTAGGAATTTGAAACCGCATCTAAACTAGGAAAGGATCTGCCAGACTGGGAACTATTTTCAAAACTTGCTAATAGTTTTTTATCGAATTTGGAAATAAGGTAAGCACCAAAGAAAGTTTCATATGCGTTTACATTCTCCATAACCTGGATGGCACGAAAGTGGACATTTAAACAATTTAAGAAGGCAGGAATAGATTCATGATTATTTTCACTGACATTAGGCAGAATCAATAGCTGAGTGGCATGATGAGTAATAACTCGCAAAGGATTATCGTATTTCTCTTTTTGCAATTCAAAAGCTAGATTGTAATAGACCTCAGACAAAGAAAGATGGGATATAAGTCTTTTAGATGTGTCATCTAAGGCATCTAACAGGTATTGAAATTTCTGAACTGCAATCAAACTGTTATTTGGTCCAATGAGGGATACAAATCTGGAATTAAACTGATCCCAGTCATGGGGAATCTACTAAACCCTGGCACACTCAACCTAGGCTTATTGACTAGTGAGTTGTCCTGATCACTACTACTGCTTTCATTTAAAGAAAAGCCATGGAAGGGTCGAAAGATAGACTGATCTCCTGTAGCTGATGCCAAAGTTAAAGTCAAAGTGTGCAAAATCTCAAAAACCTGCTTGTACAGGGAATCCAACTCCTGGCTGGCTGCTTGGTACTCGGTCTCAGGCAAATTTGGAGTAGGAACTTCTGAATACATGCCTACAATGGTAGGCCTGACAGAAGAGTACGTAGTCTCTAACAGAGCCAACAGGGTGAGGGTTCTTTCCTTTGACCCAGAAGCCTGTGGAATCACAGCCTGAGCCTTGGTCAAAATAGATAAAAGTTTGTTCTGAGCTGTGCTCACCATTGATCGAAACTGAGCTATTCATCTGGCCATGCTGACGTCGATTGATTTGTTTCAAATGGAGGACCAATGGAAACAAAACAAAACTAAAAAACCTCTGGTAGAAACAGTGGAGGACCAATGGAAACAAAACAAAACTAAAAAACCTCTGGTAGAAACAATGCAGGACCAATAGAAACAAAACAAAACTAATAAACCTCTGGTAGAAACAATGTTGGGTTTCCATGTAAGAAGAAGAACCAAAAATAAAATAAAAATACTGCAGTTTATTACAATAAAATAAAATAAAAATAAACTATAGATGCTGCAATTAAGACAGTTGGGAATCGGCCAAAAGTGGGGTAGGACTGTTGCGAACTGTAATAAAACCAATTGTAAGACAGAGCCAAGGGGAGGGGTGAGTTAACCTAGGGTTAATGAAACTGGCACTTGATTGCATATTAGGTGCAGATCTTGCTGTCCAGATATTTACAGGTTCTCCAGTGGCACTTGGTTCAGGACTACCTATCTACGTGCCTTCTTTCTTTGGTTATGTATTAATATGAAGGGCCCCCACTCTAAATGAAGAACATTCTGAAATTGTATCTCAGTGTGTAGCATCTATATATATATATATATATATATATATAGCATCTAGTGTAGCATCTCATATTGTTACTCTTTTATCTCACACTGTTACTGTGGACTCCTTATCTAATCTCGTGGAGCAATTTCGGAAGTTAGAACAGCCTCCTCAGTTTAATTCTCAAACAGACTTCAGTAGAGTTTCTCAAATAGGTCATAATCAGGCTTATGAATCTTTACCTCAGAATGAAATGCCTCCTACTTCACAGATACCATCCTCCCAGATTACTACTGCTCATTATTAATCATCTCAACAGACAGATATTCAGCACAGAATTTCTCATGTTAATCCTTCACAATTTTCCACCTTGCATCAAGATTCTTATCAACAAGTAGATCAAAGAAATTCTCCATTGTTAATTTCGCAAGGCACTTAGAACCAACCATCTCGATATGAGAACCAACAACCAGACCTTCCTAATGGTCTTTCTCCGAATCCTCCTCAGTCTCGTTTTAATAGTAATCAACCTATTAACAGCCATAGAATGTTTCAAAATCAGTCTCCTTGTTTGATACATCCAGAATCTCAAAACCAAGTTGAAAGTCAGAGGGTATCTCATAGTGCAATCTACTCATCCTTTTAGCCAGACACCATTTGACCCATTGATGCACAGTGAAAGAGTTTCTCAGGTTCAAACCCGAAATATTCGTCAAACAGCCCAGCCTGTTCTACCTGAAAGCTCGCCTAACCAGCCAGTTCCTTCTTTACCTCGGTACCAGTTCACCCAACATAATCCATTTATGTTTATCACCCACATTTTCATGTGCTTCTTCTAGATATCATAAATGACCAAATCCAGTTCTAGAAACACCTATTGGCGGATCCAGGGGGTGGGGGGCTGTGAGGGCTGCAGCCCCTCCCTTTGGAAAATTGTTCGTCATTTAAAGATAGAATTTGACTTTATTTAATGTAAGAAAGCAAGATCAAGAACAAATAATGTGCAGAACAAGTAGAATTTTAGTTATGGGAAATAAACATAGAGGTAAAGAAGCTGATTAACAGATCCAAATGAAGGGCTGTGGGGCTGCAGCCCCCCCCTTTAGGATAGTAGCCCCCCCCTTTACGATCGGCTGGATCCGCCCATGGAAACACCATATCACCCAAATTTCCAGACAGAAAAAATGTATCCTTAAATTATTTCCCCTTTGCTGAAATATTTTTCTAGGAACTATCCATAAGCTCCTCAGATCTTCACTTACTAACCCCCACTCAGACTGTTATATATCTACCCTTAAATTATTTCTCTATTCCCGACATATTTTGCCACAACCTATCGGTAAGCTCCTCAGATCCTCACTTATTAACTCCCAACTACACTAGCGTAATTTTCTTCATGGTGGCCTCTTGATCAGGGTGACCAGATATAATTCTTGAAATGGAGGACATTTATTTTGAAAAAGGACATTGGTAACAAAGCAGGAAAAATATATAACTCAGCAGATTTTATTGGTAAATACCTATAATTATTATTATTTATATAATAAAGAAATTTTACACTCCTTGGTTTGAAGGAAATAATCTAACAAATAATTTAAAAAAGTCCTAGTAATTTAAAATCTTACACTCCTAAGCTGGGAGGGAAAAGGAACTTAACGAATAAAGATTTTTGATTAACAATGTCAAACACTCTAATCAATGAAAATAAACTGTTGCTGAATCATAAAGCTTAAATCTATAACTTATTGGAAAGTAACATGTTTATTTATTAGTTAAATAACATGTTATATAACTTATTGTTAATATATATATATATATATATATAAATATATATATATATATATATATATATATAAATATATATATATATATATATATATATATATATATATATATATAAATATATATATATATATATATATATATATATATATATAAAACAAGTCAAATAATCAATAAAATAACTTTTTAGTTAACAAGAAGAATACACAAATAAGATGAATAAAGATAACTAAATTAACAATCAATTAAAAAAAAATATATATATATATATATATATATATATATATATATATATATATATATATATATATATATAAAACAAGTCAAATAATCAATAAAATAGTTTATTCGTTAACAAGAAGAATGCACAAATAAGATGAATAAAGATAACTAAATTAACAATCAATTACAATATATATATATATATATATATATACGAGGGGTGATCAAAAAGTTCCAGGACTGTTGAGATTGCGCGGCAATGGAGTGTCATAGAGCAGTGCGGTTGGCAGCATTGTTTAGCGTGACTCTTCCTGAGCTCAGCTGTTTATTCAGTTTGTTGATAACCTTTTTCATTGCAAAGTTACTGCTGTTTTCGTAAAAAAAAGTTTTTTGTGTTCGGCGATTTTGTGAAATGAATGTAAAGGAAGAGCAACGCGTTTGCGTAAAGTTTTGTGTGAAGTTGGGTAAAATGTTTACTGAAACTTTTCAAATGTTGCAAGTGGCTTTCGGTGATGAATGTCTGAGTCGGTCAAGGTGTCATGAGTGGTACAAAAGGTTCAAGGAAGGCCGGACATCGTGTGAAGATGATTTTCGTTCAGGGCGCCCATCAACTTCGACTGACGACGATCATGTTGCAAGATTGAACAGTCTCGTGCGTTCTAATCGTCGACTAACCATTCGTGAGATGGCTGAAGAATTGAACATTTCATTTGGTTCGTGTCAACAGATTTTAACAGAAAATTTGCAGATGAGAAGGGTGGCTGCAAAGTTTGTTCCGAGACTGTTGACTGAGCAGCAGAAAGAACACAGAGTTCAAGTTTGTCAGGAACTTCTTGAAATGGCAAATGACAATGAAAACTTTTTAAAACAAGTCATTACTGGAGATGAAACGTGGGTTTATGGCTACGACGTGGAAACCAAGGTCCAGTCATCACAATGGAAGACAAAATCCTCCCCAACCCCCAAAAAAGCACGTCAGGTCAAATCAAACGTCAAGGTCATGCTTACTGTTTTTTTCGACTGGAAGGGTGTTGTTTACCATGAATTTCTTCCACGAGGTGAGACCATTAACCGCTTTCGTTATCTTCAAACCCTGAGAAATTTGCGCGAGGCAATAAGGAGGAAGAGACCAGAGTTGTGGCGGAGCGGTGAGTGGGTGCTGCATCATGACAATGCGCCTGTTCATTCCGCACTGCTCATTCGCGACTACTGCACCAAAAATGGAATGACGGTCATTCCCCAGCCTCCATATTCACCTGACCTTGCCCCTGCAGACTTTTTCTTGTTTCCAAAACTTAAGAGACCCATGAAGGGAAAGAGATTTGAGTCCGTAGATGACATTAAAAAAAAATCGGTGGAGCAGCTACACACCATTTCACAAGATGATTTCTCAAAGTCCTTCACACAGTGGAAACATCGTTGGGAAAAATGTATAGCTTCCCAAGGAGAGTACTTTGAAGGGGACGACGTCCAATAGCCTGTAGATTTTTTGAATAAATTAATAAAAAATCAGTCCTGGAACTTTTTGATCACCCCTCGTATATATACATATAAAACAAGTAAAATAATCAATGAAATTAATTATTAAATGCATACCTAAATTTGGGTTCTCTTATGATAAATTTGGTTATTCTTATACTAAATAATTAAATGCATTTCTGAATTTGAGCATTCTACTTTGCATTTCTAATAATAATAATAATAATAATGTCTTTATTTGAATACAAAATACAAAACAAAAAACAAAAAATTAATTAGACACATACTCTTGGCATTAGGCCATTAGAGGAGAGTCGTGGCTTGTTTACAATATAAATATGTACATTTATATCTTCAGCATTAAGTCAGTAAACTGTTGCTTATTTACATATCTCAATCATTGTAAATTATATTACTCCTTTATTAATATACAAATTTAATAAAGTACCATATATGAAAAATGAAATACTTTGAAAATGATATAATTATTTACAAACATAAAAAATAAATAAATAGAAAAAGAATAATAATCAAAAAATATAAAAAAAAGAATTAAGAAGAAAAGAAAAATACAAATAATACAAAGGTGGCCCTCTATTAAAGGGAGTCAATTATAACCGTATACCTGTATTTCCAGGCTTCTTTTGCATATCCGATTAAAAGGATCCAATTTTTCCCATTAAATGCATTTCTGAATTTGGGCATTCTACTTTGCATTTCTAAATCTACTATTAATTGAAAAATTAAGGGGAAAAAGCAGACAGTTGAGCGTGATCATGGTCAAATCACCTCCTCGCACTACCGCTGACCAAGATACAGTACTTCCATATACATTACTGCACCCAAGACGCTTCATTGGTTGTAGTGGTACAGGTATTTTTTACTTGACTTACTTATGTCGTATGGCTGCCATAGTAGGAGCAAAGGGCCGAGGTAAAAACTCGCCATCCGTCTCCATCCCCGTTTAGGGCCTTGACCTCTCTCCGTGTTTTTCCAGCTCTAATGACCTCTTTCTCTACTGTTCTTCGCAAGGTAAGCTTCGGTCTGACAACCGACTTTTTCATCCTTGGGGGTACCAATCAAGAGCCATCTTCTCAATGGCTCCATCCCTTTTACGAAGGGTATGTCCATTCCACTTCCACTTCCTTTCTCGTGGCTATCTGCTCCACCAATGGCTTCTGTCTAGACAATTGAGCCAGTCTCTCATTTGAGATTTTATCGTCCCACCTAATCGAGAGAATCCTCTTGCATGCAACCGACATAGTCATCATTGGTAGATTCCGTCAGAGCATAACAACGGCATGTGAAGCTATGAATTTAGAGGCTAGAAAGATCGGTCAGTATATTAATGAAGAAAAGAACAAGATCATAGTTTTGTGGGATCAAGTTAAGATGCAGAGCAGTTATGAAGTAGGAGCCTACAAGTTTGAACTGAACAACAAACTAGAAGAGGAAGAAAAAGCTAGAAAGAGAATAACAGCAGGAAATAGAGCGGATTTCGCCTTCCCAAAGCTAATAAATAGCAAGCTTTTTACCCAAACCACCAGGTTGACGTTATACAAGATGCTTATAAGACCAGTGGTCACGTATGGCGCTGAAACCTGGACCCTTGACAAGAAGAGCGAGAACTTGCTAGATAGATTTGAGAGCGGAATTCTGAGGAGAGTTCTAGGTGCAGTACACGAGAATGGTCAGTAACGAAGAAAGAGAAACTGAGAACTGTTCCAGCTGTATAGCAACCTAAATATCTCTTCATTTATCAAGATAAAAAGGCTGAAATGGCTTGGTCATGTATTAAGGATGAGTGATGAGCGTGTGGTCAGCAGGCTGTACAGAAATTTACCGAATGGTATGCGCCAATGAGGAAGGCCGAAGGACGGATGGAAGGATGCTGTACGGCAGGATTTTCGTCAACCCAGGATTCCAGCTACGCTTGCAGGAGACAGAGACAGATGGTTGGCAGTGGTTGAGCAGGTCATGGGCAGCTTCATGTGCCTGTTGTACCAGTAGATGAAGAAGCCATTAATCTAAGTTGATATGGCATGGGGCCTTTCGAGCTAAGCTTCATGGCTTTGGAAAGGATATCCCCTGTGCCCTAGCTGCGGTGTCTTGGAATCTGCTGAGCATATTGTTATAAGCTGCGCTGTCTTTGAGACACAAAGGGCCAGGTTGTTGAGGAAAACTGGACTCTATGTTCTCTCGGAATTCGGAAAAGAAGAATTGCGCAACATTAACATACGCATGAGAGTTATATGTTAATGTTGCCGAAACCCGTGTTGCCGGAAGGCATGGAAGGGTGTTTAATAAATAAATAAATAATCTAAGTTGTTACTGTGATTCTTATTCCATATCACTATGTACTATTTATATCTTATTCAATGCCCTCACTCTCTAAACTCAAAATATTTAAGAAATGTATCTGTATTTTTCTAAGTGTACGTATACCAAAACATACAACTAACAAATTTTCTTACCTCACATCTTTTGAAGAATTCTTTGCTATCAATTGTTCCTCTTTTTTCATGTTCTTCTAGCACATGTGAAAAACTAAATTCGAAACTCTGGAAAAAAAAGTCATAGAATGGATTGATTTATTTTTTTGTCAAAATAAATATATTCATTTATTTTTTTCATAAAAATGAACCCGAATCGACCCTTGAAAAGCCCAAAGAATCCTCAAAATTTTTTATTTTAAATCAATTTCTTTAGAAATTATTTTATTATCACTTTTTACATTATTTTTAATTGGATATTTCAATGTTCGACTTCTAACTTATTAATGACGAGAATGCAAGGTGAAAGAATGAATTTCTGTAATAAAGCTTATCATTAATAAAGCTATATTATGGCTGTGGACATAATCAAAATATTTAGTTTCATCTTTGAAAAAAAGGAAAAAACAACTTTCTGATATATTTCCTATAATTTTCGGACAGTTTCAATGTTCTCCGTGGGGTCCGACAGGGCTGCATTCCCTCCCCTACACTATTTATCCTAGTTTTAGACCGGCTAATGAGGCAGGTTGTAGGTAGAAGGAAAAGAGGGATCCAATGGTCGTTACATGAAAGGCTCGAGGATCTTGACTTTGTCGATGACGTTTGCCTTCTAGCACACCGGTTTTCTGATATGCAGGCAAAGTTGAGGAAACTGTAGGGTTAAAGGTAAACGCTTCCAAGACCATAGAATGGATAATAAGGAGACCCGACAGCTAAATGATGAGATCCTTGAACAGGATGATGCTTTCACTTACCTGGGAAGCAATTTGGGGAGAGATGGAGGCACTGACCGAGAAATAGTTTGCCGGATCCGCAAAGCAAAGGTAGCCTTTTTTAAACTATATCCTGTATGGCGTAACAACAATATATCCCGCAATACTAAGTTAAAACTGTACAGCTCCAACGTAAAGTCCGTCCTCCTCTATGGCTGTGAACTTGGAAAATCTCCAAAAAGGTTCTGAGCCAGCTCCATGTTTTTGCGAATCGCTACCTTAAGAGGATTCTCTCGATTAGGTGGGACGATAAAATCTCAAATGAGAGACTGGCTCAATTGTCTAGACAGAAGCCATTGGTGGAGCAGACAGCCACGAGAAAGTGGAAGTGGATTGGACATACCCTTCGTAAAAGGGATGGAGCCATTGAGAAGATGGCTCTTGATTGGTACCCCCAAGGATGAAGAAGTCGGGGGGGGGGGGGCAGACCGAAGCTGACCTGGCGAAAAACAGTAGAGAAAGAGGTCATTAGAGCTGGAAAAACACGGAGAGAGGTCAAGGCCCTAAACGGGGATGGAGACGGATGGCGAGTTTTTACCTCGGCCCTTTGCTCCTAATATGGCAGCCATACGACATAAGTAAGTCAAGTAAAAAATATCGGTACCACTACAACCAATGAAGCGTCTTGGGTGCAGTAATGTATATGGAAGTACTGTATCTTGGTCAGCGGTAGTGCGAGGAGGTGATTTGACCATGATCACGCTCAACTGTCTGCTTTTTCCCCTTAATTTTTCAAATAATAGTAGATTTAGAAATGCAAAGTAGAATGCCCAAATTCAGAAATGCATTTAATGGGAAAAATTGGATCCTTTTAATCGGATATGCAAAAGAAGCCTGGAAATACAGGTATACGGTTATAATTGACTCCCTTTAATAGAGGGCCACCTTTGTATTATTTGTATTTTTCTTTTCTTCTTAATTCTTTTTTTTATATTTTTTGATTATTATTCTTTTTCTATTTATTTATTTTTTATGTTTGTAAATAATTATATCATTTTCAAAGTATATCATTTTTCATATACTTTATAAAATTTGTATATTAATAAAGGAGTAATATAATTTACAATGATTGAGATATGTAAATAAGCAACAGTTTACTGACTTAATGCTGAAGATATAAATGTACATATTTATATTGTAAACAAGCCACGACTCTCCTCTAATGACCTAATGCCAAGAGTATGTGTCTAATTAATTTTTTGTTTTTTGTTTTGTATTTTGTATTCAAATAAAGACATTATTATTATTATTATTATTAGAAATGCAAAGTAGAATGCTCAAATTCAGAAATGCATTTAATTATTTAGTATAAGAATAACCAAATTTATCATAAGAGAACCCAAATTTAGGTATGCATTTAATAATTAATTTCATTGATTATTTTACTTGTTTTATATATATATATACGAGATATATATTGTAATTGATTGTTAATTTAGTTATCTTTATTCATCTTATTTGTGCATTCTTCTTGTTAACGAATAAATTATTTTATTGATTATTTGACTTGTTTTATATATATATATATATATATATATATATATATATTTTTTTTTTTTTTTTTAATTGATTGTTAATTTAGTTATCTTTATTCATCTTATTTGTGTATTCTTCTTGTTAACTAATAAGTTATTTTATTGATTATTTGACTTGTTATATATATATATATATATAAATATATATATATTAAAAATAAGTTATATAACATGTTATTTAACTAATAAATAAACATGTTACTTTCCAATAAGTTATAGATTTAAGCTTTATGATTCAGCAACAGTTTATTTTCATTGATTAGAGTGTTTGACATTGTTAATCAAAAATCTTTATTCGTTAAGTTCCTTTTCCCTCCCAGCTTAGGAGTGTAAGATTTTAAATTACTAGGACTTTTTTAAATTATTTGTTAGATTATTTCCTCCAAACCAAGGAGTGTAAAATTTCTTTATTATATAAATAATAATAATTATAGGTATTTACCAATAAAATCTGCTGAGTTATATATTTTTCCTGCTTTGTTACCAATGTCCTTTTTCAAAATAAATGTCCTCCATTTCAAGAATTATATCTGGTCACCCTGATCAAGAGGCCACCATGAAGAAAATTACGCTAGTGTAGTTGGGAGTTAATAAGTGAGGATCTGAGGAGCTTACCAATAGGTTGTGGCAAAATCTGTCGGGAATAGAGAAATAATTTAAGGGTAGATATATAACAGTCTGAGTGGGGGTTAGTAAGTGAAGATCTGAGGAGCTTATGGATAGTTCCTAGAAAAATATTTCAGCAAAGGGGAAATAATTTAAGGATACATTTTTTCTGTCTGGAAATTTGGGTGATATGGTGTTTCCATGGGCGGATCCCGCCGATCGTAAAGGGGGGGGCTACTGTCCTAAAGGGGGGGGGCTGCACCCCCACAGCCCTTCATTTGGATCTGTTAATCGGCTTCTTTACCTCTATGTTTATTTCCCATAACTAAAATTCTACTTGTTCTGCACATTATTTGTTCTTGATCTTGCTTTCTTACATTAAATAAAGTCATATTCTATCTTTAAATGACGAACAATTTTCCAAAGGGAGGGGCTGCAGCCCTCACAGCCCCCCACCCCCTGGATCCGCCAATAGGTGTTTCTAGAACTGGATTTGGTCATTTATGATATCTAGAAGAAGTAAGGTCCATGAGGGTGATCATCAACAAATAAAGGAGGAAAGATGTTCTGAGGAGGGAAATAGAAACTATAACAACTGACTGGGTTTTTATGGTGTTTAGCTTTAGTTAATTCTCTCTTGGCCAGGCACTGATCCTTTCAAAGTCGTCCTGAGAATGCTACAGAGATTGAAATGGAGGAAAGGATAAATAGATTTGGAACTCTATGGAAGAAATCTTTTGAAGACGTTGGCATATATGTGGTGGAACAGTGGTTGATTAATTTAGGAAGATCATTGATAGAGCAATTGAAAAGGAGAGGGGAGATGCTTGATCCATGGGTACACACGAGGAAATTATTAGGTAGAAGATATAATCTGATAGGGAAGGAATGGTACACGTAACTGCTTGGGTCCTTTCTGAGAGGAATGATTGAAACCAATGTATTAAACTGTTGGAAAAGGAAAATGACTTTAGTTTGGTAAAAGAATAGAATGACCCAGAGAGTCAAACAATTCAGAGAAGTCAAGAATTATTAGTACTTTCAACTCTTTTCATCCCTTGTTAGTGTAGGTCACTAGTGATTTTGAAAAGAGTCGATTCAGAGGACGGAATCAGATTGATGGGGATCAAGTAGTTTGGATGTTTCAAGGTTGGATACCTGAGATTGGACTCATCCCTCAAGAGGTTTGGAGAAATTAGAAAGAATAGAGATTGGACAATAGTCTTTACAGGAAATTAACTAAAGAATATTACTTAAAATTTAATTAAATTACTAAATGGAATTTTGGAAAAAAATTATATTTACCCTGGTGTCATATAAGGTTTTACTTTCCTTTCTTCTTTCCGGAATACATAAAAAAAGACAAAATTTTAACAATTTGGTGAATATCAAAAAAACATACAGGCCGAGTTTGCATACATAGCAGATAGTGTTATAAAAGAACTCCAGCATCCTAGAATCATAAGGTAAGTATAGAATAATAAGGTTTTATAGAATACATATCTTAAAAATCAACATATTAATAAGACATACACTTAATGTTGTCTATTTCGATAGCTTACTTCCCAGAAGTGCTAAGTGATGTTTCGGGAAAAAATAAGTTTAAAACACCATGGCTTTGTGTTTTGTATTCTGTACAACTTCAAAAGGCTTAAATTAAATTTTAGTGAAATGTAAATGCCACTTAGATAGTAGGTTATCCACAATAGGCATAAATATTTTTTATTTCGGTATATTTTGCACAGAACTGTTATGTTTACATAATTATTTTGCACTTTAAATTAAATTCTTGGAAATTAATGAATTAATAATAATCTTGGGAATTAATAGATTAATAAAGATCTTGGAAATTAATAAATTAATAAAACCAGGATAGGGATTTCATTTAAAATCCCATAGAATTCTATTGAGCTGGGACATTAAGCCTGCATTCTTCCATGGCAGATGATCCATGTGACTCGAGAAGGCAATAAGGGAATAGAAAAAATTGTTATGCTTGTACTAAATAGAGATATATATGAAAGGCAAAACAAAAGAGATTTGTTCCTTCTATGGTGACAATATGTCATTCAACCATATGATTTATTGCAGCTCAGTATAAATTACATTTTATTTTTATACTCATATAAATTCTCCAAGATCGAAATTGGCGATGGATTGTTGTTGATGCTATTAACAGCATGGAAAGCTATATGAGAGTCAATGAAAAGGACGGCGTTCAGTTCCGCAGTTTGGAATGGATGGTGAATCTAGGTGGAAAAATAAATTACTAAATAAAAGTCAGCTCACAGTCTTTTGATAAATGAATTTGAACAAATATATAAAAGTTTAATTAAATAATTATTAAATAGACTTATTATTAAAAATTAAATAGCATTGTTTAGGTAAATATCATAAATGAGACAAATATATTAACACGTTAGGTGCGGCATCATTCCCTTCTTAACAGCCGAAAATGTCCGAAAGTCCGAACACTTCAAACACTCAATTTAGTCTATTTTAAATTAGATTATTGCATTTTAGTGCAGAAAATGTTGCTAACAGCTGAAATTCTGTTGTTTTTTAGAATCGGACTCCGAGGTCCGTTTTTCGATAAAGAATGGCGTAAATCCTGTATCGGCCCGTTCTGCGCCTATTATGTCTAGTTCCAATCCTTACAGAGAGATAATGCCCTTGAGACGCTCATTTAATTCCCTTTTAATCAAAAGATAACGCTTTCGTCAGAGCATTCCCATCGGACCCTGACGCCCGATACCGTCTGAGGCTCATCCCAGCAGTTGGACCCCGGGGACCGATAACGTTCAATTCAGGACACCCCTAAAATACGCCACACTAAAGTGTTAATCTTTTTTTAAATTTTATATTATTCTAAAAATATTTATTAAAAATAAAGCTAAATTTAATTCGATATTAATTAAATAATTCAACTGAATGTGTTTTGAAAATTAAAAGCTGTCCATTGAATAAAATTACACTCTGGCACAGCATAGTTTCTTGGTTAGGGGACATTTATAGATGACTTCCAGCTCATGTTTATTTTCAACAATGAGAACATTTGAAAACCAGTTTCCAGGATATTCACTTTCATTTCATTAGACATAACACAGTTAAAAGCTTCCGGATTACCTCATTATCGGTTTCTTTAAGTGCAATTATGCTGCTACTGGTCACATATATTAGATCATCAGTGAACAGTAGAGCAAATATTCCTGGTACAATCTTGATAATTCGACACATATGGTGCCAGACGACCGCCGGATTATCAATAATTTCTGGATTATCAGAAGTAAATTTAAAAAAAGTATTATAATGTAATATTTTTATTATAATATAATACATTATTTATGTAGGTACATTTGTTCATATAAAAAAAAACTATGTAAATATGAAGAATACGTTCATATTTAATAAAAATAACTGGAAAGAATACATACATACGTATTATGTTAAATAATCATTAATTTGTTTTTACTTGTTTGCCTTAAGCATTATGTCGAAAATGCACTCTTGCAACCTTTTGAGTACTATCACTTGCGATGGCCTTTTCTTCTTCCTATTTTGGGCAGACACTGGATGCGTCGTTGTTACAGTACAGTCATCGCAATCTTCCTCCGTCAACTGCATTTGGCTGTGGATTTCGCCATCAGATATGGATTGCAAATTTTCTTCTTTTTTTGTGCTTTGAAGCCATTCTTTGATGTCCTTGTTTGATAGGGTAACACTCAGTTCACATTTGTCGGAAAACTCTTCTGAAAATTCTGAAGACAATTGTACAGTTAAGGCAGAAAGCAATCAGGTTAGGTTACAATTAAGCCGTTGACATTTCTATGTGTTTAAAATTTTTAGTTTATCCTGGTGCAGAGGTCTCTGTTATAACTCCTAATAAAGGAGGTAAAAACAATAATTCATCACACAAGTTTTTTGCTGCTAATGGATCAATAATTCAAATATTTAAAGAGCTCCCTCCATCATTTTTATGTAGATCTATGACCGTTATTCAGCTGATTTTTATTAGGGCGGATGTCAGTTGTCTCATAATTATTGCTGAACTTGTTGTCACAATTTGGACTTTTATTAGTTGTAAGATGTAAACACCTCCTAGATTACAACACCCAACTTTCTATATCTGCTTACACTTAGGTCCGATATCTCTCCGAGAATCAGTATTTATCATTTCTCCTAATTCCAAATAGGAGGCACTTTTTTTTTAATATCCAAATATTTTAAAACTAAATCTAAATTTCAAGACTAACTCTCTGTTAAATTGTTTATCATTAAAAGATTTCATTTTTCAATTTGGAAACAATGTCACAATAACATGAGTTTTTTTAGTATAAGTATAAGTCAACTAGTTTAAGACTAAATACATAATGATGAAACACAAGGAATGCTCTCTTCCCATGTACAAGAGAATGAGTGTTTATTTAAGAGGGTCAAGGAATTTGTACACCTTTGCTCCTTAATAACTCAAAATGACGAAATTGGAGTGGAAATTCAAAGACGAATCGTTGTAGACAACAAATGTTACTTTGGGTTAGTGAGACTGATCAAGAATACTATCTTGCACAACCAAAGTTTGCCAGTATAAAACTATAATCAGGCCAATAATTTCATATGGATCAGATAGCTCGACACTTTCCAAGGACCAAGAAAATCAACTCCTCTCATTTGTAAGAAAGGTCCTCAGAAGAATTTTCAGAGCAATTTTTGATGCCAATGAGCATGATTGGTGCAGGAAAAATGCCGAGATTTCGAAAATGTACAGTGATTGCGATGTAGTGAGATTCAATGGGGTTGGTTGGCTCAGGTGGGCGGTCTTGCGCCCAGGATAAGTTCCAGCTCCCTACCTAGGAGGTTCTTCGAAGAAGAAATCCGCTCCACTAGAAGACTTGGGCCACCTAGACTTCACCGGGTGGACAGGATAACAAAGCATGCACACAGCCTTACGGAGATCTGGAACAGGAGATCGGCTGCATCAAACCGAAACAAACGACGGACTTTGCTTCAGACAGCTTTGACTCCTTGCCAGCTGTAGAGCCAAGGAAGAAGAAACTAACTTATATCAAATGTATCACCCAACCTATTATTGTGTATAAAATATTCCTTTAATTTATATATCTTCACATTTCTTAAGTCTCTCATTCTTCTGAATTGCTGCCATTATTATTCAACTATGTTCTCATATCCTTTGAATTTGTATTTCTAGTAAAGATATTATTTTAATTTATAAGACAACATGATATTTTTCTCTTTTTTTATTCTCCATCCTTCTAGTATAACACTCTTTATAGCATAAATCTAATTGCCATTTATTAATTATCATGGTTGGGGCGAGGTGCGTTTCCCATTTGAAACACAAACCTTCGTTGGTGAGAAATTAGTCTCCCTCCTCCAAGGGGTCCAAGACGAGATATGGTAAATGGACTGTAAGGAAGGTGGGAAAGATGTGTGCCTAAATCAGGAAAAATATTGATATAATATAAATTAATAAATATAATAAATATATCATGTAAAAAGGAAAAGAAAAAATCAATAAAGTCAATAGGTTAAATAAAAGGCCCTTCCAAATGTATCCAAAGGAATATATTGAGAAAAGAGCAATAAATAATGACATTTAAAACCCCAAATTATGATATTAATGTTTAGAGAAAAAAAGGTACATTAAATTAAATTTCTAAGAATTAAAAAGAAAGAAAAAAAATAAACAAACTTCTTAAACAATGAAAAAAAATCTACCATTATTTACAAAAAGAAAAAAAATCAAATAACCGTTCATTAAAGAAAAAAAAGGCCTTCGATCCTTGAGTATATTTTGAAAGAAAGTGGTGTATAAGGTACCTTATATTATCAACCTATTCTGAAAAATCCGCCATCGATGCGTACCGCCATCAGATACTCGAGATGAGGTGGGTGAGTGCAGGGCTGGTGAGAACAGTGATGTGCTCCAAGCAGCTCGCAACGTACTACTGGCTAGCCTTATCGCCTTGTTTATGGAATCGCCTTGACACGTTAGGTGCGGCGGCGTATTTTAGGGGTATCCTGTTCAGTTCAGGTATCGGACCCCCGGGGACCGATGCCTCACTAACATGTTAATACTACTAGCCCCAACAATGCTAGTATGTACAGGATATGGTTCTTATATCCACATTTAAATAAAAATATACTATTTAAAATATACATAATTAAAGAATCTCTTTACTAAAAAAATAATATAAATTTAAGAAAGAAAAAAATACTATTAGTAACAAATAAAAAGGGCCCATGATAAAAGGGGAAAAATAACTAGGGCTTTAACAATCATGATGTAGTCATACATTTCTTGTCCTTCATTTAATGTTTTATTCCATATTATTACAATTCACTTTATATTTTTCTATCTTATTATATTTCATTTTAAATTTTTCTATACATACACTACTATATTTTATCTTATCAACATAGGATTCATTCTTACTGACCATTGAAACCTTAATCACAATGTTCAGTTTTTCACCTACATCTCAATATTATTTTATATTACCTCAGATAAGCTATACAGATTTTTATCTCATTTTTGTTACTCTAATAATTATAATCTTACATTTTTAAAAAAAATAAATCTATAATTTCTAAGTTTTTTTATTTATTTATTGTATTTAATTTTGATATGATGTCAAAATTAATTTAGCACTGTTGAGATAGCACTATACAAGGTTCAATTACTGTAAGTAAAGAAATGCCATATAAATGAATTTCATAGTCAAAATTAAATTTTTGTATAATTCATTTAAACTTTGTCAATGCAAAAAAACTTAAGAATGGAGTAGGTTTAATACAAATAATATTGTTAACTACACTATGCTGCATTTATTAAAATTTTGATCGATGTTTTGAACTTAAATGTTGTTTTCAACGTGTTTTTCCATGGTGAATTTGATTTAAGAGTCAGTTTTTCTCTATCAGGTACAGATTTTCCACAAAATCTGTCAACTCAGATGAGCCACGAGATCATGCTTCAAAACTAAATTTAAAGAAAAATTACAAGTAAAATAGAAAATTTTATAAATAATATCTTTAATTACATAAATTTTAAATAAAATAAGAATATTTTTCAAGTTTTGGTCCAATTTAAGTACAAATTAGTGGCTGCAGAATTTTCTTTTTCTCGACTTTCTGAATGTTCTTTCACCTTCAGAGTCCCTTTTTAGGTTCCAACAGTAATCAGCCATCATGGTGGCATTCCATTTCCCCCGGTATCGCTGCTCCATCACTTTTATGTCCTGGTGGAACCTTTCACCTTGTTCTTCACTGTAATCCCCTAAATTTTGGGGGAAATAATCTCTGTGCGAATAAAGGAAATGAACCTTCACGCTCATGAGGCAGCCAAGATTTTGGAAAGCTTTCAACAAGCGTTCCACCAAATTCCGGTAATTGGGGTCCTTCTTGTTCCCTAGAAAACCTTAAACCACAGCCTTGAAGCTTAGCCAGGCTTCCTTTTCCAGGGAATTCATGGTGTTCTCAAACTCACGGTCTTTAAAAAGCTGGCGGATTTTGGGGCCAAAAAATATACCCGCTTTTTTTTTTTCTGAAGTTACTTTGGGAAACTTTTTTTCTAAATACTGAAAACAAGGGTCTTTGTGATTCAGAGCTTTAATAAACTGCTTCATAAGCCCGAGTTTGATCTGTAAGGGTGGAAGCAACACACTTTTAGGGTCCAACATAGGTGGATTTATCACGTTTTTTGAGCCAGGTTTTAACTCTGTTCTTGGGGGCCAATCTTTGATGATCCAGTGCTTTGCTCTGGCCCTACTATCCCACTCACATAGAATAGAAAACAATAGAATAGAATAGAAAACAAGGTATCTTAGTGAATCCAGCCTACAGGACTAGTAACAGGCCAATGACCTTGAAATCTCCGCACACCATCCATTTGTGAGTGTGGTATTCAATGTTTTCTAATACAATTTTCAGGTTTTGATAAGTTTCTTTCAAATGCACAGAATGAACTATAGGTATAGATGAATATTTATTCCCATTATGAAAATGCAACCCCTGGGGCCAATAGGTTTTTTTATTTTAACCTAGAGCCAAGCACTTCTGCTGCATCTTTTGTGAGATTCAGGTCTCTGACTAAATCGTTCAGCTCTCCTTGAGTAAAGAGCTTTGGGGACTTATCCTCTTCCGGCTGATATATTTCATCAGCTTCATCACGCTCACTTCCACTGGTTTGAGAACTAAATTCAGCTAGCACATCGACAAGAACATCAGGAGGAGTTGGAACGGGTACTGTGTCATCATGTGGAATAGGCCTGATAGCAGATGGCAAGTTCGATATACAATGGAATTTTTATTCTTAGCCGAATAGCCAAATATTTTCGTCATGCAAAAATAATAATCATCATAATGATTTGCTGGTTCCCTCCATACCATAGGAATACCAAAAGGCAAAGATATTTTTTTTACCTGATTCCCAAAGTCGCAACGCCTCCACACATGTACGGCACACTTTATGGGGAGCCCATGCTTTATCTTGGTCGCCAAGTTTCACACCAAAGTAAGCAAAGTACACATTTTCCACAAACTTCGTAATATTTTGTCTCTGCTTTGCAACCACAAAACTGCCACATATATAACAAAACACGTCTGGACTGTTGGCACAAACACGTCGTGATGTACTCATGTCAAATTTGACTATATTACGAGAGTACCGAGAAAAAATAGCAACTAAACTAATGCCTCATCAAATACTGACTAGACTGTCACCTCTGTGAATCACATAAACCTCTCTGAATCAAATACTAGGAAGCACGGCTGCCAACATAAAGTGGGCCCCTTACATCTTCCCTCCCTTTTGCAGGAGGTACATATACAATCGTGTAGCAGAAAAACTTAGTGTGATAGGAATATAACTCTTACAGATTTGAACTTAGCATGGCAAACAACTTTAGAAAAATGCATCAGAAATCAAACATAGAATTTCATGCAGCACGGTGCTATTTTTTAGTGTGATGTGTTTCAATGTATTGGTTTGGAAATGGCTGGAATTACATCAGTGTTGGTCATGGGTGGAGGAATGTGGATAACCTAGATGTTCATGGGTAGTTGTATAATTATTGCTCCCGGGGTGCTTAATAAACACAATGAACTTGACAATAGGGTATGGCATTTGGCAAATAAAGCCCCTGATTTTTTAAAATTTGATCATCAAGATGATAACTTTATGCACTTAATTATGGACTGGGGAAATAAATAAGTGTTGTATTTTAGACAAAAGGAAACTAGGAACGTATTTTTTATTAACCACAAGTACATCAAAACTCAATTTGTAATAATAACAACAATGCATTATCATGTGACATCTAAAACATTTACATTTTATATCAATCGATATTTACTTTCGATTGCAGATACCACACACCTCCTCACTTAGCTAATTCTTCCCCCTTTTACGCCTGCGTAATTGGTCTGCGTGTTTTTTCATCCGTCGCCTCCTGTCGCCGTCCAAAGACTCCTCTACTAACCAGGTGTTCCGTCCCAGCTTTCTACATACCACCGCTGGGGTCCATCTTCTCCGTCCACCTTTCCACACCTCCATGTAGACCTCTTCTTCTGGTTTGAAGTCCTTTGATTTTTTTGGTTTTAAATCACCATCATTTCTAGTAGGTTCTTCTCGGGGCATTAGTACGTCCAACTGACACCGTACTTTTCTTCCAAGAAAAAGTTCTCCAGGAGATATACCAGTAGAACAATGAGGGGTTATCCGATATGTGAACAAAAAATTGTTTAATGCCTTGTCGATTTCTGCCTCTCGACTTGAAGTGGCCATCTTCTTCAGAGTTTTTTTTAGTGTCTCCACATATTTTTCCACCTGACCGTTCGAAGACGGGTGGTAAGCTGGTGTGGTGATGTGTTTGATACAAAATTTTGAACAAAATTGACTGAATTCCCCCGACGAAAATGCTGTACCGTTATCTGTTATGATTGTTTCCGGGATTCCATAACGACAGATTAACCACTTTAAATGATAAATCGTGTTCGCTGCTGACATCGTACTTAGTCTAAATATTTCAGTCCACCGGGAATAAGCATCAACCACTACCAGGAACGAGTGGCCCATAAATGGTCCGGCAAAGTCTATATGAATGCGTTGCCATGGTTCCTTATCCTTTGGCCATGACCTAAGAAACATCTTTTGAGGTTCCCTAGAAGCATATGTTACGCAACTGGAACATGACATTGCGGACATTTCAATATCTTGATCTATCCCAGGCCACCAGACCTTTTCGCGCGCTAGAGCCTTCATCTTTACGACTCCCATGTGTGTCTCATGAAGATTTTTTAATACAAAATCTCTTAATTTTGATGGAATAACTATACGGATTCCCCACAATATACAACCTTTATAGTTTGTTAACGCCTGTCTCTTCGTGTGGAATGGTTTTAACTCCGGACTCGGTGAATGCTCGGGCCAACCTTGATCGATGTAAGCTAGAACTGAACTAAGAATACTATCCTCTGCAGTTTCCTTCGCAACTTCCACATAAGTTACAGGGCCCGAGGTCAATATTTCATCGTATATTAGCCCAACTACAGTCTGATATCCTTCATCAGCTTTATCAAACGAGTTGTCGGTGGTTGTGGGAAGTCTACTTAGACCATCGACCTTCCCAAATGCTTTTGTAGGAACATACTCAATTTTAAAAGAAAAGTTGGTAAGAAATAACGCCCATCGTTGTATGCGACAACTCGTAGTAATAGGTATACCTTTCTGATTTCCGAAAATTGTTAAAAGTGGCCGATGATCGGTTTGTAGCAAAAATTCTTTTCCCCAACCATACAAACGAAATTTTTTTATAGCGAAAATAATTGCCAACGCCTCCCTTTCAATTTGTGAGTAATTTCTTTCCGCTGAAGTTAACGACTTTGAAGCATAAGCAATGGGCTTGTCTGAGCCATCCTTGAAGCGGTGGAAAATCGCAGCCCCCAATCCTGTCGATGATGCGTCAGCAGCAATAACTATGGGTAATTTTGGATCATAAGGCACGAGTACAGGAGTAGACACCAAGGCTTCCTTGATCGCCACAAAAGCCTTTTCACAGTCTTCATTCCAGTCCCACTGTACTCCTTTCCTTTTTAAGTTGTTCAACGGACTGCAAAGAGATGAAAACATGGGAATGAATTTCGAATAGAAAGTTACCATTCCTAAAAAAGACTCTAATTCTTTTATATTTCGAGGTCTAGGCATTTCCAGGATGGGACTAATCTTTTCTTTTCGAGTTTCAATACCATTTTTGGAAACTGTAAGCCCTAGATATTTAACTGAATCTTGCAGGAATGTACATTTCTCTCTGTTTAAACGGAATCCATATGCCTCTATTCTTTTTAGTACCTCTTCCAAGATTTCCAAATGTTCTTCATCGTCCTCCCCAGTAACAATGACATCGTCTAACAAACAACCAACCTTAGGCAACCCAGACAACATCTTAGACATCTCTTGTTGAAAAATGGCTGGAGCTGAAGCAATCCCAAAACAAAGCCTATTATATCGATACAGACCGAAAGGTGTATTGATGACTAGCAACTGTTTAGATTCTTCATCAACCGGAACACTCAAATAGGCATCTGTGAGGTCCAACGTAGTGAATTTCCTGCCTCCGGAAATAGTTGTGAATAATTCCTCCTGGGTGGGTAATGGGAATGTCTGTATTTCTAAAGCCTTATTCAATCCCGTTGAGAAATCAGCGCAAATCCTTAACCTACCGTTGGGCTTTCTCAGAACAACGCACGGAGCAGCCCACTCAGACCTATCCACTGGCTCTAAAATCCCACTATTTACGAGTCTATCCAACTCATCTTTCACCTGGCCTCTTAATGCCAAGGGTACAGGGCGTGCTTTTCTAAAAACAGGTCTCGCACCTTCCTTAAGATACAAGTGCGCAGTAAAAGTGGCACATCTTGATTCGCTGGAATCATTGAACAAATGCGAGAAATTGTTCAATAGCCTTTCGAGCCTAGAACTAGCCACGTTTGACGAGACCTCATCAACCTTGCCAACACCTGCATATGACAACATTTCTTTTATAGAAACTTCATCTAACCTAAGCTGGCCAATCCAGTCGCGCCCCAAAATATTATCATTTACCCCATCAGCAACATATACTGGTAATAGTTTTCTTAAGTTCCGAAATTCAACTGTAACCCGCTGATCTCCCAGGAGCTTTACTGGATGACCGGTAAATGATAATAAAGACTTTCGAGACCTTCGCAGCGGAAAACTACCTAATTTTTCCCATGATTCTTTAGTCAAAATCGACACGGAGCTACCTGTATCGAATAAGGTCTCAATACGGTGGCCATTAATTTTTACAGTAATTCTTATCATCGGACCAGGTATACTACCACATGCATTTAAAACATTAAAAATATCGAAAACGGACGAAACAACCTCTTTGGACCCTCTTGGTCCTGGTTTCTCACTCTTATTGCCCTTAGGATGTCTGTTCTGACACACCTTGCTCGTATGGCCCTTCTGATTGCAGCGAAAACAAACTGCATCTTTAAATCTGCAATAAATTTTGATATGGGGTCCTCCACAAGCAAAACATGGACCTAGACTAGTTGCATTGATTTCAATGGGTTGTTCACTTCGTGAACTGGAAGCTTCTTTAACCGAATATAACATAGTTGCCAATTCGACAACTTCATTAAAAGACTCATGATCTTTCTGAAGTAAATTCGCCTTAATATTTTCCTCAACAAGTCCCATAATGAAAGCAGTAATGAGTGCTTGTTGAAAAAAATCTGCTGGGAAATCACAAGCAGATGACATTTCACGGAGCTCATTGGCATATTCCTTTACAGATTTGTACCCTTGTTTTGTAGAAAAGAATTTTACCCTTTCCGAAATTACTATCTTTTTTACTTTGTAATTTTTCACCAAAATGGTATATAGATTTGCGGCAGAATAATCATAAATTGTGCTAGGTTTTACCAAATTTATCAAAACTCCTAAAACAGCTATGTCCAGACTTTCAATAAAATGAAGCCTTTTTGTTTCCTCGTCATCGATCCCCGACAGCCTAATACTAGCCTGAAACTGATGGTACCATACCTCAATATCTCCTTTGTCCGGATGAAACTTCTCACATCTGAACACATCTCTGATAGGAGGCCTTTCCGCTCTCTCCAATACCACTTGAGGGTTCACCTCCTCCACCGCTCGCGTAGGTTTTTTTGTCATCGTCGCCAGTGTTGTATTTTAGACAAAAGGAAACTAGGAACGTATTTTTTATTAACCACAAGTACATCAAAACTCAATTTGTAATAATAACAACAATGCATTATCATGTGACATCTAAAACATTTACATTTTATATCAATCGATATTTACTTTCGATTGCAGATACCACATAAGGAAAAAAACAGTTGAAAGTATATAGTTAGGTTAATGAAAAACAAGAAAAATATTTAAAACTATTAAACTGAGCTAAAAATATAAATGGCATTGCATTAAGTTGGAAAACTAAAATGTACTCACAGAACTCTGGTAGGTCGTTTACTTTTTAGATTTGCTATATCACTTTCGTCGAGGAAACAGCTGTCCCACTGTTGGTTCTTATAATTTCATGGCTACAAGGACATATGGAAGACATCTGCCTGGCTGCTTGGAAAAATTTTGGGCACAATATATGCAAATGCATTGATGCTAACCTCCGGTAGCATAGGGTACCAAATATGGCTTTGATCAATCCTGAAGAAAAAAAATATGTTTAATGGAAATAATTTTGATATTAGCTTATTAACTTATTGGACAATTACATACCAAAAATGATCAGGATGATATACAGATAGACAACAACAATTACTGCTCGAGCAATGTTTTCTCTAAACTGCGTCCTCGATATTTGTTTGGTTTGGAATGCGTCTGTTTCTGGAACAATTCCCGTAAATCCTGTAGCATTATAATGGTCGATTGACATTGGATGACAACGATATTTTTGTGAAGAGGCGGCACAACTACAGAGGCAATGCCATATACAAAAACACCTGTCGTATTTTTGAATTCGTATTCGCCTCACCGCTAGGGTTTCACTTCGATTATTCATTATTTCCACTGTAAAACAAGTAAGTCTGTAGTATGAACACAATTGATAAGTACCTTAACTTAAAAAAAAAAGGTTTATCATTTATTATTAATAAATAAGATACACAAGAATACTAGCAATTTTATTACTATTGCATGTTCGATAAAATTAAAAAATCATAGAGATCTCATTCTGAATTTAGATAATAATTATGGGAGACATGATATTTAAATAATTGTGGTGCATTTTATATCAGTAAGAGAAGGTAACTTATTAACCTCCCAAGAATAAATGAAATAGATGATTAATATAGTTCATACAATAAGCAGTATACATGTTTGAAGCACTGCTTCCAATTAACATTTAATTATAATATATATTCCATATGTACTAAATACCTATTGCAAATCAGTTATACAAATAAGAATATAAGTATTAGGGATCAATACTTATATTTACAAATCAATACAAGAATAACAAATATTAGGGACATTAATCGGGCAGTTAGTAATTTTTGGACGGTAAGCCGTTGAAATATAACCGGCATTGGTAACTTTTATTGTTATTTTCGTCTCGTGTTCACAAGTTGAATCAATTAATACCTCGTGAATCAATGCTGGACTCCTAAAATAATAAAAGATAGTCTATAGTATGGACAATATCTTGAGATAAATGTATATATAATGGCATTGTTATAAGAAAATTAAATTACTCATTATACATGTGTTTGATCTTCATCACTACATACCTGCATGCCAATATTGAATTAAGTAAATTGGCAATACAATTAAAAAGGTATCCATAGTAAAGTATTTCAATATCAAAGATCAAAGGTGGTATGGCATGGTGGGAGATATGTTAATACATTTTTGGAAAATCACTACCCGTCTTAGAGTAGCCGATAGCCAAAAAAATTATAATACACACATGTTTATTTGATGTTCCAGATAGTAGAATAACAGACAAAAACATATAGCAATTCTATCCTATAATCATTTTGTTGTCTTTTTATTCAAAATATTATTAATAAAATCTTAAAGCATTCAAAAGAAAATTGAATATTAACAAATAATTTAAGAAACACAGATGCAATAAGCAGAATTATTTATTTATTCAAATTGTTTAAGGAACCAAGATGCAGCTACACTTAAACTTCAGAGAAAAGTTGACGTAGCCATAGTTTTACATATAGGTGCTGTATAGACATCAGAACTGAAAGAAAAATTAAATATCTATTTAGACAGTGTTGAGCAGAAAATGGCAGCATTTCCTAATAGGGTAAGAAGGTATAATGAAGCTGAAATAGAAAAGGAAGAATTCTCTATTTCTATCAAAGAAAAAAGCCTTCTTTAAATCATTAAGCCACTAAACAAAAAACAATAATAGGAGATTTACATATGAAAGAAACAGAAGATTTGGATACTCCAAAACCAAAAGTTTTCTCCCTTATATATATGTATATATAGGGGTCAGTCAGTCTGGCTCTGGCCCTTAAAGAGTGCACACCGTTGTTAATAGCTGCTCCTACAATTACGCTCTCCACGTTTTCTTTTACAAAAAGTAGTGAGTAACATTATTAATTAAAATATTTTAAACAATAGTTGTTCGGGACCGAACCGCATAGTTAAATTACTTGATCAATTGGGTTTATTTTTAAGTTTACATTTTTTTTGTAATGTTTCATTTAAATTTAACATGTAAAAGATTTTTTTATTTTTCAATTTATACAATTTATACAACATCATAGCTCTATTAACAAGAACAAATGTTATTCCTTTGAATGTGCGTCAGTGAACAATCGATCATATGTTCTCAGTTGCGTTCAGTTCAGTGCTAACAGCCGGCCGGCACTTTCTCTCTTTCGCTCTAACGAGTACCAAACTTCAATTGACTTCTCCACTCATTGAAGGCACAGAGGACTGGAAGATTGATTCTATATATCTATTCTATCTATTTGGAACATATCTATATGTATCTTGAAGAAATAGTCTACCATCACTACCTGCCCTAATGGGTTTGTACGAACATCATTAAAAACTTTTAATTAACAAAAAAAAGGTTAGATTTAGATCTAAGTTAGCTTAACGTTAATGTTAATTATAAATGAATTAGAAATATTAGTTTAGTCTATTATATTGAAATGATAAATTTTGTCAGATGTTTATTTTTTTGTTGTTAAGGTAACTGTTTATGGAATTAATTTAATTTATACTTCTTATAATTATCATATTAAAATTTATCATGCAACTTTTATCTATCTTTTATTTCGTATTGGCATTGATTATTAATATATGTTCTTGATTTATTTACAATTTATTTTAGAAACCTTATTTTGTCAAGCACCGCACTCCGGCAGAACTAACTTTACAGTTTCTTTAATTTTTAATTATTTCTTGTCAACCTTCCCTTTCCACGTCGATAACGTGAGACGTATTGGGTGTTGAAACAATAGTGCTTCCTTTAATTATTTAAACAAAGAATTATTTATTAGTTATATAATCAAGTGTTCTGGGGAATAATAAAGATAGGTAGGCATTAAGCCCATTGACGATAATACTCTGAACTGTTATCGGCCCCCACCACAACCTGAAAATAACTGCCTCAAGAATAATAATACAAATTTAGAGGTGAGATTATATCAGTCGGAGCAGGCACACTTATCTAAGACATTAGAGATTAGAGGGATCCCCATGAAGACCCCCGAAGGCATTGTTTTGTCTTTAGGGGTAGCCCTGGAAATCAAATTGAAGGAAGAGGACTTGGATCATGTAGAGAGAAGGAGACCTAAGGGAGAGGACAACCGTTCCCCGCTGATTTTGGTTCGCTTCACCCGCCAAATTGTTCGGGACGAAGTAATGAGGCTTCGTAAAATCAAAAAGGAATTTTCAACCCGTCATCTAGAGTGGGATTCGGACGAGAAGATCTACGTAGGTGAGGAAATGACTTTGGGGAACAGACATCTTTACTGGCTTGCGAGGAAGAAGAGGGCCGCAGGAAAGGTGAAGTATCAGACATCTTTACTGGCTTGCGAGGAAGAAGAGGGCCGCAGGAAAGGTGAAGTATATCTGGTTTGCCAGAGGAAGAGTGCGCTGCCGGCGTGATGACGGTCAACTTGTGGTTATTGTCAACAAAGCAGAGGACTTAGAGGCCTTTCAATGATATATTCTTCATTGTTGCCTCCCTAATGTATTTTTCTTTTAAATTTTTCTTTATTTTCTTTATACTTTTATTTATTTCCTTTAAATTGTTCTTTATTTCCTTTATATTTTTATTTATTTCTTTTATATTTCTATTTATTCCTTATATATGTTTATTTGCTTATCTTAAATCTCTGATTACTCATTTTATAATTTTATGTATCTATTTCTCATTTCCACTTTTAGATTCATTTAAATATTTATTGATACTGGTTAGTTTTGTATCACAGTATTCATGGTGCCTTTAGATATCCATATTTCACCAGAAAATTTAATATGTTTATATTAAAAAGATTTAATCAATAGTCTCAAAACTCGAGGTATAATCAGGTATAATTTAGTAGTCAATGTAATAACCATTGTTTCGTTTCACTTCACCCATTTCCTTATAGTGAATCACAGTTCCTACCCAAATATGCATTTCTCTTTTTCAACTTATGACTAATATCCTCCTCACATGTCACGCTACCTCCCAATCCCTTCCAGCTCATATAGACGAATTCGTAGACTATTTTCTAAAGAACTTTTACCACATCATAGCAGTTTCTGAGACTCGGCTTAAGCCGAATATATCCTCATCCTTTGTAGCAATTTCTCATTATACCTTCATCCCTCATGACCGAATCGATCGAAATGGAGGTGGTGTTGGTCTTCGTGCATGAGACCTTGAATGTTAAAATCTTCACTAAATCTTCTTCCAAAGATTCACCTCACATTGAATTTCTGTTCACAGAAAAATTCTCTGCCACCTTTTCCCTTCTTTAT
Organism: Aelia acuminata; assembly: GCA_911387785.2. Classification (NCBI taxonomy): domain Eukaryota; kingdom Metazoa; phylum Arthropoda; class Insecta; order Hemiptera; family Pentatomidae; genus Aelia; species Aelia acuminata. The sequence goes on from CAJVQU020000004.1 coordinate 1,313,960, forward strand.
ATCGTTGTCTACCGACCCCCTGATTCGATTCAGCCTTTGAATTATCTATCCTCCATTATGTACTCCTGTATAACAATATAATCATTGCTGGTGATTTTAAGGTGAATTTCCTTTCTTATTCCCCTGAAAAAGTATATCTCATAGACCTGGTAAGCTCCCTTGACCTATTCATTTTACCTTTCGAGCAAACCCACCATACGCAGTTTTCACATACGCAAATCGATTTTATTTTCGTTGACTCCCGTCGAAATTTACTATCATTCTCACCTTTTTTGTCAGGGCACGATTTAATCCAAATCTCCTATGACGTTCCTACCTCTACTTCCGTTCCTAAACAGGTATCCTGGAGGAATATGGATTCTCTCACATCAGAAAAAATCAATCCTTATTTAGAACCACTATCCCAATCCATTGAACCGATTTATTCCTCACATTCTATTGACGAGATGGTTAATTGTCTTTTATCCAACCTCTTAACTTTCCTAAACCAACTTGCACCTCTAAAAACTGGCACCTTTAGACGCAACCCGGCTCCTTGGATTAATCTAGAAATTAGGGAACTTATGAAGAAAAGAGATGCTGCTAGAAGGCGTTTTAGGTGCACCCGAATTCCAGACGATTATTAGAAATTTAAAATTATCCACAACATCACGCAATCTACGTTACGCCGAGCCAAGGCGCAGTATTTCCATAACGTCCTTTCCCAATCACCGGATCCTAAGTCTAAGTGGAAAATCCTTAGAAAATTTGCTATTGCCAGCTCCACACCCATCACACATTATCCTATATCTCCCAACGATTTAAACAATTATTTTGTCGAACCCCTCCCGAACCTCTCTCAGTCCAAATACCAAATGATGATGACTTTTACTTTCAACATATCACTCCTGATGATTTAATTGCATCCATATTGATATCCCGAACCAATGACTACGGTCAGGACCAAATTCCAGTAAAAATGATAAAACTGTCCCCCAGCCATACTTCCAGCACTCCTACATATTTACGACTTTTCTCTAGAGAACTCCATTTTTCCCACTGCCTGGAAAAAGATTATAGTACGTCCACTTAACAACGTCCCACATCCCTCAACAGCTGCTGATTTCAGGCAAATTGCAATCCTATCAAACCTATCAAAACCTTTAGAAAGACTGGTTCATTCTCAACTCATTGAGAACTCAACTCTTCCTTGATCAACAAAGCTTACTTGATCCTCTCCAATCCAGTTTTCGCTCTGGTTATTCGACTTAATCAGCCTGATAAAAATAAGTCAAGATCTCTACTCCTCAATAGATCAACAGAAAATAACTATCCTTGTTCTATTTGATTTCTCAAAAGCATTCGATTCTGTTGATCACACAGTTCTCCTCACTAAATTAAATATATCCAATAGTTCTTTGAGCTGGTTTCAATCTTTTCTCTCCTCCCGATCTCAATCAGTTAAATCACCCTAAAAATCCACCATCATCATCCCTGTTTCTCCCTTTTACCTACACTATTCTCCATCTACATAAATGATCTCACAAATGTTATCCATTACTCCCAATATCCCCTATATGCAGATGATCTACAAATCTATATATCCTTCCATCCTTCCGACCTGCTAGAGGCCTCACGTAAAACTTCAGGAGGATATTGATAGAAAAGATTGGGCAATAGAAAACAAACTAGAAAAGAAACCCAAACTTTTCCTCAATTACCTTCCCTACTACCCATTACTGTATATTAATAACACTCTTTTCCAGTTTTAAGACTCCATAAAGAACCTTGGTATAACCTTCAATCAACCAACACCTTACCTGGAATCATCACATTTCCCAAATCACCCGAAAATCCATCTCAGTCCTCAAGCAGTTACTAAATTCAGAGACTCATTTCCTCAAAGGACCCGTCGTCTTCTAGTATCCACCCTTATCCTTCCCCACTTTGATTACGGATGCCTGGTGTATGGTGGTCTGTCTGGTAAACTCGAGATAAGCCTCGAAAGATTAATGAATCGTTTCATGAGATTAATTCTTGATCTACCGAGACACTCTCACATCTCTCATTGTTATTCCCAGCAAAGTTTCCTTTTTCCTATTTTTCGAAGACAGTACCTGCTCTGCTCCTTCCTCTACCAAACCCTAAGAGCAAAAAACCCACATAAATTCTTTTTATAAAGTACAAAAAAAAAAAAACTGGATCGAACTTACTCATTTCTGATGATTATATTATCATCTAAACGCATTTCAATTTCAACAATACTTGTGTAGTGTCCTGCATAGCCAACGGTCAAGAACTGTTTGCCTTCGGCAATCTTAATTGAGCCATCCTCAACGGCCTCAAAGTTTTCCGAAAAATAGTTCCCAGTTTTATTGTGAACTAGAGCTTCCTGTTAATGGCAGAATAAAATTAGTATCATTAAAAATTTATAATATATGAATATGATAAAATATAACATAGATTATTATCTCTATAGACTGAGGAGGTTTTTTGTGGGGCAACTTTTAATTGAAATTATATATTGGTCATGGCTAATTATGTTGTTATTTTTCTACTAAAAGTGGGTCCACAATAAGAAATATAATAAGTTATACTTATTTTACATTTAGATCATTTTTAATTTCAAATTTTCTTTTAATAAGTGAAAGTATTGCAAAATAGTGTTTGTGAGCGTGCGAGGGTGGACTAACAGATTAGCTCAGAAATGAGGATTAGTATGAAAATGAAATTGGTTATAGGTTTTCAGTTAAAATAAACATTAAGGTATTCTATCTTTATTATTCCAATAGTCATTTTTAGCGAAGTTAATTTAAATTACTTAAATGTGGAACCTAATTTATATGGTTATTATAAAATTGTTTACTAACAGTATCATGCTGCCAAAAATCTAGAGGTTGGTTGCGTAGGCAACTTCCTGCTGGTTTGTTGCATCTATCAGGTTGACTTGCAAATGCTGAGAAGCCTACTCCTGCTTTATCACAATCTTCACCATCATGTGATACTCCACTGGGGCTCACAAGCATGTATCTTCCGGGACCCTCTGAAAAATAAAGCATATATAAGTTAATCCAGAAGGGTTATATACCATTTGTGGACGAGGTCATAACTGAACACAATAAATTACTAAATAAATTTTTATTAGTTATTAAATATAAATACATAATTTAAATACTACTTATAAGCAACTTTTGAAATTTATGATCATATCAGTTGTTTTATTATATTTTATAACATACCATCAACTTGAGGATATTTATCGATTAAGGCATGTGGTACTATCCTTGGGACCATAATCTGATGAAGCAAGGGATCAAAACAAAAATATTTATTATTTGAGGCAGAAAATGGTGTTTAGGTGAACAAAATGCTTGGTCCATCATCAACAGATTTGCGATGAAACGTCCCAATCCTGTAAAACAATGAAAAATTAGTAAGCTTAACGTTACTAAATATAAGAAAATCCGATTATATCAACTATCCATGCTTTTGTATTATAATTATGTTTTTATTTATTTGAAAGTAGAAAAATATCGAAATTTATCCAAATATACAATTTTAATACTTTTGTATTTCTCCATCAACCTTGCTCTTGGATCAAAGTTCTTTCTATTCCTCCCATTTGCCTCTCAGTAGCAGTGAACAATTATCGATTTTTGCAGTCAATCGATCACTTGTTGGGAACTATCAATTTTCTATTGACTGCTTTTCAAGCACACGATGGTTTAGGTTTTCTTTTATATCAAAAATTTTAGTTATTAGAAAGATACTTGTTGATATGATTAGAAATATGTTGTTGTCCTCTCATGTTATGAATTCTTTATAAAAATAAAGTTAAATTATTGATTTGATAAAAAATTTATTGTTAATGTTTATCAAGATATTCACTAGAAGATGCACTTACTTTATTTAAAATAAATTAATGTTTTTTATAGTTACTTTAGCTACTAGGAGGAACTTGCTAAACCAAAACAATTGAATGTTCTCGAATTCTAGGAAGAAAACAATATAATTATTTGCCACTAGGTTTAAACCGTGAAAAAATATTCACGTATTCCTGCTACCTCTCTATCATCCTAGATGATTTTGTCAGAAGCTGGAGAAATAATCACCAAGAAAAGGAGCAGTCTGAACAGCATAGGAGTGTCTACTCTAGCCAATAGCGCCTCGGTCCCTTGCCAAGTTCCTTATTTCACGAAAAGTTTTTTTTAGCTCTCTCCATTGGCGGATCCAGGGGGGAGGGCCTGTGGGGCCTGCAGCCCCTCCCTTTGGAAAATTTTTCGTCATTTAAAGATAGAATTTGACTTTCCTTAATGTAAGGAAGCGAGTTAAAGAACAAATAATGTCCAGAACAAGTAGAATTTCAGATGTGGGAATGGAACATAAAGGTAAAAAAGTTGATTAGCAGATCAAAATGTAGCTGCAGCCCCCCTTCAGGTCTGCAGCCCCCCCCTTTACGATCGGCTGGATCCGCCCATGGCTCTCTCCCAATGACCGTGATGTGGCCCAAGTAGGACCTTTGGGTCTCCTGTCCAATTGCTTCATTTTTAGTCCCCATTCTTTTAATTCTTCGGTTTCAAATATAACAGATATGCCCAAACTACATGAGCTGTCAATTTAGTATTGTTTTCTGAAAGAGCATATCTTTAGCTCTTCCCCGATTTTTCAAACAAACCTTCTCATAAACATTCCGATTCACAAAAAGGGATCAAAAAAGGATAGCAATAACTATGGCGGAATCTCACACAATTATAATTTACGTTAATCGTGACTAGTCGAATCACTGAATGCGCCGAGGAAATTATCGGAGAATATCAATGTGGTTTCGAGTAAAACCGATCAGCCGTAGACCAAATATTCTCTCTCCGTCATATATTAGAGAAAAAATTAGAATATAACCGAATAGTACATCAGCTTTTTATCAATTTCAAAAAGGCATATGACTCGATTAAATGCCAAAAATTGTATAATATTCTCGTCGAGCAGGGAATATCATAAAAGTTAGTAAACTTAGTAAAAATGTGTATGACTGAAACGTTCAATAAACTTAGGATCGGTAATTATTTTTCTGAAAAGTTCAAGGTTTGCTATGGTTTGAAACAAGGAGATTCTCGCTCACCTGTTTTATTTAATTTAGCACTAGAATATGCCATTAGGGAGATGACATGTACCGGAAAGGATTTGAATCTGGGTGGAAATGTATCCGTGTTTGGTTATGCCAATGATTTGATTTCGCTAGGTGAAGACACGGAAACTATAGAACTAAATACAAAACGTTGAGAAACGCCTGTCAAGAACTTGGACTGGAAATAAATACGGATAAGACCAAATATATGGATAGCCTTAGAAGTGGTTAAAACTTTGCTGATATCGATTTAGAGGGGAATACATTTGAACACGTAGAGAAATTTAGATATTTAGGGGCAATTACTAGAAAAAATGAAATCGATGAGAAGATAAAGGCTAAATTAAAAGCCGGAAATGTGTGCTTCCTTTCAGTTGCGGAATTGCTGAGCTCCCGACTACTGTCTCAAAATTAAATTAGGATTTACAAAACTACTATTCTTCCTAAGGTCCTGTTATTCTTCCTTTTATGTTATTATATATATTAATTATTCTTCCTATGGATGTGAAAAGTGGCACTAACATTGAGGGATGATCTAAGGCTAAGGGTTTTTGAAAATAAGGTATTGCGTAAAATATTTGGACCGAAGAGCGACGAATCAACCGTAGAATTTAGACATTTACGCAATGCCAATCTAAGTGATCCGTGTCCGGTAAATATAATATAGATATGACAATGGGCTACAAAGTCCTGAAAGATTAATAGATACTGTGCCAATTGGGAACTTCCAAAGGGTGTGTAGGGAGCAAGTTGTGCTTTTCTTCGGGTTTGTTAAGCCTTTATTATTATTACTAACATAGGGAGTCAGAGTGGATTTTGACTCCTTTTCTTGGGAATAGAAATAATCACATCAAATTCCTTAGATATTCTCGCACTCCATATGATTTGGAAAAAACTTTGCAGCACTTTTACCAGTTCATTCATTCTGGTCTTCAAATCATTTTCATCCTTTGCTATTAATTGAGAATCATTTAACTGTTTTTTAGGATCATCAGAAGAATATCTCCTTAGTTCCTTGGTGAAAAAAAATAATCTGTTAAGAATTCCAGAGATTTTCGAGAATGTGATCTAGCGGACTGGCTCATGAGAGTAGAACGAGTTACCAATAATAAGGCCATTGTCTATATAGAGTTCTATTTATCTTTGGCCATTATTATTTAGGGTTTTTTCACCTCCAAAATGACTCATACACGGAAAAAAAAAAGCCCTTTGATGGTTCTTTCTTGTACTTCCAATGAGCTCTTCCATCACAATAATATTTCTGCTTTTGTTCTTTTCAACAGCTCTGGCCAGGTCACTGTAAAACTATTGAATTTTAACTACAATTGGATCCTTAGTTGGTTAATAGACCTGAATGATTGTAACATTCCCAACTGGAAGACGAATAATAAGAAAAATTAATTTTGAGTTATCAACTCCTATTCATAGCCCTTTCTTCATAATCTCCTTTGTTAGGATTAAATCACACCAACTTCTTCTTTGGGCCTAAGCCTATAGAACACCCCTGAGCATAAAAGAATGTATCCTTTATAATCCTGTCTTCTCACTACCTTTTCTCCTATACCGTGGATATCTACCTTATATGCCATCATCTCCTCTACTATCTCTACTTCTTGCCATTGAGAGATCGTACTAAAAAGATATATCCTATGACCTGGCAAAATTTACTAAAAGTTCTTCTATATCTGGGAATATTAAAAATTTTACTTTTAATTAGGTGTGCTGCTTGGGGGGTGATTGGCCCAGCCAAGCAGGCCCCATATCCTCGGTCTCCAGAGAATGTCCCCACAGGAGGAAGGTTGGCAAGGCTTTACCCAGCACCCCCTAACCCCCCGGCAATAGGTTTCCCCAAACCTGGGAGGAAATGAGGTTCGTCTCTTTCCTATCCTGACAGAACAAGTTAAGATTTTAAATTAACAGAAAAAAAGAAAAAAACGCGTAAAGAAACTTTTAATTTTTACAACTTTAATGAAAAAAGAAAAGAATGATATATACAAAAACAGTTAAATATAATGAAAAAACTGATAAAAAAATATTGATATATGAAAAATAATTTTTTTATTGAATGTATCCAATAATTGTTGTTAGCCGTTTAAAAATTGACTCCACTAATATATATATTTATATATTGTAATGATCAAATATAGGCGTAAATAACACAGGCCAACGATGAAAAACTTTTTTACTAAAAATACCATATTCCTATAGTTTTTAGGGTGCTGAATCCCGATATGATATTAAAAAAGCTGTATCACCCACAATTTCTTCACATTTCATAGTTAAATTTATTAAATTAAGCGATTTTTAAAGAATTGAACATGCATGCTCCTTGGTCAGCAAAGTGGTTTTACCAAATTTCCATGTTTCTTGTGTGAATGGGACAGTAGGGCTAGGGATCAACATTGGTGCAGAAAGAACTGGCCTGTGAGGAAGTCTTTAAAACTTGGTGAGAAGAACATTCTACACAAAAACCTCGTAGATCCAAAAAATGTGCTTCCACCACCTCTACACATAAAGTTAGGCCTAATGAAGCAATTTTTGAAGGCTTTGGCTAAAGATGGACCATGTTTCAAGTATCTCTGCCAAAAGTTTCCACACCTACCAGAAGTTAAACTAAAAGAAGGTGTCTTTGTCGGACCTGACATAAGGAAAATGATGTTTGATGTTACCTTTGAATCCACAATGAATTTCAATGAGAAAGAAGCATGGGTGTCATTCAAGCAAGTCGTTACAAAGTTCTTGGGAAATGAAGTTCTTGGGAAAAGTCCCAGACTATGTTTCTATTGTAGCTAACATGTTACAGAAGTTTAAAAAGTTAGGATGTTTGATGAGCCTGAAAGTTCACTTTTTGAACAGCCACCTTAACTACTTCCGGGACAATTTGGGACATTTTAGTGAGGAGCAAGGTGAGCGTTTTCACCAGGACGTTAAAGTGATGGAAAAACAGTACCAGGGCCGCTGGAACACCAACATGAAGGGGGACTACTGTTGGTCACTTCACCGAGAGTTCAACAAGCGACTCATCGTAGAAAAAGCTACACAAGGAGTTTCAAAGAAAAAAGAGAAAGAAAGTATAGACCAATTCCAGTTGACAAGTGAAACCTGTACTGTATTAGCACATTATATCACTGTTTGAAGTAGCCACTGAAATACAAACCATGCTTATAATGTAACATAGTGTTTCATTAATTCCCCCGTACACCGTATAGGGGTTTATAATACAAAGCATATTGCTGGGAAACTATATGTGATAAAAAAAAAAAAAAACGAATGCCAGATTTAGATTCAGCACATAAAAATCTATTAAGATCAGTTATTAAAGTTAAAAAAGTTTTCAAACAAACAAAATTTTAGTGTTGGCCAATGTAATTTATTACAAAACTGGGAATTGTCTCGCTTTTGTCTTCTAACATTAAATAACCTTAAGGTTGTTTTTAAAATACAGAGATTTTTGTGGTTAGATGATAAAAATAATTTATATCTTACTGAACTACTTCTCCTCCTGTGCAGCGTTTCCAACCATGTTCATAGGTTTTGCAGTTCTTTTCAAATACCTCAAAATATACACTGTGGTATACAAAAGGAAATTTTAACCTTTAAACGGAATACCTAAAAAATAAGTTCAAATCACTAATAATGTACGGTTCTGATATTCCACATTTGAAAAATAAATTTGTCTATGTATCAATAAGAGCATATGAAATAACCTTTATTATAATGACAATAAATGAATAATTACTAAAAATTTGGTCATATAGTAAACATAAAATGATTAATTATTTTCTACAATAAATTTAAAAATCTGTGGGAAAATTTTTATGTTTGTACTAGGCTAGTTCAATAAAAAAACAAAAAAATTAGTTAATGCTTACCACAGGTCACTAAACCGCAAACAGTGAGCACTCTCATGATAAGTGAAAGGATTGGCCCAGACTGGTATGTAGCGATCTACACAGCTTTGGCCTCCTCTTTTCTGCACACCGCATACAGTAACCTGTCTAGGTTTCCTATTCAGATCATGGCTCTCATTTATAGCTGGTTCAAAAAAGCTCTCAGAAGTAGAATTTAACAAGTTTCCTAAAAAGCAAATAAAAATTTGCAATAAAAAATATAATAAAATAAATTTATGGTAAGTACTCCTTTTAAAAGACATTTAAATAGATGCAAATATTGGTGTTGTTGGACTATTATAAATTATTTTTGAAGTGTTGGAGAGTATATTAAATTAAATAGGGTTTGATTTTCAAGCTGATACAGTTTTATGTCATTAGAAAATAATTGGATTAGGAAAGGTTTGCCATCTCAATTTGCAAATAAAGCTGCTCCATGGAGAAAACTAATATTATCTTGAGTAAGAATCGTCAAAATATAATCAATCGCTAATTTTTCATTTCTTTATTAAAGATTAAAAACCTATAAATGTACACTTCATCTTAACTTCGTCAACGTTTCGTCAATCATCAAGACCATCATTTATCTTCATCTCCCACTTGTTTTTGTAAATGTCATCTTCAATAAACTTTTAAATTTTGATATGACAGGTTTCTTTCTTCATTTCTTTAACCTAATTCTAACGTGTTTCTATCACTCTGTCATATTATGCTCTAAGAGTACAATATGAAAGAATGATACAAACATAGAGTTAGGTTAAAATTTTTAAAAATGTATTAAGGATCAAAATTAAAAAAAAAAAAAAAGTGTGATGATAAATGATGGTCTTGATAATAGGCAAAATATGCCCAAAATCCCTTTATATTTGAAGGATTTTATACGGACGGAGATAAGATGAAGAGCATACTTATGTGGTTTTAATTTTTAATAATAAAACAGAAAATTAATGAGCTATCTAATACAATGTTAGATGAAACCAAGGATGCTTAAAAAATAATTTAGTAATGGATCTACTTTATTATAAACTTTAATTTTAAAAGTCAAGACTACTAGTTTAACTTTTTAAGTGCTTAATTAACTTTTTTTATGATAAATCAATAATGTATTGCTCTTTATATACTAGTAAATAGTTCATAAAATTTAATATATAATATAGATCACCACATTCGCATAAAGATCAAAAATTCTAGGGAAATGGATCGGATTACTGTTAGTAGCGGTATCGAGAAGGGAATTAGAAGGATTTGGATTTTACTCTTCTTAATTTAATTACTTTGGCACTGAAAGACACAAAGAAGAAGATATATAAATACACTACTCATAAAATTATTTGTTTACATGATTTGGTTCTAGTCAATCAGTTGATTCAGTAATAATTACTTTCATAATATTAAATTATGAAAATAATTTTATTTTCATAATTAAATAAATTATGAAAATAATAATTATTATCATAGTTAGTGCATAATAAAAAAAAAACAATTATAATTTACTTTGAATTTTTATTTAAAAATATTTTTTTCTTCTAATTTAGTAGGAAGGTTGTATGTTTGATAAATATTAGCAGCATATTTTCCTTTTAATTTTTCTTTATCTTCTTATACCATTACCTCGTAGACATTTGTGTGGTAGACATTAGATGGGGTTGTGCCCTCAAAAAAAATCATTATATATATATATATAGATTGAGGGAGATGAAGATAAATGATGGTCTTGATGATTGACGAAACGTTGACGAAGTTAAGATGAAGTGTACATTTATAGGTTTTTAATCTTTAATAAAGAAATGAAAAATTAGCGATTGATTATATTTTGACGATTCTTACTCAAGATAATATTAGTTTTCTCCATGGAGCAGCTTTATTTGCAAATTGAGATGGCAAACCTTTCCTAATCCAATTATTTTCTAATGACATAAAACTGGTAGGAAGCAGACGATCAAAGAGTATAAGCGAAAGGATTTTATATGCAACTGGTAGCAACGATATCCCACGATAGTTATTACAATCGAGCTGGTCACCCTTCTTGTGAATAGGGCAAATGATGGTTTTGCACCAGCTCCGCGGCAGCATTTCCTTCACCCAGATAGACATTAGGAGGTCCTGAAGCGTCTTTATCAGTTCCATTCCACCATGCTTGAAGAGTTCCGCTGCGAGGCCGTCATAGCCTGGTGCCTTATTATTTTTGAGTTTCGATAAGGCAGTCATGATTTCTTCCTCGTTGGGTGGATCAAGATCTTCAATTGGAGCCAGACGAGTTTGGGGTTCTTCTTGGGGATTTTGCTCGCTAAGAAGGTCTCGGAAGTATTGGCGCCATCTACCTAAGATTTTACTTTCATCATTCAACAATGACCCGTCCTCAGCTCTAAAGTATTTAATCGAGGTTTGAAGGGCCTTCTTCCATTGTTAATCTTCTGGTAGAACTTCCTAATCTCGTTGTTGGTCTTCAAGGTCTGCGCTTCTTCCATCTGCTTATTAATTATTAATTAATACATAATTATTAATACATATATTTATTAACATTGTAATGCAAGATTGAGCATATAAGCATGACAATGTTAATAAATATAAGTATTAATAGTGCTATGGTGTTATGAAAGCTTCAAAAAATATAAATAAATATATAATTGAGACCGCCATCAGGTGTTTTATTTTATAAACTATACTACTCTAAAGAATATTAGAGTATATATTTATAATTCTAAATGCTATATGTGCATGTACTTGCCTTTGCTTTATGAATGGTATTTCCTATGCTTGATGATTGGGCCTCTGTTACGTTTAAGCTCTTTATGAAATGACAGTAAGAACAATCTCCTCCCGTTGAGCGCAATTCATAATCGGAACAATCTCTACATAAGCACAATTTATCATTATATTTTAGCTGGTCAGCAAGAGAACTGGCTCGTACTAGTTGAATATTTGGACGAAAATCAGCTTTACGGTATATATCCAGAAATTCCTGCCGAATTTCAGTCAACACTTCCTACAAAACAAATTTAAGCGAAACATGAAATATTATCTCTCACAATAAAATATAAAAATGAAAAAAAAACTTCCTATCGCACAAATTTAAATGAATTTGAAATATTATCTCTCAAAATAAAATATAATAATGGAAATGAACTTATGTGTGGAGTTATTATTTGTACATAATTCCCTTAAATCCACTGATAATTATTTCTTGCAGAAAAAAAAAGAGAAAAGAAAATATATATATAATGAAATAATAATTTATGAATGTGTTTATAGATAGGTACCTTAGAATAGCAGAAAAAAAAATAATAGCACAGGGAGTATTAAAAAAAAATTTATATATAATAATATATTATGAATGTGTTTATAGAAACCTTGTAATTTATTATATATTTATAATTAATTGAACTAGTACAACTTACTTACTTACTTAATGCGGCTCTACAACCCGTTGACGGGTCTTGGCCTACACCAGCAGCTTCCGCCACTCGTCGCGGTTCTGTGCGGCTGCCATCCAGTTTCCTGTGCCCAGAAGATTTCTGGCATCGGATGTCACTCCTTCTCTCCATCGAAGTCGGGGCCGTCCTCGTCTTCTTGTACCATAAATGGGCTCGGTTAACAATTTCTTCGGCAACTCTGCTTCCATCATACGGGCTACATGACCGGCCCATCTATGACGGCCCAGCTTAATACTGAGGACTATATCTGGCTCTTTTAAGAGTTCATAAATCTCCTTGTTTTTCCTTTTTCTCCAGGTATCTCCTATAAGGACACCTCCAAATATTCTTCGTAGAATTTTCCTTTCAAAAACAAGGAGTTCGTTTTCATGGGCTTTGGTCATAGTCCAGGTTTCAGACCCATATAGCAGGACTGGGTGGATTAATGTTTTATAGAGGTGCAATTTTGTTGCTCTTGATAGGATACGCCCTCTAAACTGCTTCTTGAGGCCAAAATAACAGCGATTTGCCGATATGATCCGTTTCCTAATTTCTACCTCTTCGTTATTCTGGGAAATGAGGGAACCTAGGTATGTGAACTGGGAGACCTTTTCAAACACATGGGATCCAAATGATGCCATCTCCCCAGGTTTAGGCACTTCCCCAGTCACCATGTACTTTGTTTTGGCCTGGTTAACCTCCAGTCCCAATCGTTCAGCTGGACCCACTATAGCCATGAATGCCTCCTGTACCGCCGCATAAGGGCGCCCAACAACGTCCACATCATCCGCATACGCCGACAGCTGCACCGATCGGTTGAAAATGGTCCCTCCAACTTTGATCCCTGAGTCCCTAACAGCCTTCTCAAGCGCAAGGTTAAAGAGTAGGCAGGCAAGAGCATCTCCTTGTCTTAGTCCCTTTGTCGACTGGAATTCCTCCGACAGCTCTCCATTAACTCGTACTGAACAAGTTACATCCTTCAGGGTTAGCTTTGCCAGTCGAATTAGTTTAGCGGGGATTTGAAACTCCTCTAGTGCCTTAAATAACTCTTCTCTATTGATAGGCATCCTCTGTCATAGGCAGCCTTAAAATCAATAAAGAGGTGGTGTGTCTTCACCTTATATTCATAGCCTCTCTCTAATATGGTTTTTAGGCTGAAGATTTGATCGGTTGTGGACTTATCTTTTCGGAATCCACACTGGTACGGTCCAATGATACGTTCCGCATATCGGCTTAAGCGGATATACAAGATATTGGACAGGATCTTGTAGCCACAATAAGGAAATGCCTCTATAGTTACTGCATTTCATCCTGTCCCCTTTCTTATAGACTGGGCAGATAATGGATTTGTTCTAGGCTGTAGGCATCGTCTCTTCTGTCCAGACTGTCATTATCAGGTTGTGTAAGGCCTTCACCTCCATTCTTGAACAACTCAGCTGGCAGACCATCACTTCCAGGGGCCTTATGACGTTTCAGCTGATCAATTGCACTGAGTACCTCGTCTTCGTCAGGGGGCTCAAACTCCACTTCTAAATCCTCCTCCCGAGTTCTATTAGTGCTATGATCATTATTTTCCCGTATAGGAGCGGTATTAGAAAGGAGTTCGCTAAAGTGTCTTCTCCATTCTGCCAATACTTCCTCTTTACTTGACAGTAGGTTACCTTCCTTATCCAAACAAGATCATTGAACTGTTGCGTCTTGAGCTCTCGTATATACTGACCAGCTAACCTCGACTGAGTCAATTGGGGTAGGGTCACTAGAAAGCTTAGTATTAAGCTCTACAGAGTACTGGTCTTTCACATCGGGATCCTTAAGTTTCTGTATGTTGTACTTCTTTGAATTATGTCTCTCTGAGCGATAACTAGCCACGGATATTTTTGCAATGATGCAAGCTATTGTAAGGTAGTGATCTGAGTCAATATTAGCGTTACGGAAGACTCGTACATTCTGGAGGCTTGATCTATGTCTCTTCCCAATTAGTATGTGATCAATCTGGTTTATCACGCTCCGGTCGGGGGAGACCCAGGTACCTTTGTGTATAGTTTTGTAAGGGAATAGAGTACTGCCGATGGTGAGATCTCTGGATGCAGCAAAGTTGATAAGTCTCAAGCCATTCGAATTGGTCTCATTGTGAAGGCTATACTTGCCAATAGTAGACCGAAAGACGTCTTCCTTGCCAATTTTTGCGTTAAAATCACCTCCGATTATTTTCATATCGTAGCTTGGGCATGCATCTAGTGTTCTCACAACGAGGTCGTAGAATCGATCCTTTTCATCGTCATCCGCAACCTCAGTAGGCGCATGTACACTTATCAAGCTGTAATTGTAGAATCTGCAACGAATCAGGCATATTCGTGGGCTTACGGCTTTAAATCCAATTACAAGCTGTCTATATGGGCCTCTGACGTAAAATCCTGTCCCGAATTCATGCCGAGCCTCACTACAACTATAATATATGGAGTGCCTTCTCTTTCCTAAGACGCCACATCCTGTGCCACATCCAACGCACTTCCTGGATGGCAGTTATGTCAATTTTAAAACGGTCAAATTGATCTAGGAGAACTTTAAGAGCTCCAGGTCTGTAAAGGGACAACACATTCCAATATCCAAAGTTAAAAGTCCTTGTAGGGGAGCCGGGTCTACTACCTTTATTTCTGATCACGTCCGAGGCTTTAGTGTGGGGTTTCATATTAATTTGATTTCGGGTAGCGGGGCTATTAACCCTCACTGCGTACCCTAGTCCCGCGATGGGGCTGCCACCTTCGGCTCGGGACCGCCAGCCGTGTAACCCTACGGTGGGGGCCCTCACAGGGTGCTACCAGCCGGGCCCGCTAGACCCTGGTTTATTAGCGAGGTGTTACTCCTCGATCCCTCCTCCTTGATCCTTGTCCTTGATCCTCGGTCCTGGCTTGGGACAGGCCGTGGGTCGGGGCACGAGGCCACTGCCACACAGGCGGAGTTTGTACAAAGGGAACATTTTTTGTGTTATAAAAAAAAAAGATTAATAATAAAAAATTATTCAATAGATAATAATAGTTCTGTAATGAGATACACTCAATTAATATTAAAATATTAAAGAATGTTAATGAACTCATTATAATTGATAGAGCGTCACTTCTTTTGCATTCTCTTATTATGAAAAGTTAAATTTTGTTAATGAATTTTTCTTTTGATTCAATTAACCTTTTTTACTCATTTCAACTTTGATTTCCAAATCCTAAGCCTATTAACTTTTCAGAAATGCAATAAATCTAAAAGAAAAAATATTCCAAGAATAAATGTTCCTATTAAGTGTAATCTAAATTAAATAAAGGTTAGTAATATTTACACTTATTAATTACCTTTTTTGATCTCTTGTTTCTTCTGCACAGCATTAATGGCATGTGTTTGTTCATTTAGGCCTAAAAAAATGGATTAAAATTATAATAATTGGTCAATATAATACATTTATATTTTATTATAAATTCAAGTTCAATTCAGTAAATAAAAGGACAAATAGTAAAAATGATAAATTCAATAAATTGTTGACTTTATAAGTTGTGAGGGGAGGGATGTTAGTGAAAGGAGGATTGCAAAATTAAACGTGCTCTCCCCCGGGTAAAAACTAGTTCTGGCAATGATTTGAGGTTTTGAAGTCATTTGTGACTCCATACTGGACTAAATATTACTCCTCTGAGGAAGAACGCTATTACGAAGGTAATTCATGTTTTTCTATTTCTACAGAGAATTTATGTGGCACCAGCCAAAAAGCCACAAACGTCTATTACCTGCTTCGCAATGTCATAATTGGAAAAAGGGAAGTAGAGATAAAAACCAAAAGGACAGTTTATAAACAAGTATTCATCCCTACACAGACCTATTGAGCTGAAAGCTGGCCAAGCATCAACAAGAAGTTTGAAAGCCGTATACAAGCCACACAAATGAAATTCCTGAGAAAAGCTCTCGGTAAGACAAGATTGGACCGACTGCGAAAACAAAGAATAGCAGAAGATACGGGACAGGAACTGCGCTCGTGGACTATATTCACAGAAGAGAATTGAAGTGGTTTGGCCATGCACTAATAATGCCAATCAATAGGTTGTCAAAAAGGAAATGGGAATCAAGTGCAGTCGGAAAACGACCTATACGATGACCAAGAAATAATATAATAATATAAGGAGGACCTCATATCGGATCTGGCGCAGAAGAAGGGACGCACGATAAGTGAGATTAGGAGGTTGGCTGTGGATAGAGAGGCGTATAGAATATGGTTGCGGGCTGCCCCGAAACTGGAAGGAAGAAGAGTTGGATAAAGAAAGAAGAAGAGTGTTATGGCTGGATCATGTACCAAATGCAGAAATAAGGAGAAAAGTAAGAAATCAAGAAAGTATGATACTATACTTACTCGTAATTCAAAAAAGAAGCTTAGCTGGTTTGGGCATGTGATATGAATGGGAGCTGAAAGA
The DNA here is from genome assembly GCA_911387785.2 of Aelia acuminata. Classification (NCBI taxonomy): domain Eukaryota; kingdom Metazoa; phylum Arthropoda; class Insecta; order Hemiptera; family Pentatomidae; genus Aelia; species Aelia acuminata. The sequence continues at coordinate 1,330,812 of CAJVQU020000004.1, forward strand.
TGGCCAAAACATATGCTAGACTTTGCCTCAGAAGAAGAAATGGATGGAAGGAGTTGATGAGGGAATGGCAGCACGAGCTTTGAATGGGGACAACGGAAGGATAAGGAACTACAATCTCTCTTGCTATGTATTGTGGATGCTACCAGGTAAGTAAAATTGTATAATTAATTTAAAATGACATTATGTAGAGTACTGTATATGCTCAAACCAGGTGGTCTGTTTTACCTGAAGGTGGCAAGGGAATACCGCCTTGGAAGTTATTGGGGCCATAAACGTATTCTTAGAAATTTAAAATAAGTAAAGGCAAAGGCTGATAATGCTGCCCACAAGCACCAAGAGAAATAGCCAAAAAAACTGTTATCTGCTTTGGAGAAATTTGGGACCATAAACCATATATTGTATAGTGGGGAGTGCGAATTTGAGAAAACCAACCAATCAGAGAAAGTCTGAAGAGAGTGGTAGAAAAAAAGATTCATATAGAGGAAGAAAAGAGAAAAAAGGAGAAGTTGAAAGAAATGTGAGGAGTGCTGAGAGAAATTGGAGGAAGTGCCACGAGTTCAGAGGTTGAGGAGAGAGTTTGGGTGGAAGGCAGTAGTCCAGGGGTCCAGAGAGAACTGAGAGAAGATGCGGTGCCAAGTCTAAGAGAGCGTCAGAGATGGCAGAGACTGATCCACACTAGATACTTAGAACGATCCAGAGAGGGCCTAACAGATAAATTGTAGTCTAGTATACAGTACTAATTGTAATATTGGTGGTATGCATTCAATTAATTAGGTTAACATGCTAGGCAGCATCCAGCATCTATGTGTGGTTTTATGTTACCAAAATCTATTTATAGAATTTATTAGAAGGGCTTATTATATAATATTAAATATGAAGTTCAATTCTGATTTGTTCCTATATTTCCATTCAGCCCGTGCCACAGGTTTCTTTCAGTAAATAAATAGGATAAACATGTCACCTCTGGAAAAAGAATCCAATATACATTGTTTTATAATATATTCAGGATCATTATATCTAGAATATAATATAGTTGGGTTCCCTTCTGGAACCAATACAAGTAATCTTTTTCAATATATTTACTTGATGAATACCGTTTCTGAAAACCTCCTCCACCTGCCTTAGGAAAGCAGGCAGACAGAAACGTAGCACCCTCTCTGTCTGTCTCTCTCTCTATATATATATAAATATATATATATATATATATATATATATATATATATATAATTTAAATATAATACAATTATTAAACAAGTTTTGGGAAGGGAATATTGAATTATAGATGTAGAATACAAGGCCTCAAAGTCTCGTTTTGACTATGTCGTTTGCATAGGCCAGGACTTGGGTCATTCTTGTAAATATGGTTCCTTCCTGATTTAATCCTGCTCTATTTATAATTGCTTGTAGAGTGTTATTAAACAGGAGAAAAGCTATTGGGTCTCCCTGTTTCAGACCACTTCCCACTTTGAAAGGCTCTGACACCCCGACACACTTAACTTGGCAGATAGTGTTCTCTATTGTGCATTTTACTAAACAAGTCAGTTAACTAGGTAATCCCAGTTCATGCATGGCTGCTATGAGTTACTTCTTGTAATTGTGTCATAGGCTGCTCTAAAATCGATGAAGAATCGATGAACCCATGTAGTCTGCTGATACTCCCTTATCGTCTCGGAGATCTGTCTTTGGGCGAAGATTTGATCATTTGTAGACCTTTTGGGCCGGAAACCACCTTGATAATCTCCCAGTTTCTGTTCCACATGTCCACAACACGGGGACGAATAAGGCCTTATTCCTTTCTTCAGGTATTTTCTCTTCTTCCCATACCTGAGCTATAAATTGCTGGTTATAAGTTCCCAGGCGACTTTATGCGGCCCTCCTCTAATATTTCTGTGGGGAGTCCATCATTAAGCTGGCGATTTGTTATTCTTAAGCTTACCAAAGATGCCTTCGATGTCCTCTATATCGGGTTGTGCTTGGTCTTCCTGACTTGGTCTTCCTGACACAGTTCCCTAATTTACTCAGTACTCAGTACTGACCTTTACCAGTACCCAGTACTCTCTAGTATCTCTTTCTCCAGCAATAGCATTTGGCCAAGGTCATCTTTGATAAGGTTTCCCATCCTGGCCGGCCCACTCTTCACATTATTTACCATTTTATAGAATTTTCGGGAATTGGGAATTCTTGAGTTTTCAATATACTCAATTTCTTTTCTTATTGCTTATCGCAGAAATTCTCACATCTCTATATTCCTTGTGACTCAGCCGTATTTTATGGGTTTCTTTTTTCATTTCCTTCCTTGATTGCTTCCTCTCATTCTTCGTTGAACCAATTGTAAAGAGGATGTCTGTGCTTTTCTCCATACACCTCTTTAGCAGACTGGGTTAAACCACCTTGATCCGCTTTCACCTGTTTTCTATTGTACCTTTCCTGCCGACTCGATCATGACTAGCTCGCTAGTCAAACTTCCGAGTAACCGTAATTGCACCTTCCTTCGTCTTAAGACGTTCTATCTTCCATTTTTGAAAGGGGGACAGATGTTTCTTGGGATGCATTTTAATCTTTTGTGAAGCTTTATTATTACCAAGTAGTGATCCGAGTCGACATGACATCCTCTCTGGATCTAACATTGTTTAGTGAACTAAAGCATATGGAGGAAGTCAACACATGATCAATTTTACTAGCTGTATTACCATCTGGAGACTGCCATGTTTCCTTATGTACATTTTTATGAAGGAACATAATGCTCATGACTGCCGTAGATTTAACACTTACAAAGCTTATCACCCTGAGACCATTGTCATTGGTTATGTTATGTAAGCTATGGGCTCCTATAGTAGGTCTTAATACCTTTTATTTTCCTACTTAAGCATTAAAGTCTCCTGAGACAATTTTCATGTCATAAATGGTACAAACATCGTATGCATCTTCAAGTTGTTCATAGAAGGTATCATTTTCTTTGAGACTTTCGAGCCCGTAATTGCTATTTCGAATAGATGTCTATTTTCACTTCCACTGTATAGCATTATACAGTTACTGTTGAGTGTCCAGGTAAGAAGAAGAACCAAAAATAAAATAAAAATACTGCAGTATATTACAATAAAATAAAATAAAAATAAACTATAGATGGGTAGCTGTTCTTCTGCCGCAATCCGACAGTGACCACAAGTTGTTGCAATTAAGACAGTTGTGAATCGGCCAAAACTGGGGGAGGACCCAACACTGTAACTAACTGTAAGACTGAGCCAAGGGCAGGGGTGAGTTAACCTAGGGTTAATGAAACTGGCACTCACCTGACAGAAAGCCGGACGTTTGCCACTTCACCCCTGAGGACTAGCGAGATGTTTAACGGAAGCCAGCTGGAGATGCTGTGTCCTGCGCTGGGAGGTGCAAACTGCTGATGGTAGACTGGATAACAAGTGTTGCTTCACAGCTATCTGCCAGCTCAGCAGGGTTCCCCAGCTCCGCTTACAATCGTGCATGAAAGTTGTAAAAAAAATAAATGTTATAAACATAAAACTAGTTGTGGCATACACATAAAATAAATCTAATTACAAAAAATTAATCTTAAATCTGCAAGAAAGTATAGTATAATTGAAAAAAAAAACTTAGCGATTGCGCTGGGCTAGGAGCACGATAGAGTAACCTGTCGGGAGGATAACCATAAAGAGTGAAAAATGCTTAAATTCCTCCAAATGAAGCGATTTATAGTGAAAAAACCCTGGAAACATGGTCTGGGTTGCGTGAACAGATGACGCAAGTGTTATTATAATAAAAACATTACGGGAAAAGGAAATAGCAAACCACGTTGTAAGTACATGATAAAACTTGGTAAATTAGAATGTTTAGAGAGTTTAATCATTTAGAAATAAATAATTAACTAAAAGTTAGCGTGTTTAAATTTCAAAAGTAAAACTATAATCTTCTAGAAAAGAAACAAACATAAAACCAAATTTTTATAATATAAAAATTCTTTAAGTTTTCATAAAAACTTAACACTCCCACCCCCCAGAGTGGGAGAGTACAGGGTTGGAGAGGTGAGTGCCAAGGAACGGAAAGAATGCAAGGCAGGCACACACTCCCCTGGGTCTGGTCATTAATAGAAACGAAGGAAAGAAACTAGTGAAAACGAAGGAAGTCATAGATAGCAAGCAACTAGTGAAAAGGAAGGAAGACATTAAAGGATAATTTAGCTCTTGCTTTTGTGGAAAGAATAACCATTGCTAAAGTTTTGTACTATGTACTCGATGATTTAACCACCCTTGCTGTCCCGTCAATATCAGCATTGCCAGAAGCAGCATTCAGAGAGGAATATAAAGAGTTAACACTCTCACCCCCAGAGTCCTGCGCTGGGAGAGAAGTTACCGAATGCAGTGCATCAGAAAGAGTGTTCATATCAAGAACCAAGAAAAAGAAAAATTAAATACCCATGACGAAGGAAATACACTACTGGGCAAATAATTTGAAAACGAAAGACAAGAACACTCATGAGAAGGAAAACAACTGTTTATTAGGAAGAGAGTTAATACGAAAAAGCGATACGAAGGAAAATTAATTGCTTAATAGGAAATTGGAAACGAAGTAAAGCAATTAGTAAATAAGAAAAGAGTTAATCCGAAAAGCATTAAATAAAATTACCTTTATAGGCGGATTCCAAGAGAACATCTTTGGGGCAATGCACAGCCCCTGTTCTATTTTGGAGCGGTCTCCATTTTTTAAAGACATAATTAAAAAAAAATAGTAATTATGCCAAGAGAAAAAAATATTACAGAAATTATTGAAACTATCGCAGGTATGATGGTATGGTATGCCTCGTAATTTGGAAAAAACTGGTATAAGGTTGAAAAAGTTATAAACATGCGAAGTGTGCATTAGTTGCAACACATAAATTTAGTACAGCCCAAAATTTAGAATGAGTTGCCAAATAGCAACGATGTAGAGGGCCACTGAGAAAATTTACTTGATTTTCTACATCGTTCTCCGAAACTGAGGCAAATTTTCTCACCTAGGGGGGTCCTGAAGGGATATGGGCCATATGGAAGTGGATAAGGGTAATGATGAACAGCAGCAGCTGCAGCCGAGACAGACTGATCCATAAGGGGATGATGATGATGCATCGCAGAAACAAACGCATGTGGGTGAGGAAGATGTGGAGACACTCTACTTTGTTGGAAGGTTGTTGGGAAGAATGCATCACAGGTTGAGGTAATGATGTAGGAGTTGGATGTGTAGGTGATGGTGCAATTAAAGTTGAAACAGTAGTTGGTGGAGGTGATGAAGATGGTATTTTTTCGTTCATTCTTGAATGAGGATGAAAATGTGGGTGATCAAATTGTGCAAATGGATTATGTTGGGTGAACTGGAACCGAGGTAAAGAAGGAACTGGCTGTTTAGGCGAGCTTTCAGGTAGAACAGGCTGGGCTGTTTGACGAATATTTCGGGTTTGAACCTGAGAAACTCTTTCACTGTGCATCAATGGGTCAAATGGTGTCTGGCTAAAAGGATGAGTAGATTGCACTTGAGATACCCTCTGACTTTCAACTTGGTTTTGAGATTCTGGATGTATCAAACAAGGAGACTGATTTTGAAACATTCTATGGCTGTTAATAGGTTGATTACTATCAAAACGAGACTGAGGAGGATTCGGAGAAAGACCATTAGGAAGGTCTGGCTGTTGGTTCTCATATCGAGATGGTTGGTTCTAAGTGCCTTGCGAAATTAACAATGGAGAATTTCTTTGATCTACTTGTGGATAAGAATCTTGATGCAAGGTGGAAAATTGTGGAGGATTAACATGAGAAATTCTGTGCTGAATATCTGTCTGTTGAGATGATTAATAATGAGCAGTAGTAATCTGGGAGGATGGTATCTGTGAAGTAGGAGGCATTTCATTCTGAGGTAAAGATTCATAAGCCTGATTATGACCTATTTGAGGAACTCTACTGAAGTCTGTTTGAGAATTAAACTGAGGAGGCTGTTCTAACTTCCGAAATTGCTCCACGAGATTAGATAAGGAGTCCTCAGTAACAGTGTGAGATAAAAGAGTAACAATATGAGATGCTACACTAGTCTGAGATACAATTTCAGAATGTTCTTCATTTAGTTTGGGGGCCCTTCCCATTAATACATAACCAAAGAAAGAAGGCACGTAGATAGGTAGTCCTGAACCAAGTGCCACTGGAGAACCTGTAAATATCTGGACAGCAAGATCTACACCTAATATGCAATCAAGTGGTGCAGGCGAATCAAACCAAGGATCTGCTAAATTAATGCCACGCAGTTGATCTTTAACTGTAGATGAAACTTTATTTATAGGGGTATCGAAGGCAATAAGATTTAAAACATAAAAGGAATGCGGCATAGCTAGAGTGCGTTGATCTAAATTTCTTCAGTCTCGTTTTGATAGTAATCAACCTATTAACAGCCATAGAATGTTTCAAAATCAGTCTCCTTGTTTGATACATCCGGAATCTCAAAACCAAGTTGAAAGTCAGAGGGTATCTTAAGTGCAATCTACTCATCCTTTTAGCCAGACACCATTTGACCCATTGATGCACAGTGAAAGAGTTTCTCAGGTTCAAACCCGAAATATTCGTCAAACAGCCCAGCCTGTTCTACCTGAAAGCTCGCCTAACCAGCCAGTTCCTTCTTTACCTCGGTTCCAGTTCACCCAACATAATCCATTTGCACAATTTGATCACCCACATTTTCATCCTCATTCAAGAATGAACGAAAAAATACCATCTTCATCACCTCCACCAACTACTGTTTCAACTTTAATTGCACCATCACCTACACATCCAACTCCTACATCATTACCTCAACCTGTGATGCATTCTTCCCAACAACCTTCCAACAAAGTAGAGTGTCTCCACATCTTCCTCACCCACATGCGTTTGTTTCTGCGATGCATCATCATCATCCCCTTATGGATCAGTCTGTCTCGGCTGCAGCTGCTGCTGTTCATCATTACCCTTATCCACTTCCATATGGCCCATATCCCTTCAGGACCCCCCTAGGTGAGAAAATTTGCCTCAGTTTCGGAGAACGATGTAGAAAATCAAGTAAATTTTCTCAGTGGCCCTCTACATCGTTGCTATTTGGCAACTCATTCTAAATTTTGGGCTGTACTAAATTTATGTGTTGCAACTAATGCACACTTCGCATGTTTATAACTTTTTCAACCTTATACCAGTTTTTTCCAAATTACGAGGCATACCATACCATCATACCTGCGATAGTTTCAATAATTTCTGTAATATTTTTTTCTCTTGGCATAATTACTATTTTTTTTTAATTATGTCTTTAAAAAATGGAGACCGCTCCAAAATAGAACAGGGGCTGTGCATTGCCCCAAAGATGTTCTCTTGGAATACGCCTATAAAGGTAATTTTATTTAATGCTTTTCGGATTAACTCTTTTCTTATTTACTAATTGCTTTACTTCGTTTCCAATTTCCTATTAAGCAATTAATTTTCCTTCGTATCGCTTTTTCGTATTAACTCTCTTCCTAATAAACAGTTGTTTTCCTTCTCATGAGTGTTCTTGTCTTTCGTTTTCAAATTATTTGCCCAGTAGTGTATTTCCTTCGTCATGGGTATTTAATTTTTCTTTTTCTTGGTTCTTGATATGAACACTCTTTCTGATGCACTGCATTCGGTAACTTCTCTCCCAGCGCAGGACTCTGGGGGTGAGAGTGTTAACTCTTTATATTCCTCTCTGAATGCTGCTTCTGGCAATGCTGATATTGACGGGACAGCAAGGGTGGTTAAATCATCGAGTACATAGTACAAAACTTTAGCAATGGTTATTCTTTCCACAAAAGCAAGAGCTAAATTATCCTTTAATGTCTTCCTTCCTTTTCACTAGTTGCTTGCTATCTATGACTTCCTTCGTTTTCACTAGTTTCTTTCCTTCGTTTCTATTAATGACCAGACCCAGGGGAGTGTGTGCCTGCCTTGCATTCTTTCCGTTCCTTGGCACTCACCTCTCCAACCCTGTACTCTCCCACTCTGGGGGGTGGGAGTGTTAAGTTTTTATGAAAACTTAAAGAATTTTTATATTATAAAAATTTGGTTTTATGTTTGTTTCTTTTCTAGAAGATTATAGTTTTACTTTTGAAATTTAAACACGCTAACTTTTAGTTAATTATTTATTTCTAAATGATTAAACTCTCTAAACATTCTAATTTACCAAGTTTTATCATGTACTTACAACGTGGTTTGCTATTTTCTTTTCCCGTAATGTTTTTATTATAATAACACTTGCGTCATCTGTTCACGCAACCCAGACCATGTTTCCAGGGTTTTTTCACTATAAATCGCTTCATTTGGAGGAATTTAAGCATTTTTCACTCTTTATGGTATCCTCCCGACAGGTTACTCTATCGTGCTCCTAGCCCAGCGCAATCGCTAAGTTTTTTTTTCTATTATACTAAACTTTCTTGCAGATTTAAGATTAATTTTTTGTAATTAGATTTATTTTATGTGTATGCCACAACTAGTTTTATGTTTATAACATTTATTTTTTTTATAACTTTCATGCACAATTGTAAGCGGAGCTGGGGAACCCTGCTGAGCTGGCAGATAGCTGTGAAGCAAAACTTGTTATCCAGTCTACCATCAGCAGTTTGCACCTCCCAGCGCAGGACACAGCATCTCCAGCTGGCTTCCGTTAAACATCTCGCTAGTCCTCAGGGGTGCAGTGGCAAACGTCCGGCTTTCTGTCAGGTGAGTGCCAGTTTCATTAACCCTAGGTTAACTCACCCCTGCCCTTGGCTCAGTCTTACAGTTGGTTACAGTGTTGGGTCCTCCCCCAGTTTTGGCCGATTCACAACTGTCTTAATTGCAACAACTTGTGGTCACTGTCGGATTGCGGCAGAAGAACAGCTACCCATCTATAGTTTATTTTTATTTTATTTTATTGTAATAAACTGCAGTATTTTTATTTTATTTTTGGTTCTTCTTCTTACCTGGACACTCAACAGTAACTGTATAATGCTATACAGTGGAAGTGAAAATAGACATCTATTCGAAATAGCAATTACGGGCTCGAAAGTCTCAAAGATAATGATACCATCTATGAACAACTTGAAGATGCATACGATGTTTGTACCATTTATGACATGAAAATTGTCTCAGGAGACTTTAATGCTTAAGTAGGAAAATAAAAGGTATTAAGACCTACTATAGGAGCCCATAGCTTACATAACATAACCAATGACAATGGTCTCAGGGTGATAAGCTTTGTAAGTGTTAAATCTACGGCAGTCATGAGCATTATGTTCCTTCATAAAAATGTGCATATGGAAACATGGCAGTCTCCAGATGGTAATACAGCTAGTAAAATTGATCATGTGTTGACTTCCTCCATATGCTTTAGTTCACTAAACAATGTTAGATCCAGAGAGGATGTCATGTCGAGTCGGATCACTATTTGGTAATAATAAAGCTTCACAAAAGATTAAAATGGATCCCAAGAAACATCTGTCCCCCTTTCAAAAATGGAAGATAGAAAGTCTTAAGACGAAGGAAGGTGCAATTACGGTTACTCGGAAGTTTGACTAGCGAGCTAGTCATGATCGAGTCGGCAGGAAAGGTACAATAGAAAACAGGTGAAAGCGGATCAAGGTGGTTTAACCCAGTCTGCTAAAGAGGTGTATGGAGAAAAGCACAGACATCCTCTTTACAATTGGTTCAACGAAGAATGCGAGGAAGCAATCAAGGAAGGAAATGAAAAAAGAAACCTATAAAATACGGCTGAGTCACAAGGAATATAGAGATGTGAGAATTTCTGCGATAAGCAATAAGAAAAGAAATTGAGTATATTGAAAACTCAAGAATTCCCAATTCCCGAAAATTCTCTAAAATGGTTAATAATGTGAAGAGTGGGCCGGCCAGGAGGGGAAACCTTATCAAAGATGACCATGGCCAAATGCTATTGCTGGAGGAAGAGATACAAGAGAGTACTGGGTACTGGTAAAGGTCAGTACTGAGTACTGAGTAAATTAGAGAACTGTCAGGAAGACCAAGCACAATTACCGGTTGATATGCAAGGCCATGAGTTGGAAACGAATACACCCGATATAGAGGACATCGAAGGCATCTTTGGTAAGCTCAAGAATAACAAATCGCCAGCTTAATGATGGACTCCCCACAGAAATATTAGAGGAGGGCAGCATAAAGTCGCCAGGGAACTTCAGGAATTGATAGCTCAGGTATGGGAAGAAGAGAAAATACCTGAAGAAAGGAATAAGGCTTTATTCATCCCCGTGTTGTGGACATGTGGAACAGAAACTGGGAGACTATCAAGGTGGTTTCCGGCCCAATAGGTCTACAATTGATCAAATCTTCGCCCAAAGACAGATCTCCGAGAAGATAAGGGAGTATCAGCAGACTATATGGGTGCTGTTCATCGATTTCAGAGCAGCCTACGACACAGTTACAAGAAGTAACTCATAGCAGCCATGCATGAACTGGGATTACCTAGTTAACTGACTTGTTTAGTAAAATGCACAATAGAGAACACTATCTGCCAAGTTAAGTGTGTCGGGGTGTCAGAGCCTTTCAAAGTAGGAAGTGGTCTGAAACAGGGAGACCCAATAGCTTTTCTCCTGTTTAATAACACTCTACAATCAATTATAAATAGAGCAGGATTAAATCAGGAATGAACCATATTTACAAGAATGACCCAAGTCCTGGCCTATGCAACCGACATAGTCATCATTGGTAGATTCCGTCAGAGCATAACAACGGCATGTGAAACTATGTATGAGGAAAAGACAAGATCATAGTTTTGTGGGATCAAGTTCAGATGCAGAGCAGTTATGAAGTAGGAGCCTACAAGTTTGAACTGAACAACAAACTAGAAGAGGAAGAAAAAGTTAGAAAGAGAATAGCAGCAGGAAATAGAGCGGATTTCGCCTTCCCAAAGCTAATAAATAGCAAGCTTTTTACCCAAACCACCAGGTTGACGTTATACAAGATACTTATAAGACCAGTGGTCACGTATGGCGCTGAAACCTGGACCCTCGACAAGAAGAGCGAGAACTTGCTAGATAGATTTGAGAGCGGAATTCTGAGGAGAGTTCTAGGTGCAGTACACGAGAATGGTCAGTAACGAAGAAAGAGAAACTGAGAACTGTTCCAGCTGTATAGCAACCAAAATATCTCATCATTTATCAAGATAAAAAGGCTGAAATGGCTTGGTCATGTATTAAGGATGAGTGATGAGCGTGGTCAGCAGGCTGTACAGAAATTTACTGAATGGTATGCGCCAATGAGGAAGGCCGAAGGACGGATGGAAGGAAGCTGTACGGCAGGATTTTCGTCAACCCAAGATTCCAGCTACGCTTGCAGGAGACAGAGACAGATGGTTGGCAGTGGTTGAGCAGGTCATGGGCAGCTTCATGTGCCTGTTGTACCAGTAGATGAAGAAGCCATTAATCTAAGTTGATATGGCATGGAGCCTTTCGAGCTAAGCTTCATAGCTTTGGAAAGGATATCGATCCCCTGTGCCCTAGCTGCGGTGTTTTGGAATCTGCTGAGCATATTGTTATAAGCTGCGCTGTCTTTGAGACACAAAGGGCCAGGTTGTTGAGGAAAACTGGACTCTATGTTCTCTCGGAGGCTAATTTTCCTTAACTAGTCTCTGAGAATAACTACCCGTACTACAAAGAGTTTGTGTACAGGTGGAAAACAGCACTGGGCCCAGAAGTTTTTAATCTAGGTAGAAGGAATCCTACTCCTGGAAGGCCACCGGATTAGGGAACTGCGAGAGAAGACTGGAATAAAAGAATAAATAAGAATATGAGGAAGAAAAGAATAAAGAAGCAGAAGAAGAATTGCGCAACATTAACATACGCATGAGAGTTATATGTTAATGTGCCCGAAACCCGTGTTGCCGGAAGGCATGGAAGGGTGTTTAATAAATAAATAAATAATCTAAGTTGTTACTGTGATTCTTATTCCATATCACTATGTACTATTTATATCTTATTCAATGCCCTCACTCTCTAAACTCAAAATATTTAAGAAATGTATCTGTATTTTTCTAAGTGTATGTATACCAAAACATACAACTAATAAATTTTCTTACTTCACATCTTTTGAAGAATTCTTTGCTATCAAGTGTTCCTATTTTTTCATGTTCTTCTAGCACATGTGAAAAACTAGATTCGAAACTCTGGAAAAAAAAGTCATAGAATGGATTGATTTATTTTTTTGTCAAAATAAATATATTCATTTATTTTTTTTCATAAAAATGAACCCGAATCGACCCTTGAAAAGCCCAAAGAATCCTCAATTTTTTTTATTTTAAATCAATTCCTTTAGAAATTATTTTATTATCACTTTTTACATTATTTTTAATTGGATATTTCAATGTTCGACTTCTAGCTTATTAATGACGAGAATGCAAGGTGAAAGAATGAATTTCTGTAATAAATCTTATCATTAATAAAGCTATATTATGGCTGAGGACATAATCAAAATATTTAGTTTCATCTTTGAAAAAAAGGGAAAAACAACTTTCTGATATATTTCCTATAATTTTCGGACAGTTTCAATGTTCTCCGTGGGGTCCGACAGGGCTGCATTCCCTCCCCTACACTATTTATCCTAGTTTTAGACCGGCCAATGAGGCAGGTTGTAGGTAGAAGGAAAAGAGGGATCCAATGGTCGTTACATGAAAGGCTCGAGGATCTTGACTTTGTCCATGACGTTTGCCTTCTAGCACACCGGTTTTCTGATATGCAGGCTAAGTTGAGGAAACTATAGGGTTAAAGGTAAACGTTTCCAAGACCATAGAAATGCGGTTAAATGTGGATAATGAGGAGACCCGACAGCTAAATGATGAGATCCTTGAACAGGATGATGCTTTCACTTACCTGGGAAGCAATTTGGGGAGAGATGGAGGCACTGACCAAGAAATAGTTTGCCGGATCCGCAAAGCAAAGGTAGCCTTTTTTAAACTATATCCTGTATGGCCTAACAACAATATATCCCGCAATACTAAGTTAAAACTGTACAGCTCCAACGTAAAGTCCGTCCTCCTCTATGGCTGTGAAACTTGGAAAATCTCCAAAAAGGTTCTGAGCCAGCTCCAAGTTTTTGCGAATCGCTGCCTTAAGAGGATTCTCTCGATTAGGTGGGACGATAAAATCTCAAATGAGAGACTGGCTCAATTGTCTAGACAGAAGCCATTGGTGGAGCAGATAGCCACGAGAAAGTGGAAGTGGATTGGACATACCCTTCGTAAAAGGGATGGAGCCATTGAGAAGATGGCTCTTGATTGGTACCCCCAAGGATCAAGAAGTCGGTGGGCAGACCGAAGCTGACCTTGCGAAGAACAGTAGAGAAAGAGGTCATTAGAGCTGGAAAAACACGGAGAGAGGTCAAGGCCCTAAACGGGGATGGAGACGGATGGCGAGTTTTTACCTCGGCCCTTTGCTCCTACTATGGCAGCCATACGACATAAGTAATTCAAGTAAAAAATACCTGTACCACTACAACCAATGAAGCGTCTTGGGTGCAGTAATGTATATGGAAGTACTGTATCTTGGTCAGCGGTAGTGCGAGGAGGTGATTTGACCATGATCACGCTCAACTGTCTGCTTTTTCCCCTTAATTTTTCAATTAATAGTAGATTTAGAAATGCAAAGTAGAATGCCCAAATTCAGAAATGTATTTAATGGGAAAAATTGGATCTCTTTAATCGGATATGCAAAAGAAGCCTGGAAATACAGGTATACGGTTATAATTGACTCCCTTTAATAGAGGGCCACCTTTGTATTATTTGTATTTTTCTTTTCTTCTTAATTCTTTTGTTTATATTTTTTGATTATTATTCTTTTTCTATTTATTTATTTTTTATGTTTGTAAATAATTATATCATTTTCAAAGTGTATCATTTTTCATATACTTTATTAAATTTGTATATTTATAAAGGAGTAATATAATTTACAATGAGTGAGATATGTAAATAAACAACAGTTTACTGACTTAATGCTGAAGATATAAATGTACATATTTATTTTGTAAACAAGCCACGACTCTCCTCTAATGGCCTAATGCCCAGAGTATGTGTCTAATTAATTTTTTTTTTTTTGTTTTGTATTTTGTATTCAAATAAAGACATTATTATTATTATTATTATTATTATTATTAGAAATGCAAAGTAGAATGCTCAAATTCAGAAATGCATTTAATTATTTAGTATAAGAATAACCAAATTTATCATAAGAGAACCCAAATTTAGGTATGCATTTAATAATTAATTTCATTGATTATTTTACTTGTTTATATATATATATATATATATATATATATATATATATTTTTTTTTTTTTTTTTTTTTTTTATATTTTTCCTTTTATGGTAGCCCCAAAGAAGGAGAGTTTATTGAAAGATTTACATGCTCCATGCCTATTTTATTAGGGACATTACATGTATTACATATTACATTATATCGTGAGCAGATTATACTTGTTATTACCTAGATTATGTAATATACTAAAAACAAAATAAAAAATAAATAAGAAAAGTTACAAAAGTAGTAATATAAATATAAACAAAAGTAACAATATAATTATAAATACTAAATGCTAAGTGGCAATATAAACTCAAACACAAACAAGAAAACAATATAAATATAAACTAAGTAGCAACATAAATATTAAGTAGCAATATAAACATAAATAACTAAGTAGCAAAATAAAAAGAAAATAGAAATGAAAAGTTACTAAATGTAGCAATATAAGTTAAATTATAAAGATTTATGATTTACAATTATTATTAATAATTATGTTAAAGAGATGTTACCAATAAAAAATAAACCAAAATAAAAAAAACACAACAAGCTATGTACAAAGCTAATAAATGCAAATAATTTAAACCGCCTTCCTACATTCGTCTGTCAGTCGGTCAAAGTCTATTTTCCTAATAAATTCCAGGAAGTCTTTTTTAAATTTTGTCATCAGTCTCTGTTCTGTTTCAGGCCATGTCCCTCGTTTCAAAAGAACGTTCTGTATAAGTTTTGCCCGAATGTGGTCCAGGTTTTTGCAGTCAAATATTAGGTGTCGAAAATTGTGTATTTGTCCGTCGTCTGGGCACTTGTCATTGTGTAGTATGTTAAAGCGTGTTTGGAATTGTTTAGTTTGTCCGTGTTCAGTAAGAATTTGTGTAAGTTTGTAGTCAGTTCTTAGTATTCTTTTATAATTGTGAAATGTGATGAGGGGAACAAATCTATGGAGACTCGGTGATTTCGAGGAAGCAGTCCAGGCTAGGTTCCACTTAACTACCGTATCCTTTCGAATGTCCGCTTTGATGTGGGATATCGGAACCTTATCGTACGTCAGCGGGAGGTCACTGTGAGCCGCTAGCTTAGCAAGCCTGTCCGCTCTCTCATTGCCCTCTTTCCCTGAGTGCCCCCTTACCCAGACTATGTTTATGTATTTGTTTTGATTGTGTAGTGTTGCCAAATGGTTTCTGATTTTGTCAGTAAGTTCGTCATGTATCTTTGAATTTTTAATTGATTGTATGATGTTCATGTTGTCTGTGTAAATGGTTATGTTGTCTTCTGTTTCTATCGCATTTTCAGAGAGATACTCTAAAGCTTTTAGTACGGCTAACTTCTCCGCCTGGTTATTTGAACAATGTTTACCCAGCCTATGCTGAGCTTGGGACATTTTTTCATTGGTACTTCTTAGTAACCAGGCGCATCCTACATTCTCTCCGTCTTTGCTTCCGTCTGTATAAATTTCTGTATCAGTTTCTGTATAGATTAGTTCATGTGGCAGTACTTGTGCCGTAAGCGCGGGGTGTGTCCAATATTTACTTTTAGTTGGGAGGTCTATATTGTCGTGTACTATATCTTTGTAGTTAGTACGTCGTTTTTTAATATCATAAAGTTGAACTGTTTCTTGGATTATCAAATCTATAGGAATCATTCCCGCCAGGACGCAGACTGCTTCATGAGAGATGGTGTGGAATGATTTACAGATTTTAATCCCCATAAGTCTTTGGAGCCTTCGGAGTTTCATAAGATTACTTTTTCTAAGCATACCTCTGTGCCATACGTGAACTGCATATAAAACTTTAGGCAAGAGAGCTCCCTGATAAATAATCTTAAGAATCTCCGATCTAAGACCCCAAGAGACTCTGGCTGCTACAGTCAGTCTGTTAATGGTTAGTAAGGCCTGATTGTAAATGTTGTCAATGTGTCTTTTCCAGTTCATTTTTCGGTCGTAAAGTACACCTAAGTATTTTAAAGTTTCACGTTGTTTTATTTGAGAAGAGTTCAGGATTATGTTTAATTTTGGTAGAGTCCGTTTTCGTGAAAAAATTATAAATTCTGATTTTTGTGGATTGAAAGTCAGTTTATTTTGTTTAGCCCATCTGGTAAGCCTAGCTAGTACAAGGTTTGTGACGGATTCTAGTTCTTCCATGTTTCGCCGTTTGACCAGTAGTAGCACATCGTCTGCGTATGCGATTATACTAGTATCAACCGGTACTTCTACCTGAAATATGGTATTAATTAAAATGTTCCATATTACCGGTGATAAACTAGAACCTTGTGGAGTCCCCTTGCTTAAGTGTCGGCTGATCGTGAACGAGTTAGTTAGTATGTTAAGTTGTCTGTTAACGAAATAATTTTGCACTAATTGATAAAGATTTTTGGGGCAGTTGTATTGTTTGAGATTATTTAAAATTGCTGTCCACCAAGCATTGTCAAAGGCTCCTTTAATGTCCAGGCTTACTATTAGTAGGTGTCTTTTCTTGTCCAATGTCGTCTGAATTTGTTCATTTAAAGCACTTAGGGCGTCATCTGTTCCTGATTGCGGACGGAAAGCGAATTGATTTGCGTGTAATAGTTCGTTGGTGGAAAGAAAATGCATCAGTCTGTTTTTTATTATTTTTTTCTAAAACTTTACTCATTACCGGTAGCATGCTTAAAGGCCTAAATGAAGTGGGGTCTTTTTTGGGGATCAGAACCAATTTAGCGATTTTCCAAATTTGTGGGAATTCCCTCCTCTTATAGAAAGTTTTGTATATTTCCAAAATGATGCTAGGAAAAAATTCTGTTATCTTTTTAATTATGGTTGGGGTAATTTTATCATGTCCAGGAGATTTTCTATTATTCAAACTATTAACAATATCAATTATTTCTCCGTCTTCGAGTGGTAAATCATCAAGCGTGTTGGGTGGGTGTATTACGTCCAGTCTCATGTGGCTCTGTTCTTGAGTGTATTGCTATTGTTATCATCTTGAATTAGAGTATTGAGTATGTAAGTAAGTGTTTCTTTAGAATCTTTTGTGTATTCACCGTTGTCTGTTAGAAGAGTTTGGAGAGTCATTCTACTTTTAAGTTTGCCGGAAGCCCATTTATAAGGCCAGTTCCAGGCAGTACTGTTTGCGGTGTATGTTTTCCACGATTCTAATTTCGATTTTTTCAGCAGAAGTTTGTAATTCCGTTTCATGTCGAGGTAGTCGCATTTCCTTGATTCCCTGAGTTCTACGTTGTTTTTAGTCCGTTGGTATACCCTTCTAAGATAGTTCGTTTGTTTTCGTAGTTTTGTCAAGTCATCATTCCACCAGGGTACTGTCCGATGTGAATTGTTAAAAGACCGTTTTCCTCGCGATTTTCTAAATGTCATGTTACTTGCTTTGATTATCACGGATGTAAATTTCGAGGCAATAGTGTCTGTAGTCATGAATTGTAACTGCGATATTATTTCCCGATCAAGTTCTATTACGTCATCGTGAAGTAAAAATTGCTTTCGCAACTGAGTGCAGCAATTAATTTTAAATTTTTCCCAGTCAGCATTATCGGTTATGTATAGTGAGTAATTTGATGTTCTTCCTGATCCTATACTGTTGTAAGTTGCTAGTATTTCGTAAGTTATACAATTGTGATCCGAAAAGTTTGTTTCTTTAGAAATTTTCCAATGTTCTATTTCGAAATATTTAAACAAGTTAGTATTAGCAAGAGTAAGATCAATGTTACTTTTTCCAATTGTGCTTTCGAAAGTGGTCAAGTCAGATTCAACATTCAGCAAAATCAAAACTTTAGAAAGAATAAATGCCTCTAAAATTTTTCCTCTTTCATTCGTTTGTTTGTCGAACCAAAATTTTGAACGGCAATTAGAATCCATACCGATAATAATTTTTTCATCCTTGAATTTTGATAAAATCGTTTCTAAATATTGCAGGTCATTATTTATTTCTCTTCCAATTTCAAAATATGCACTAATTACGTAGTATTTTATTTTTCCAATCGATATTTCGGTAAGTACGAGATCGGCATTTGAATATTGAGTAATTAAACAGCCATCGATATTTTTGTTTAAAATTACAACGCCAGCTCTAGGTTTGCAATCATATGTTTGATATACCCGATAGTTACTATAACCTGAAATCTTATCATTTCGCGTGTATGGTTGGTTCTTGGATTAAAAGCACATCAATATCATTTTTTAATGTGTACATTTGTATGAAGTCTGTTGTGTATTTTGAATGTCGTGCATTAATCTGTAGAAATCTTATTTGTCTCATGAACTTTTAAAAATAAATATGGTTAAATGAAATTTAAATGTATGTCAGTCTATGCCAAATATAAAAATAAAAATATAGTTGAATTATGTGTTTAGGCTAATGGTATAGTATAGTCAGTATTAGATACTAATTTTTGTACCTCTGTAATGTAGGAAGGGCAGTTTTTATCATATACAGAGTGGTCCGTTCTTCGCATTTGGCTCATTCCCGGTCTCTTGTTAAAATTTTCGCAGTTGATACACCTGAGATGTTGAGATGTACAGTCTTTATATGGGTGTCCCTCTCCGCATCTTGAGCAGGCGACTTCGCCGTGACAATCCTTCGTGCTGTGGTGAAACTTCAAACATTTACCGCATCTCTTGATTCTGAAATAGTCTTCAACATGAACCTTTTGATACCCTAAGCTGATGCGGTTATAAAGAAGAAGTTCTCTTGCTTCTGCAACTGTTGACTTCCAAAACGGCGTGTCGAAATTCACCTTGCCTGGGTGTCAAAATGATAACTGGGCGAATGCTTTCTTTTTTAAGTCCAACATTTTGGGCCACTAAATAGTCCACTATGTTAGTTAAGGTTATTTCTGGTTCTATATTTTTGATAATAACCATTGGGTTCCTTTTAGTCAATTTCTTATATTGAATCGAACTTGAATTTTTCAAAACGTTTTCAACTTTATCTAAATCTTGAGGAGTCTCTGTTTGTATAATTAAAGAACCAGATTTCGTTTTGTTTAGTTTTCGAAAAGGGATCTGCAAGTCTTTTGGATTTACAACTTTTTTGAATTCTGAAATTAATCCAATTGGTTGGTCAGTTTCTTTAGGGGTAATGATTGCTTTATAAGTTGGATTAAACTTATTCTTAGACACCATATTTCTTGCAACATTAGAAAAAGTTGGCCTAGTGGTCCCGGAAAGGTTAAGTGAACTATTTAGTCTTTCTGAGTTAGGTGGAGGGTCATTATAAGAAATTGTACTCACGTAGTTTTCTAAATGCGTGATTGCGTTGATAATTAGATCTTTAGATCTTTTCTAAGCACTTGGTATTGAGAAAGTGATCTCAATGTGTCTAGAACAATTTGCAACGCGTCTATTCGCTCTGCCATCTTGTTGGATAATATATATATATGTATATATATGTATATATATATATATATATATATATATATATATATATTGTAATGATCAAATATAGGCGTAAATAACACAGGCCAACGATGAAAAACTTTTTTACTAAAAATACCATATTCCTATAGTTTTTAGAGTGCTGAATCCCAATATGATATTAAAAAAGCTGTATCACCCACAATTTCTTCACATTTCATAGTTAAATTTATTAAATTAAGCGATTTTTAAAGAATTGAACATGCATGCTCTTGGTCAGCAAGGTGGTTTTACCAAATTTCCATGTTTCTTGTGTGAATGGGACAGTAGGGCTAGGGATCAACATTGGTGCAGAAAGAACTGGCCTGTGAGGAAGTCTTTAAAACCTGGTGAGAAGAACATTCTACACAAAAACCTCGTAGATCCAAAAAATGTGCTTTCACCACCTCTACACATAAAGTTAGGCCTAATGAAGCAATTTTTGAAGGCTTTGGCTAAAGATGGACCATGTTTCAAGTATCTCTGCCAAAAGTTTCCACACCTACCAGAAGCTAAACTAAAAGAAGTTGTCTTTGTCGGACCTGACATAAGGAAAATGATGTTTGATGTTACCTTTGAATCCACAATGAATTTCAATGAGAAAGAAGCATGGGTGTCATTCAAGCAAGTCGTTACAAAGTTCTTGGGAAATGAAAAAGTCCCACCCTATGTTTCTATTGTAGCTAACATGTTACAGAAGTTTAAAAAGTTAAGATGTTTGATGAGCCTGAAAGTTTACTTTTTGAACAGCCACCTTAACTACTTCCGGGACAATTTGGGACATTTTAGTGAAGAGCAAGGTGAGCGTTTTCACCAGGACGTTAAAGTGATGGAAAAACAGTACCAGGGCCGCTGGAACACCAACATGAAGGGGGACTACTGTTGGTCACTTCACCGAGAAGTTCAACAAGCGACTCATCGTAGAAAAAGCTACACAAGGAGTTTCAAAGAAAAAAGAGAAAGAAAGTATAGACCAATTCCAGTTGACAAGTGAAACCTGCACTGTATTAGCACATTATATCACTGTTTGAAGTAGCCACTGAAATACAAACCATGCTTATGATGTAACATAGTGTTTCATTAATTCCCCCGTACACCGTATAGGGGTTTATAATACAAAGCATGTTGCTGGGAAACTATATGTGATAAAAAAAAAAAACGAATGCCAGATTTAGATTCAGCACATAAAAATCTATTAAGATCAGTTATTAAAGTTAAAAAGTTTTCAAACAAAGTTTTTGTGTTGGCCAATGTAATTTATTACAAAACTGGGAATTGTCTCGCTTTTGTCTTCTAACATTAAATAACCTTAAGGTTGTTTTTAAAATACAGAGATTTTTGTGGTTAGATGATAAAAATAATTTATATCTTACTGAACTACTCCTCCTCCTGTGCAGCGTTTCCAACCATGTTCATAGGTTTTGCAGTTCTTTTCAAATACCTCAAAATATACACTGTGGTATACAAAAGGATCTTTTAACCTTTAAACGGAATACCTAAAAAATAAGTTCAAATCACTAATAATGTACGGTTCTGATATTCCACATTTGAAAAATAAATTTGTCTATGTATCAATAAGAGCATATGAAATAACCTTTATTATAAAGACAATAAATGAATAATTACTAAAAATTTGGTCATATAGTAAACATAAAATGATTAATTATTTTCTACAATAAATTTAAAAATCTGAGGGAAAATTTTTATGTTTGTACTAGGCTAGTTCAATGAAAAAACAAAAAAATTAGTTAATGCTTACCACAGGTCACTAAACCGCAAACAGTGAGCACTCTCATGATAAGTGAAAGGATTGGCCCAGACTGGTATGTAGTGATCTACACAGCTTTGGCCTCCTCTTTTCTGCACACCGCTTACAGTAACCTGTCTAGGTTTCCTATTCAGATCATGGCTCTCATTTATAGCTGGTTCAAAAAAGCTCTCAGAAGTAGAATTTAACAAGTTTCCTAAAAAGTAAATAAAAAATATAATAAAATAAATTTATGGTAAGTACTCCTTTTAAAAGACATTTAAATAGATGCAAATATTAGTGTTGTTGGACTATTATAAATTATTTTTGAAGTGCTGGAGAGTATATTAAATTAAATAGGGTTTGATTTGCAAGCTGATACAGTTTTATGTCATTAGAAAATAATGGGATTAGGAAAGGTTTGCCATCTCAATTTGCAAATAAAGCTGCTCCATGGAGAAAACTAATATTATCTTGAGTAAGAATCGTCAAAATATAATCAATCGCTAATTTTTCATTTCTTTATTAAAGATTAAAAACCTATAAATGTAAACTTCATCTTAACTTCGTCAACGTTTCGTCAATCATCAAGACCATCATTTATCTTCATCTCCCACTTGTTTTTGTAAATGTCATCTTCAATAAACTTTTAAATTTTGATATGACAGGTTTCTTTCTTCATTTCTTTAACCTAATTCTAACGTGTTTCTATCACTCTGTCATATTATGCTCTAAGAGTACAATATGAAAGAATGATACAAACATAGAGTTAGGTTAAAATTTTTAAAAATGTATTAAGGATCAAAATTTAAAAAAAAAAAAAAAAGTGTGATGATAAACGATGGTCTTGATGATAGGCAAAATATGCCCAAAATCCCTTTATATTTGAAGGATTTTATACGGATGGAGATAAGATGAAGAGCATACTTATGTGGTTTTAATTTTTAATAATAAAACAGAAAATTAATGAGCTATCTAATACAATGCTAGATGAAACCAAGGATGCTTAAAAAATAATTTAGTAATGGATCTACTTTATTATAAACTTTAATTTTAAAAGTCAAGACTACTAGTTTAACTTTTTAAGTGCTTAATTAACTTTTTTTATGATAAATCAATAATGTATAGCTCTTTATATATTAGTAAATAGTTCATAAAATTTAATATATAATATAGATCACCACATTCACATAAAGATCAAAAATGCTAGGGAAATGGATCGGATAACTGTTAGTAGCGGTATCGAGAAGGCAATTAGAAGGATTTGGATTTTACTCTTCTTAATTTAATTACTTTGGCTCTGAAAGACACAAAGAAGAAGATATATAAGGAAAATAAAGGTTAATTATATGAATGATTTTTTTTTTTAGAATATATATCGAATTACAACAGTTGTTTAAACAAACTGGTTTTTATATTTGCGAAACATCCTTGTTTTACCTCGTGTACCAGTCTACATGAGAAAAAAAAATTAATGAATAAAAACTACTCTTCATTTCTCCTCAAAATAAATGGTAACTACTTTGGTCACTACTCATAAAATTATTTGTTTACATGATTTGGTTTTAGTCAATCAGTTGATTCAGTAATAATTACTTTCATAATATTAAATTATGACAATAATTTTATTTTCATAATTAAATAAATTATGAAAATAATAATTATTATCATAGTTAGTGCATAATAAAAAAAAAACAATTATAATTTACTATGAATTTTTATTTAAAAATATTTTTTTCTTCTAATTTAGTAGGAAGGTTGTATGTTTGATAAATATTAGCAGCATATTTTCCTTTTAATTTTTCTTTATCTTCTTATACCATTACCTCGTAGACATTTGTGTGGTAGACATTAGATGGGGTTGTGCCCTCATTCTCAACACCTGTACAATGTTATTACACATATAAAACTTAAAAAAAAATCATTATATATATATATATATATATATATATATAAGTTAAGGTTGTGAGTAGAATTATATTGTATTTAATCCCACACTAAATAATAATATTTTATTTTGCTCTCTACTCACAACGTTAATAATTTCTAATGTTATAAATGAAGATTTTCTTCTATCTATATAAATAAAGTTGAAATTCTGTTTGTTTGTTTGTTCTTTATAGAAATCCATACAGTTTGTCCTAAATTCTCTAAATTTCGCTCAGTGGTTCTTTGATACCAGGTGCGAACACTTGTCCATATTAAAACTGCATAACTTCAGCCAATCTCTTGGTATATTCTTTATTGTTAAAAAATTCGTCATGATCTCGCTTTACAATGGTTTTTTTTTCACGAAATCGACCGTTTGAGTCGAAAAAACGGCCTAAAAAATCATTTTATAGATTTTGATGAGGCCAACAAGGCCCAGTAAGACCTTGGTAGGCGTCGAGTTCTGGGATTTTTAAACCATATGTTTTTTGTTTTTTTTTTAACATTACAATACGTTTATTTACATGTATGGTGAATTTATTTTTTATAAATGCCTCCTAAGAAGCGAGCTTATAACCCACTTTATAATGTTTTTTTACGAAATCAACCGTTTCATTATAAAAATGAAATTCCCCGATCAAACCGGGTTATACAGCTTGAAGATGAATTTCTGTTAGTTTGTTTTTTCTTAGTAAAAATCCATACCGTTTGTTTTAAATTCCCCAAATTTCGCTCGGTGGATCTTTCTTTTTAGGTGCGAACACCTGTCCATATTAAAATTTCATAACTTCAGCCAGTCTCTGGGTATATTCTTTTTTGTTATAAAAATCGTTATGATCTCACTTTAAATTTGTTCATGTTTATTAGAAAAATGAAATTCCCCGGGTGAAACCGGGATATACAGCTAGTTATTGAATAAACAAGTCTTTCCCAGCAAGTGAGTTGTTTATCATTATGTAACATTATTAAAATTATTGCATTTTTTACTGTTCTTCGCCTGTCGATCATAAGTGGTGCCGAAACCCGGGAAGGTGAGTTCAATTTTATCATACTTTTTTTTTCCCCTTTTTCTTTCCTCGGCTTTCCTTGTACAGTGACGAAGATTAAAATACTTCAAAATGGCTGAAGGAGTGTTACGCCCGGCGATCCTAACTTTACCTTCAGAGATCCCTCCAATACCGACGGAAAACTTAGCATCAGTACATGTCAATGCATTGGAGTGGCTTAAGGTAAGAACGGCAATATCTCAAGATTTGAGAAAGCAGTGTCGGATTTGGAAAGGTTCGATGGCGGAATTGGAGAAATGAATCATTTCATTAAAGGAGGCGACCGTGTGATGGCGCGAATAGAAGCTAAAGCGGCTGAGAATCTCATAGATACAATGGACGCGAATGCTCTGAAGGCTGCTTTAGTATGTCGCGTTAAAAGGAGCGTATTAAATATGATACAAGCGGACGAGGACACACCCTGGGCTGTCGTAAAGGATAGGTTAAAGAAGGCATTCGGGGGAGGCCGCTGGGCTCCGGAAGAAGATATATTGCAATTGTTTAGGGAAAAGAAGCAAACATATCAGACGAACGGGCAATATACAGGGACATTGCTAGTTCGTTTCAATGGCACAACAGAGAAAATGAGGGAGACAGTGAATGCGATAGAGGTGGAAGCGAGAATGGATTTCTAGCCACTATATTAAAAGTGCAGCTTGCGAGAGACACAAGAAAAAAGGAAGGACTATCCCGAGACAAAGATTTTATCGAATGTGCTCTAGAAATGATGGACGCGAGCGCACGGGAAGAGGAGGCTCGGAGTGGAGAAGGAACAGAAACGGGGTGGAGCACGGTAACTTACAGAAGAGGCGAGGCTGGTAGGGTCAGAACAAGGCCAGATATATGGAAAAAGAGAGATGCAGATTTCGGTGGGTGACAGTGAGGAAGAAGACGCCAGGAAAAGAAAAAAGAATTTGGACAAAAGAGGAAAGAAAATGCCATGGGTGCGGAAAAGTAGGGCATCTGGTCGCGCAGTGTCCTCATACCAAATGTTTTGAATGCGGAAATGAGGGACATATCGGGAGACAATATGTACAGGCGGTGTGAAACGAACCGGGTGGAACCAATGGAGGTAAATGCACAAAGAGTGTGGAAAAAGAGAGGACCTTCTTCGGGGTCGGAGGAGTCAATAGAAACTTCTGAGACAGAGGATGACGGAAGCGCACAAGGAGGAAGCAGACGAGTTAGTGGAGGAAGGAGCAGCAGAAGAACTGTAGCGAGAGCAGCAGATGCTGTAAGAAGAAGGCGAGATGAAGAATGAGGAGGGTGTAAGGGGAGTGGCAACCGCGCTATAGTAAATAATATAGAGAGTTGTTGCGTTGGATTGCCAATCGTGAGTGTCGCGGGGGGAGTAAAGTGCTTGATTGACACGGGCAGTTCAAACACGATAATAAGCCGAAGCTCATTAAAAGTGCTGTATTCAGGTAAACAGATACATGTACAGGCTTGCGAGTGCAAATTAATCACATTGGGAGGGCCTTGCAGTGTAGAGGGAGAAGTGGAATTGGAATTGAGTAGGTGGAAAATAGGGGAGGGAAGATTGCGAGTCCATATTGTGAAAAGTATGCCTAGAGAATACAGCGGGATAATTGGCTGCGATCTATTAGGAAAAGTGGGTGCCAAAATTAGTAAAGAGGAAGAAATATAAGTGCAAAAGGGTCCGGGGAGAAGAAGAGGTTACGGTAGGGGCTTTAAAAAAGATTGAGCCATGGAGAAAAGGGTTACAGATAGAATATGGAGATATATTTTTTAGAGATGGGGAGGTACTGGGAGCTACAGGAAGAACGGTACACGAAATCCCTCTAAAAAAAGAAAGAGTGATTTACGTTAAAGAAAGGCGGTACCCACAAGCACTTAGAAGGCACATCCGGGAAGAGCTTGATAATTTAAAGAGTCAAGGTATTATCGTGATCAGTACGTCGCCATATAACAGCCCTCTATGGGCAGTAAAGAAAAAATCCGTGGACGGAGAGGAAAAATATAGAGTCGTGGTAGACTTTTGAAAGCTAAATGAGAATACTTTAGATGAAAAATACCCGATTCCAAGGTTTGATGACATCTTGGATAGGTTAAGTGGAGCCACGATATTTAGCACCCTGGACTTAAAAGCCGGTTATCATCAAATACGGATGCATCCCAAGGACCAGCATAAAATAGCGTTTTCCTTTGAAAGAGGGCAATACGAATTTACACGGATGCCATTTGGATTGAAAAACGCACCTATAACGTTCCAAAAGCTTATGGATGAGTTCTTGAGGGGATTAGATGAGGCATTTTGCCAAGTGTATATGGACGATCTTCTGATCTTTAGCAAGGACGAAGGCCAGCATATAGAACACTTGCGTCGCGTGTTCGAAAGGATAAGAGTATTTGGGCTAAAATTGGCGGTAGAAAAATCGATTCTGGGACAGGAACAAATATTTTTTTTGGGTCATTCAATTTCGAAAGAAGAAATAAGGCCTGATAAACAAAAGGTGTAAGAAATCCAAAACATGGCGATGCCAAGAGACGTAAAAGGAATTCGGAGGTTACTGGGTACGCTGAATTACTATCGGAGGTTCGTCCCGGCAAAGTATAGCGCCCTGAATCGAGAACTTCTAGGTATAGTTTGGGCGGTTGAACATTTCAGGCCGTACGTATTTGGTAGTAAATTTAGGGTGAGTACGGATCACCGACCCTTGCTTTGGGTAGGGAAGCTGAAAGAATCGTCAGCCAGAGTGACTCGTTAGAAGGAGTATTTAAGCCAATACAACATGGAGGTAACATATAAGCCCGGGAAAGAGAATATAGTAGCGGATTGGCTGTCGCGAGCAATGCAAATAAATGCAATAGAGGAAGAGAAGGGAAAATCCTCTGAAGTCATACGATCATTTGTTAGAGAATGGACACCAGAAGGTGAAGGGAGAAGAGAGTCTCGAGCGTCGGAGAGCGAAAGGGAGTCGAAGAGCGGTAATAGTTATGGCGGAGAAAGGACAACGGACAAAAGAAAGGGAAGAGGCCATCAATGCGAAGAAGCGACAGATTATATGGAAGACAAAAACCTCAGGTTTAACAAAAGTGGATTTTACGCAGTACGGAAGATGTAAAATCACAACTATTTGGACACCGCCAGGAATAACGGAGGATAAGTTGTGCAGTTTGTTAAAGGACGCATCTAGACCTGCAAGTACTAACTATTTATATGTAGGGAATGCATCGGTTTGGGAGAAGATACAAAGACTATGGAGAGCAGAGGAGATCGGAATTGATCGAAAGTTCGTCCGATGCAAGCTTATGGTCGAAACAATTAGGAATCTGGAACAACAGCAGGAGATCACATTAGCTTACCACCGAGGAAAGACGAACTATCGAGGATTGAACGAAACACTCCAAGCACTAAAGAGGAAATATTTTTGGTGGGGGATGAGGAAGACAATAGAAGAAGTAATTGGAACATGCGAGGTATGTCAAAAAACGAAGTACGATCGTCACCCTCCGAAAGGAAAACAAGAGGAAACGCCGACTCCAAATGAACCGCTACTCGAGCTACAGGTGGATACTTTCACATGGAAAGGGTTTAAATGGGTAACAGTTATGGACGTTTTTAGAAAGGTAGCCATGGCATACCCAGTGCAGGAAAAGTCTTCAGAAGCTGTGATCGGGGCTCAAAGGAATTGGTTCCAGTTTTATGGGATACCGGAAAAAATTTCATCTGACGGAGGCTGGGAGTTTGATAATGTAGTTATAAGGAACAAAATGAAAGCTCTGGAATTAATTTGGCACATAAATACTCCGGGACACCCTAAAAGCAGAGGAGGGATAGAGCGGTTGCATAGCACATTGGGGGACCACCTCAGGGTATATCATGTTGAAAAGGGCCTCGAACCAGGTGCAGCTATGCCGAAGGCGGCAGCGGCATACAACCACTCCATACACGCAGTGACAGGATTTTCCCCATTTGAAATACTTTTTGGTCTTCGACAAAGGAGAAGAGATAGCGAGGAAACTGTAGTAGGTGAGAGCTTTTCGGGGAGACTAAGGACTAATAAGATAGAACTGTTAAAAATCCAAGAAAAAGTGCGACGGCGAATAGAATCAGAAAAGATGAGGAGAGTTGCACGGACCTATATGAAGTTGGCTGACAGGATGGGAAGTGTCAAGATAGGGACCGTGGTATATCGCAGGCTTAGTTCAAATAGAGGCAAGGAAGTTGTATGGTATGAAGGACCTTTTAAAATAATTGTTATTATAACGGGAAAATAACATTGTTACGAAACAGGGCATAAAGGACCCTAGGAAAAGGAGGACGGTGCACATAGAGCAGTTAAAATTTCCACTAAGGGATTCAGGGAAATGACCTTTTTGAATTAATCCGATATGGATCAAGATTTTTGAATACTATATCTATTGGAATAGATTTATTGTTATTTTCGTTTAGTTAACGTCGTTTTGTTGGACTTTTTTAGATATTTTTCCTTATCATTGAATTCTCAACTTCATAGGAGTTTACGCAGAATATTGAAGAATATCCGTAAACTGGTGGGGGGGAGTTAAGGTTGTGAGTAGAATTATATTATATTTAATCCCACACTAAACAATAATATTTTATTTTGCTCTCTACTCACAACGTTAATAATTTCTAATGTTATAAATGAAGATTTACATTATTGAATAAACAAGTCTTTTCCCAGCAAGTGAGTTGTTTATCACTGTATAACACTAGCATTCCCCGTTAAGCAAAATTTTATAATTATCATTATAATTGCTTTTCTTTGTTTAATCTCATCTTAATTATTGTGATTAACACTTAATTTTCATTAAAAAACTGTGTGATAAGTATTTGTTTGGTTTTATTTGTGATATTCATTAATATAGTGTCATTTGCTATTCGTTTATTTGATTTATTATTCATACTATACACTATTTATGTTAGTTTTTTATCTATTATACTGTTATGAAATATTTAATAATGTATAAAATATAAAATATATTTTATATTTTATACTTTATTAGTTATACACAGTTATAGGTTATTAGTTATACACAATTTATAAATTCATTTCAACGGATAAAAGTTTTCCTTTAATATATTATATACATATGTTTTTATAACAGTATAATTAATAAAAAACAAACAGAAATAGTGCATAATATAAAATTTTGATTAAAAAAAAAAAAAGATATTGGATATCAACATAAGCAGTTCTACAGAATGTCATACATACTGGGCTTAACAGAAAATATAAAATTGTGGTTATATAATAAAAATAAAATTAATAAATATACAAACGATATGAAGTATAAGAGAAGGATATGAACTGTAAAAATAAAATAAAACATAAATACATCCGAATTAGGTTTTCGCGGTATTAAATTACAGCATAAATTTAATTTTGATAAAACCAAAGTATTAGACAAGGAAAATAGGGCAACGAATAAAAAAATTATTGGAAGCAATTCATATCACCAAAAATAATAAATTTAAGGTTAACTACAAAACAGATAAAAAATATTTAGGAGCACGTTAGGCGCACATATTGAAGATAATAAAAACCTTTTAATCACAACTAGTACAGTAATAATTATTTCAAATTTATTATTACAATTAATAAAAAATAATACACCAAATTATTATCAAAGTTGATACAAGAAATATAGAGGACAAGTTCAGTTAACAATATCATAGGACAGGTATGAATTAATATATGAAAATGCAGAATAATGAATTTAAAAAATGTGACATAGTTTCAATTTTATTATATAATTATATATTTTCTCCCTCAGTAATTATTTAAAAAAATTATTTGTTTAAAAATTACAATTTATAAAACTTAAACTTTAGCGAATATTAGCAAACACAGTAAACAAAATATACCGAGATAATGGGCTAAAATGACATGATCAGATGACTATAACTTCTTGACTTCCTTGACTGGGATGTGTGGGAGGAATATATAGGGAATGAAGTGTTGAGTCAGGTTTCTCTGGAAATCGGTGTGGGTGCACATGGTGTGATCCGCAGGTGGTCTCTTAACTCCTACATCCTTATGAAAGTGAAGTTCACTGAATTTAAAACATAGTTATATTTTTTTATATAATTCAATAACATGATATTCAATTATTTGATTGAGAAATAAATGTAAGTTATATTGATTTTATGAACTAATAATTATATATATATATATATATATATATATATATACATATTCAAATAATGATTATTTCAATGTTTTTTTTGCCAAATTTTTCGATTAACGTCCTTTCATATATGAAACATAAAATGATAAATTAGCACAATGAATTACCCTAATATAAATTAATAATAAATATGTATTAAAATTACTAATGTTACTGATTTAATTCACTATTTATCACAATGTGACGTGAAACAAAATTAGATGATTATTTCTATTACATTGAAAAGTTATAGAATTTTCCGGAACCTTTCATTCATCTAATAGTATGCAATCACATGTTTCGGAATGCTCTAGACCTTTATGGGGTTGTTCCATTTTGGACTAAATATAAGAAGTGATGGACTAGGGGCTCAGTCTTGCCGAAGCATATGGTTACTTTTTTTTGGTCACTTTTTTGTCACTGTTAGTTGCTGTTTTGTAACGTAGGTACTCATTTGAGTTTTAATTGTTTGTTATAATATTTTCAGGTTTATGTTAAATTTCTATTATTCTTTAAATTATAAAAAAATTAATTTGCAAACAAAATTAACCAGATCATGATATCTAGGCAATTACGAAAACTCAGGAATATTTAATATTACTCACGTTTTCTTGCAAGAATTTTGAACCGCTTCTGAGTCCCAACAGATTTTATTTTTTACTTTCTAAACCGTTCCATACCAACCTTTTCTAAACCGTTTTTATCTTCAGCTTCTTAACATTCTTCTGTTGCCTGAAATGTAAAGATAAGTTTATTATTGGTTATTTTACTTTTTGAATGGATGTACACATTTCAGCACTGGTCAATTAAGTGTTTCTTATAACATGATTTTGGTTTGGGATTTGTGAACAGATAATGAGTCTGCACAAAACCAAAACCAGATAATTAAAAAAAACCTTTGTTCGTAGCCTGTTGTGTTTCGGTTTCGTGCAGCCGATCTCCAGTTCTGGAACCCCAGAAGGCTGCGTGCATCCTTAGTTACTCCATACATCCAGTGAAGCCTGGGTCGCCCACATCTTCTGGCGGAGTTGATTTCTTCTTGAAGAGCATCTTTGGTATAGAGTAACCACTCCCCCCCCCTCCTAGGATATCTTCTTCTTCTTCCTCTAACTCCTTTGTGCCGTCAAGCGTGTAATTGCAGTTCCAGTCCATCTAGTCCACTGGTCTCGGTCCCTGGTTAGTCTTCGCATCTCCGGTACGGTGCTTCCTCTTGCAGTCCCCAATTTCCCAATGTAGTCAATAAATGTGCTCCTGGTTCTGCGACGGGTTCGTCTTCCTTCCGGTCTGGCTTTCAAGTAACACCTGGCCTTTCTGGTGTCGTCCATTCTGCATACATGACCATACCACTTTAGTTGCCTCTCTTCCATCGTATCCCGCACTGCTCGCACTCCCAACTCTTCTTGAATTCTTTCATTTCTGATGCAGTTTCTCTTGGTCATTCCCGCGATTCTTCGGAGGTATCTCATCTCAGCGGATGTTATCCTGCTTATGTGCTTTTCCAGGGTTGTCCAGCTTTCAGATCCATACATGATCACTGGAAGGAACACCGATTTAAATATCCTCAATTTGGCTTCTCTACTTATCCCTGCTTGCCTATGATGGTTTTAGATATTTGGTAATATAGTCCATTGGCCTTCATCACACGGTTTAGTACCTCCTGGTTTATTTTACCATCTTTACTTATAGTGGTCCCGAGGTAATGGTAAGTATTCGCCTGTTCTAGAGGTTCGCCATTACATAGAATCCATATATCTTCATTTTCACTTCCAACACTCATGATTTTGCTCTTAGCTGGGTTTATCTGTAACCCTCTCAGCTTTAATTCTTCATTCCATTCCTCTATAGATGACTATAGAGCTCCCTGCAAGTCAGCTATCAGCACTACTATATCAATTATCATGGCCTGAGCTAGTACTGGGATTAGATTCCAGTATCCAGTATCCAGTTGCTGCAAATTGTCACTTTCCCCATTACCTGGGAAACTGCTCTTCTACGCTTATTGAACAAAACCTCCAATCCAGAAACCTTCCGTCCCATCTCTCTTTATAACTATACTTGGAATATTTAGTTCAGTCACAATTATCCCAATACATTGAGCAAAATAACCTTTTGCTCCAGTCTTGTTTCAGGCCAGACTGGCTTTCAGTATGTTTTAGTCCCTAATAACCTCCCTCAAAGTCTCTGCCCTAGTCTAGAGGTGTACCACAAGACTCCTCCTTATCTCCCACCCTTTTCCCCATCTATATCAATGAACTTCCTTCCTCGATCCAGCACTGTCAATACCACCAGTATGCCAACACCACTGACTATGGCTGTATAGTGTAATGCGGATGGTTCTGAGAACTTAAAGCCAAACTTGCCTTGATTGCTCAGTAAGTTTTGTCTTTGGGATCTCAAGAAAAATGAATATGACCC
The DNA here is from genome assembly GCA_911387785.2 of Aelia acuminata. Classification (NCBI taxonomy): domain Eukaryota; kingdom Metazoa; phylum Arthropoda; class Insecta; order Hemiptera; family Pentatomidae; genus Aelia; species Aelia acuminata. The sequence goes on from CAJVQU020000004.1 coordinate 1,363,789, forward strand.
AGCATTATGCTGATTTAAAGTGGCTCTACCCCTCCTACCGCCATCATTACCTACTTGCTTCCTCCTTATACCAGGTCATTAGAACTCGCCAACATATTCAACAGAGCCGGCAATCGAAATCCTCTATCCAATCCCGCCCAACATTATCCCATACGCCAGACCTCTATCCTCCACTTTAACAGACCGCTGCTTTTAAAAAATTTGTTCCTCATAATACAAGCCATCTATCTCTGGAATTCTATCCCTTTAGATATTTCGCATTCTCCATCGATTTCCTCTTTCCAATCTCTTTCTTCTATTTCCCATTCGATTTCCAATCCAATTGATCACCATAGACACATTAAGTACTCTCGAATTATTTTTTTCCTTAATAATCCTTTTTTTTTTATAAATGTTTATTGTATAAATAGATGATTATTGTTTAGATAAATAATTATGGTATATATAGATTATTCTTGCACATATACATATTTTACTTTCTATGTTTCCATTATATTTATTTGTATTTCCACTATGAATAGTGGGAGATTGAAGAACCAAAGCCTGTAGACCGAACTAATCCCAAAGATGCATACTGCGAGGAATTCTTCATCAAGACCTACACTCGGGATGTTACAGGTTGATTCACCGTGAGATTGCCGTTCAAGAAAGGAATTTCTGTCGGAGATAACAAAGATATCGTACGTCGTCCCTTCTATATCTGGAAAGCAAGTTCAGGAAAAAACCCGGAGTTTCACCTGAAGTGCGCACAGTTCAGGTAAGAACATATTGATTTGGCTCACATATTTCCAGTCAAGACCGAATCCCCATATCTGATACCGCATCATGGCAGTTATAGAATCCGAAGCCATCGTTTGTGCATTCCTCCACAAATACACAACAGAAAAGAGTGACAATGAAATGGTTCCACACCCGCTGAAAAATTTGATAAATGTTAATTATTATGAAGTATGTATTTTACATAAAGTAATTATACTTGACAAACAAATGGCTGTGGAGTATTGAAAATGTTCAAAAAATACCTCTAGAAGATGGGCCAAAAGCCCGAAACGTTAGGTGAATCAAATAAATTATAAAAACTGGAAGAGATTCCTTTTTTATAAAAACCTTATACATAAAACTCTTCCTCACAAAAGTGAAAATTATAAATGGAGAAAACATAAATGTATAGAGATTTAAAAACTATAATACTCATACGACCAGCAGAGGCTCCTTGTTTTCGAGAGAAAAATTCTGCGCCGAATCTATGGTCCAAAAAAGTAGGCGGAAATTGGAGATCGCGAAACAACTTGGAGCTTCAAATGCTCTATGGACAACCAGACATTATTAGAGTCATCCGCATTGGAAGGCTTAGATGGGCTGGCCACGTTGCCAGAATGCCGGAACAGAGCATTCCAAGGAAAATGATGTCCGACAAAATCTATGGGTCGAGAGGTGTCGGAAGACCGAAACTTCGGTGGACAGATGGAGTCGCAAAGGATTCAAGACATCTTCTAGGTGCTCGGAATGGGACTGCGGCTGCGCAGGATAGGGAGCGATGGGGCAATCTTCTTAAGGAGGCCTTGACTCACTAAGTGGGTTGTTGCGCCAGTGATAATAATAATAATAATAATAATAATACTCATAATGTGCTCAGAGACCGTTAACCCTTTCACGGCTCCAGGCGATATATCTCATGAAAAAAAGTCGGTCTCCACAAGCTAACGACGATTCGTCGCGGGCCGCCGGTCCATACTAGCTAATGACGATATATCTCGCAATCGGTTTTTCACTTATTTAGCGTCCTCAGCTTCACACGAGATAAGTTGTGACTGAGGCACATCCTAGCGGATCCACGGAGACTTAATTCGTACATCTAGAGGCCGCTAGGCTCCAGGGGTGTCTCTATTACGGAAATATTTATTTCGGCCCGGTAGCTGCCTATCATCTGGGTCGTCTATTCGGTGAAGCCCGTCTCACCCCTTTTTTTTTCACCTTGATTTTTCATACCTAATTTTTTTTTTCTGTCCCTTACCCCTCCCCCGGCTACCCTCAGGGGTCTTGAAGGACTTATTTACCATTATTCATTTCGTACCATCATTCATCGAGTTCTAGACGCTCTGAGCGATAGTTCTCTGTCTTTTTTGGTGATATTAACCGTTTCATTTCGCTATTATTTCTCCAGTATTGGTGTTAGTAGGTCGCGAAAAGTGTTCACTGATAAGGAGGTTTGGGAGATTTTGAAAGAAAGTTCGGAAGAGCCGAGGCCGCATCTATGGGATGATAATGAGGATGGGGAGGTTTTTTATCCATCTAAACATTGGTAAATTATATTACTTTTAATAAAAAAAAATATTATATATATATATATATATATATATATATATATATATATATATATATATATATATATATCAACGACTTTATTACAACACATCGGTCATATGTCGTGAACTGAAAGGCCTTGCCTCCACCTTTCTCGATCATAACAATCTTCCACGGTGAGCCCTCTGGCCGCCATTTCTTCTTCCAAGCCATCGATCCATCTTTTTTCCGGGCGTCCTCTTCTCCTCTTCTCTTCAGGAACATAGGTAAGGAGCCTTTTGGGCCATCGTTCTTGAGTCATTCTCATTACGTGGCCGTACCAGCCCAATTTCCTAGTCTCGATGGTATATAGGATGTTTCGCGTTTCTTGTATCCTTTCCCGTATTTCAGCATTTGGAATGTGCTGAAATTTTGACAGCCTGCAGCTACGCCTCCAGAAATCCATCTCCATCGCCAAGAGCTTTTTGGCTGAGCTTCCAGTGATGGCCCATGTCTCCGACCCGTACAGCGCAACACTTTCAACAAAGGAGTGAAACAGTCTCTTCTTCGTAGCCATCTGCACTTCCTTACTCCACAATACTGAGTTTATTGTGCTAATGACCTTCCTCCCTTTGGTTACCTTCTCTCTAATGTCCAGAGCGCAGCCAGTTTTACTGGATATCCACCTGCCCAGATATTTAAATTTTTCGTTAGGTGTCAATGTCCAATTGTCCACCTAATAATAATAATAATAAATAAAAAAAAATATTACTTATTAAAAAAGATTAAATTAAAAAAAAACAGAACATAAAGTAATAACATTATTATATTATTGTTCAATATTACCTTCTTAAATCACGTAATCTGTTATTGAAATCGATAATCTAGCATTTTCATATATTGAAATAGTAATAAAGGTATTATAGAATCATAAAAAATAAATAAAACATTAAGAAATAGTCAGTGAAGAGTATGAGAAGTTAAGGCAGTCAGCGGTGGAGAATGTAAATGCCAGCAGACCCCCTTAGCTTCTCAGTGCAACTTTTGTTCCGAGTGCTTAGCTGTTAAAGGGTTAAAGTCTATATATTGTATAATAAAACACCTCACGAGGGTCTCAATTATATATTTATTTATATTTTCAGGAGCTTTCGGTTTCTGCACTAAAAACAATACATAACAAATATATAATTATTAATTCTTCTTCTTCTTCTTTCAGCGGCGCAACAACTCATTGTTGAGTCAAGGCCTCCTTGATCAGCCTGCGCCATGTGTCACGATCCTTTGCCGTTTGCATCCGATTGCGCGCTCCCAGCAGTACCCGGGGGTGGGTCACTCCATCTCGCCACCGCAGCTTAGGTCTTCCTCTACGCCTGGAGCCATGAATTTCTTCATAAAAAACCTTCTTTGGGATAGAATTTTCATCCATCCTCGCCAAATGCCCAGCCCACCTTAGCCTTCCGAGACGGATGAATTTTGCAATGTCGGGTTCATTGAACAGTGTGTACAGTTCCATATTAGTTCTCCGACGCCATTCATTGCCCTCCATGATTCCTCCGTAGATGGTTCGAAGGATCTTCCTTTCATGAATCAGTAAAGCAGATTCATCCGATTTGGTAATTGTCCATGTCTCAGAACCGTAGCTCAGGACTGGACGGATCAATGTCTTATATAACATTATTTTTGTAGCTCTCGGAAGTAGGCTACTGCGTAAATGGTTACGTAGGAAGCATCTATTGGACTTGCCTATGCGAGACCTAATCTCCCTGGAGATATCGTTTACAGAATTGACTTCACAGCTGAGGTACACAAATTCCCCAATATTTGTTCTCCGGAAACCAAATATTTCGTTTTTTGCTCATTGACAACTAGACCCATTCTTGCAGCGGCCTCGGCAACGGCAAGGAACGCATCAGAGACTGCCTGAAGTGATCTCCCCATGATATCAATATCATCAGCATACCCCAGCTGCTGTACCGTGCGGTGAAATATTGTACCACCGATCTGAATCCTGGAACTCCTAATAATTCTCTCCAGGCCGATGTTAAATATGAGGCAGGCTAGCGCATCACCTCGGCGTACACCTTTACTCGTTGAAAATGACTCGGTTATTCCAGCTTGAACCCTTACGTGACACTCCACACCCTCCATCGTTACCTGGCACATCCTCGAGAGCTTACCGGGTATTCCGAGTTTCTCTAGGGCAATGTACAGTTCCTTCCGATCAATACTATCATAGGCACTTTTAAAATCTATGAATAAGTGATGCGTTCGGATGTTAAATTCCCTGCCCTTCTCCAGCACTTGTCGCAGAGTGAAAACCTGGTCCACAGTTGATTTACCTTTGCGGAAGCCGCACTGGTAAGGTCCCACTATTCTCTCTGCTAAAGGAAGCAGACGATCAAAGATTATAAGCGAAAGGATTTTATATGCAACTGGTAGCAACGATATCCCACGATAGTTATTACAATCGAGCTGGTCACCCTTCTTGAGAATAGGGCAAATGATGGTTTTGCACCAGCTCCGCGGCAGCATTTCCTTCACCCAGATAGACATTAGGAGGTCCTGAAGCGTCTTTATCAGTTCCATTCCACCATGCTTGAAGAGTTCCGCTGCGAGGCCGTCATAGCCTGGTGCCTTATTATTTTTGAGTTTCGATAAGGCAGTCATGATTTCTTCCTCGTTGGGTGGATCAAGATCTTCAATTGGAGCCAGACGAGTTTGGGGTTCTTCTTGGGGATTTTGCTCGCTAAGAAGGTCTCGGAAGTATTGGCGCCATCTACCTAAGATTTTACTTTCATCATTCAACAATGACCCGTCCTCAGCTCTACATGTATTTAATCGAGGTTTGAAGGGCCTTCTTCCATTGTTAATCTTCTGGTAGAACTTCCTAATCTCGTTGTTGGTCTTCAAGGTCTGTGCTTCTTCCATCTGCTTATTAATTATTAATTAATACATAATTATTAATACATATATTTATTAACATTGTAATGCAAGATTGAGCATATAAGCATGACAATGTTAATAAATATAAGTATTAATAGTGCTATGGTGTTATGAAAGCTTCAAAAAATATAAATAAATATATAATTGAGATCGCCATGAGGTGTTTTATTTTATAAACTATACTACTCTAAAGAATATTAGAGTATATATTTATAATTCTAAATGCTATATGTGCATGTACTTGCCTTTGCTTTATGAATGGTATTTCCTATGCTTGATGATTGGGACTCTGTTACGTTTAAGCTCTTTATGAAATGACAGTATGAACAATCTCCTCCCGTTGAGCGCAATTCATAATCGGAACAATCTCTACATAAGCACAATTTATCTTTATATTTTAGCTGGTCAGCAAGAGAACTGGCTCGTACTAGTTGAATATTTGGACGAAAATCAGCTTTACGGTATATATCCAGAAATTCCTGCCGAATTTCAGTCAACACTTCCTACAAAACAAATTTAAGCGAAACTCACATACAAACAATATTATCTCTCACAATAAAATATAAAAATGAAAAAAAAACTTCCTATCGCACAAATTTAAATGAATTTGAAATATTATCTCTCACAATAAAATATAATAATAATAATAAAAGACGTCTTCCTTGCCAATTTTTGCGTTAAAATCACCTCCGATTATTTTCATATCGTAGCTTGGGCATGCATCTAGTGTTCTCACAACGAGGTCGTAGAATCGATCCTTTTTATCGTCATCCGCAACCTCAGTAGGCGCATGTACACTTAGCAAGCTGTAATTGTAGAATCTGCAACGAATCAGGCATATTCGTGGGCTTACGGCTTTAAATCCAATTACAAGCTGTCTATATAGGCCTCTGACGTAAAATCCTGTCCCGAATTCATGCCGAGCCTCACTACAACTATAATATATGGAGTGCCTTCTCTTTCCTAAGACGCCACATCCTGTGCCACATCCAACGCACTTCCTGGATGGCAGTTATGTCAATTTTAAAACGGTCAAATTGATCTAGGAGAACTTTAAGAGCTCCAGGTCTGTAAAGGGACAACACATTCCAATATCCAAAGTTAAAAGTCCTTGTAGGGGAGCCGGGTCTATTACCTTTATTTCTGATCACGTCCGAGGCTTTAGTGTGGGGTTTCATATTAATTTGATTTCGGGTAGCGGGGCTATTAACCCTCACTGCGTACCCTAGTCCCGCGATGGGGCTGCCACCTTCGGCTCGGGACCGCCAGCCGTGTAACCCTACGGTGGGGGCCCTCACAGGGTGCTACCAGCCGGGCCCGCTAGACCCTGGTTTATTAGCGAGGTGTTACTCCTCGATCCCTCCTCCTTGATCCTTGTCCTTAATCCTTGGTCCTGGCTTGGGACAGGCCGTGGGTCGGGGCACGAGGCCACTGCCACACAGGCGGATTTGAACTAGTACAAAGGGAGCATTTTTTGTGTTATAAAAAAAAAGATTAATAATAAAAAATTATTCAATAGATAATAATAGTTCTGTAATGAGATATACTCAATTAATATTAAAATATTAAAGAATGTTAATGAACTCATTATAATTGATAGAGCGTCACTTCTTTTGCATTCTCTTATTATGAAAAGTTAAATTTTGTTAATGAATTTTTCTTTTGATTCAATTAACCTTTTTTACTCATTTCAACTTTGATTTCCAAATCCTAAGCCTATTAACTTTTCAGAAATGCAATAAATCTAAAAGAAAAAATATTGCAAGAATAAATGTTCCTATTAAGTGTAATCTAAATTAAATAAAGGATAGTAATATTTACACTTATTAATTACCTTTTTTGATCTCTTGTTTCTTCTGCACAGCATTAATGCATTTGTTTGTTCATTTAGGCCTAAAAAAATGGATTAAAATTATAATAATTGGTCAATATAATACATTTATATTTTATTATAAATTCAATTCAGTAAATAAAAGGACAAATAGTAAAAATGATAAATTCAATAAATTGTTGTAATTCATGTTTTTCTATTTCTACAGAGAATTTATGTGGCACCAGCCAAAAAGCCACAAACGTCTATTACCTGCTTCGCAATGTCATAATTGGAATAAGGGAAGTAGAGATAAACACCAAAAGGACAGTTTATAAACAAGTATTCATCCCTACACAGACCTATGGAGCTGAGAGCTGGCCAAGCACCAACAAGAAGTTTGAAAGCCGTATACAAGCCACACAAATGAAATTCCTGAGAATAGCTCTCGGTAAGAGAAGATTGGACCGACTGCGAAAACAAAGAATAACAGAAGATACGGGACAGGAACTGCGCTCGTGGACTATATTCACAGAAGAGAATTGAAGTGGTTTGGCCATGCACTAAGAATGCCAATCAATAGGTTGTCAAAAAGGAAATGGGAATCAAGTGCAGTCGGAAAACGACCTATACGATGACCAAGAAATAATATAATAATATAAGGAGGACCTCATATCGGATCTGGCGCAGAAGAAGGGACGCACGATAAGTGAGATTAGGAGGTTGGCTGTGGATAGAGAGGCGTATAGAAAATGGTTGCGGGCTGCCCCGACACTGGAAGGAAGAAGAGTTGGATAAAGAAAGAAGAAGAGTGTTGTGGCTGGATCATGTACCAAATGCAGAAATAAGGAGAAAAGTAAGAAATCAAGAAAGTATGATACTATACTTACTCGTAATTCAAAAAAGAAGCTTAGCTGGTTTGGGCATGTGATATGAATGGGAGCTGAAAGATGGCCAAAACATATGCTAGACTTTGCCTCAGAAGAAGAAATGGATGGAAGGAGTTGATGAGGGAATGGCAGCACGAGCTTTGAATGGGGACAACGGAAGGATAAGGAACTACAATCTCTCTTGCTATGTATTGTGGATGCTACCAGGTAAGTAAAATTGTATAATTAATTTAAAATGACATTATGTAGAGTACTGTATATGCTCAAAGCAGGTGGTCTGTTTTACCTGAAGGTGGCAAGGGAATACCGGCTTGGAAGTTATTGGGGCCATAAACGTATTCTTAGAAATTTAAAATAAGTAAAGGCAAAGGCTGATAATGCTGCCCACAAGCACCAAGAGAAATAGCCAAAAAAAACTGTTATCTGCTTTGGAGAAATTTGGGACCATAAACCATATATGGTATAGTGGGGAGTGCGAATTTGAGAAAACCAACCAATCAGAGAAAGTCTGAAGAGAGTGGTAGAAAAAAAGATTTATATAGAGGAAGAAAAGAGAAAAAAGGAGAAGTTGAAGGAATGTGAGGAGTGCTGAGAGAAATTGGAGGAAGTGCCACGAGTTCAGAGGTTGAGGAGAGAGTTTGGGTGGAGTTGCAGGAAGTGGCAGTAGTCCAGGGGTCCAGAGAGAACTGAGAGAAGATGCGGTGCCAAGTCTAAGAGAGCGTCAGAGATGGCAGAGACTGATCCACACTAGATACTTAGAACGATCCAGAGAGGGCCTAACAGATAAATTGTAGTCTAGTATACAGTACTAATTGTAATATTGGTGGTATGCATTCAATTAATTAGGTTAACATGCTAGGCAGCATCCAGCATCTATGTGTGGTTTTATGTTTCCAAAATCTATTTATAGAATTTATTAGAAGGGCTTATTATATAATATTAAATATGGAGTTCAATTCTGATTTGTTCCTATATTTCCATTCAGCCCGTGCCACAGGTTTCTTTCAGTAAATAAATAGGATAAACATGTCACCTCTGGAAAAAGAATCCAATATACATTGTTTTATAATATATTCTAGATCATTATATCTAGAATATAATATAGTTGGGTTCCCTTCTGGAACCAATACAAGTAATCGTTTTCAATATATTTACTTGATGAATACCGTTTCTGAAAACCTCCTCCACCTGGTAGGCAGAAACGTAGCACCCTCTCTGTCTGTCTCTCTCTCTCTATATATATAAATATATATATATATATATAATTTAAATATAATACAATTAGTAAACAAGTTTTGGGAAGAGAATATTGAATTATAGATGTAGAATACAAGGCCTCAAAGTCTCGTTTTGATATGAGATTTCAATAATTCACTTAATCAGGCAGATTACATGCCAAATTTTCGCCTATTCAGGCATCTTAGGGCTACAAGTGTATTGCAAGCAAGCTAGAAACAGACTTAAACAGAACAGACTTGAGTCTTTTTCTAGCTTGCTTGCGATACACTTGTAGCCCTGAAGATGCCTGAATAGGCGAAAATTTGGCATGTAATCTGCATGATTAAGTGAATTATTGAAATAATACGAGACTTTGAGGCCTTCCATATGCTCTGACGGAATCTACCAATGATGACTATGTCGTTTGCATAGGCCAGGACTTGGGTCATTCTTGTAAATATGATTCCTTCCTGATTTAATCCTGCTCTATTTATAATTGCTTGTAGAGTGATATTAAACAGGAGAAAAGCTATTGGGTCTCCCTGTTTCAGACCACTTCCCACTTTGAAAGGCTCTGACACCCCGACACACTTAACTTGGCAGATAGTGTTCTCTATTGTGCATTTTACTAAACAAGTCAGTTAACTAGGTAATCCCAGTTCATGCATGGCTGCTATGAGTTACTTCTTGTAATTGTGTCATAGGCTGCTCTAAAATCGATAAAGAATCGATGAACCCATGTAGTCTGCTGATACTCCCTTATCTTCTCGGAGATCTGTCTTTGGGCGAAGATTTGATCAATTGTAGACCTTTTGGGCCGGAAACCACCTTGATAGTCTCCCAGTTTCTGTTCCACATGTCCACAACACGGGGATGAATAAGGCCTTATTCCTTTCTTCAGGTATTTTCTCTTCTTCCCATACCTGAGCTATCAATTCCTGAAGTTCCCAGGCGACTTTATGCGGCCCTCCTCTAATATTTCTGTGGGGAGTCCATCATTAAGCTGGCGATTTGTTATTCTTGAGCTTACCAAAGATGCCTTCGATTTCCTCTATATCGGGTGGAATCGTTTCCAACTCATGGCCTTGCATATCCACTGGTAATTGTGCTTGGTCTTCCTGACACAGTTCTCTAATTTACTCAGTACTCAGTACTGACCTTTACCAGTACCCAGTACTCTCTAGTATCTCTTCCTCCAGCAATAGCATTTGGCCATGGTCATCTTTGATAAGGTTTCCCCTCCTGGCCGGCCCACTCTTCACATTATTAACCATTTTATAGAATTTTCGGGAATTGGGAATTCTTGAGTTTTCAATATACTCAATTTCTTTTCTTATTGCTTATCGCAGAAATTCTCACATCTCTATATTCCTTGTGACTCAGCCGTATTTTATGGGTTTCTTTTTTCATTTCCTTCCTTGATTGCTTCCTCGCATTCTTCGTTGAACCAATTGTAAGGAGGATGTCTGTGCTTTTCTCCATACACCTCTTTAGCAGACTGGGTTAAACCACCTTGATCCGCTTTCACCTGTTTTCTATTGTACCTTTCCTGCCGACTCGATCATGACTAGCTCGCTAGTCAAACTTCCGAGTAACCGTAATTGCACCTTCCTTCGTCTTAAGACGTTCTATCTTCCATTTTTGAAAGGGGGACAGATGTTTCTTGGGATGCATTTTAATCTTTTGTGAAGCTTTATTATTACCAAGTAGTGATCCGAGTCGACATGACATCCTCTCTGGATCTAACATTGTTTAGTGAACTAAAGCATATGGAGGAAGTCACACATGATCAATTTTACTAGCTGTATTACCATCTGGAGACTGCCATGTTTCCTTATGCACATTTTTATGAAGGAACATAATGCTCATGACTGCCGTAGATTTAGGACTTACAAAGCTTATCATCCTGAGACCATTGTCATTGGTTATGTTATGTAAGCTATGGGCTCCTATAGTAGGTCTTAATACCTTTTATTTTCCTACTTAAGCATTAAAGTCTCCTGAGACAATTTTCATGTCATAAATGGTACAAACATCGTATGCATCTTCAAGTTGTTCATAGAAGGTATCATTTTCTTTGATACTTTCGAGCCCGTAATTGCTATTTCGAATAGATGTCTATTTTCACTTCCACTGTATAGCATTATACAGTTACTGTTGAGTGTCCAGGTAAGAAGAAGAACCAAAAATAAAATAAAAATACTGCAGTTTATTACAATAAAATAAAATAAAAATAAACTATAGATGGGTAGCTGTTCTTCTGCCGCAATCCGACAGTGACCACAAGTTGTTGATATTAAGACAGTTGTGAATCGGCCAAAACTGGGGGAAAACCCAACACTGTAACCAACTGTAAGACTGAGCCAAGGGCAGGGGTGAGTTAACCTAGGGTTAATGAAACTGGCACTCACCTGACAGAAAGCCGGACGTTTGCCACTGCACCCCTGAGGACTAGCGAGATGTTTAACGGAAGCCAGCTGGAGATGCTGTGTCCTGCGCTGGGAGGTGCAAACTGCTGATGGTAGACTGGATAACAAGTTTTGCTTCACAGCTATCTGCCAGCTCAGCAGGGTTCCCCAGCTCCGCTTACAATTGTGCATGAAAGTTATAAAAAAAATAAATGTTATAAACATAAAACTAGTTGTGGCATACACATAAAATAAATCTAATTACAAAAAATTAATCTTAAATCTGCAAGAAAGTATAGTATAATTGAAAAAAAAACTTAGCGATTGCGCTGGGCTAGGAGCACGATAGAGTAACCTGTCGGGAGGATAACCATAAAGAGTGAAAAATGCTTAAATTCCTCCAAATGAAGCGATTTATAGTGAATAAACCCTGGAAACATGGTCTGGGTTGCGTGAACAGATGACGCAAGTGTTATTATAAAAAAAACATTACGGGAAAAGAAAATAGCAAACCACGTTGTAAGTACATGATAAAGCTTGGTAAATTAGAATGTTTAGAGAGTTTAATCATTTAGAAATAAATAATTAACTAAAAGTTAGCGTGTTTAAATTTCAAAAGTAAAACTATAATCTTCTAGAAAAGAAACAAACAAAAAACCAAATTTTTATAATATAAAAATTCTTTAAGTTTTCATAAAAACTTAACACTCCCACCCCCCAGAGTGGGAGAGTACAGGGTTGGAGAGGTGAGTGCCAAGGAACGGAAAGAATGCAAGGCAGGCACACACTCCCCTGGGTCTGGTCATTAATAGAAACGAAGGAAAGAAACTAGTGAAAACGAAGGAAGTCATAGATAGCAAGCAACTAGTGAAAAGGAAGGAAGACATTAAAGGATAATTTAGCTCTTGCTTTTGTGGAAAGAATAACCATTGCTAAAGTTTTGTACTATGTACTCGATGATTTAACCATCCTTGCTGTCCCGTCAATATCAGCATTGCCAGAAGCAGCATTCAGAGAGGAATATAAAGAGTTAACACTCTCACCCCCAGAGTCCAGCGCTGGGAGAGAAGTTACCGAATGCAGTGCATCAGAAAGAGTGTTCATATCAAGAACCAAGAAAAAGAAAAATTAAATACCCATGACGAAGGAAATACACTACTGGGCAAATAATTTGAAAACGAAAGACAAGAACACTCATGAGAAGGAAAACAACTGTTTATTAGGAAGAGAGTTAATACGAAAAAGCGATACGAAGGAAAATTAATTGCTTAATAGGAAATTGGAAACGAAGTAAAGCAATTAGTAAATAAGAAAAGAGTTAATCCGAAAAGCATTAAATAAAATTAAATTAAATTACCTTTATAGGCGGGTTCCAAGAGAACATCTTTGGGGCAATGCACAGCCCCTGTTCTATTTTGGAGCGGTCTCCATTTTTTAAAGACATAATTAAAAAAAAAAAGTAATTATGCCAAGAGAAAAAAAATATTACAGAAATTATCGAAACTATTGCAGGTATGATGGTATGGTATCCCTCGTAATTTGGAAAAAAATGGTATAAGGTTGAAAAAGTTATAAACATGCGAAGTGTGCATTAGTTGCAACACATAAATTTAGTACAGCCCAAAATTTAGAATGAGTTGCCAAATAGCAACGATGTAGAGGGCCACTGAGAAAATTTACTTGATTTTCTACATCGTTCTCCGAAACTGAGGCAAATTTTCTCACCTAGGGGGGGTCCTGAAGGAATATGGGCCATATGGAAGTGGATAAGGGTAATGATGAACAGCAGCAGCTGCAGCCGAGACGGACTGATCCATAAGGGGATGATGATGATGCATCGCAGAAACAAACGCATGTGGGTGAGGAAGATGTGGAGACACTCTACTTTGTTGGAAGGTTGTTGGGAAGAATGCATCACAGGTTGAGGTAATGATGTAGGAGTTGGATGTGTAGGTGATGGTGCAATTAAAGTTGAAACAGTAGTTGGTGGAGGTGATGAAGATGGTATTTTTTCGTTCATTCTTGATTGAGGATGAAAATGTGGGTGATAAAATTGTGCAAATGGATTATGTTGGGCGAACTGGAACCGAGGTAAAGAAGGAACTGGCTGGTTAGGCGAGCTTTCAGGTAGAACAGGCTGGGCTGTTTAACGAATATTTCGGGTTTGAACCTGAGAAACTCTTTCACTGTGCATCAATGGGTCAAATGGTGTCTGGATAAAAGGATGAGTAGATTGCACTTGAGATACCCTCTGACTTTCAACTTGGTTTTGAGATTCTGGATGTATCAAACAAGGAGACTGATTTTGAAACATTCTATGGCTGTTAATAGGTTGATTACTATCAAAACGAGACTGAGGAGGATTCGGAGAAAGACCATTAGGAAGGTCTGGCTGTTGGTTCTCATATCGAGATGATTGGTTCTAAGTGCCTTGCGAAATTAACGATGGAGAATTTCTTTGATCTACTTGTGGATAAGAATCTTGATGCAAGGTGGAAAATTGTGGAGGATTAACATGAGAAATTCTGTGCTGAATATCTGTCTGTTGAGATGATTAATAATGAGCAGTAGTAATCTGGGAGGATGGTATCTGTGAAGTAGGAGGCATTTCATTCTGAGGTAAAGATTCATAAGCCTGATTATGACCTATTTGAGGAACTCTACTGACGTCTGTTTGAGAATTAAACTGAGGAGGCTGTTCTAACTTCCGAAATTGCTCCACGAGATTAGATAAGGAAATGTTCTTCATTAAGAGTGGGGGCCCTTCCCATTAATACATAACCAAAGAAAGAAGGCACGTAGATAGGTAGTCCTGAACCAAGTGCCACAGGAGAACCTGTAAATATCTGGACAGCAAGATCTTCACCTAATATGCAATCAAGTGGTGCAGGAGAATCAAACCAAGGATCTGCTAAATTAATGCCACGCAGTTGATCTTTAACTGTAGATAAAACTTTATTTATAGTTTATAGGTATAGGGGTATCGAAGGCAATATGATTTAAAACATAAAAGGAATGCGGCATAGCTAGAGTGCGTTGATCTAAATTTCTTATGTTTAAACTGAAAGTGCCATTAGCATTGCATGTTTGCCTACCTAAACCTCCTACAGGAGTAATAGCTTTGATGAAAGAAACATCCAACCTATCTACAGTAGCCTGAGATACGAATGAAGCTGCCGCTGCATTATCAATTACTGCTCTAACCACAGTATTGCAATATGCGTTAGGAACTTCCAATTTAACTAAAGCTGTGGCCGACAAAACCCAGACTCCATTTTATTAGATGCAGCACACATTGCTGAGGCGGATGGTGGCGGAGGAGAAGGGCTTCCCGGCTTTGGTTCTGGCAACTTTCTAGCTGTAGTAGAATCTTCATAGAGCAACGTATGATGTTTTTTGGAGCAAACCCTACATCTCTGTTGACTTTTACATAGAGAAACAAAGTGAGAACCGAGGCAATTGTAACAACGTTTTTGATCAGATTTCCATTTATTGCGACCTGGTATCGTCTTGGATATGAAAACTTTACAAGAATACAAGTGGTGTGAGCCCTTATCGCAAAATCGATAAGAGTAATTAGAACGGGAAAAGGCACCATCAGGTGAGGAAGCGACCAACTCTCCTGTCCTACCCCTTTGTGTTGGGTTTCCATGTAAGAAGAAGAACCAAAAATAAAATAAAAATACTGCAGTTTATTACAATAAAATAAAATAAAAATAAACTATAGATGATGCAATTAAGACAGTTGGGAATCGGCCAAAAGTGGGGTAGGACTGTTGCGAACTGTAATAAAACCAATTGTAAGACAGAGCCAAGGGGAGGGGTGAGTTAACCTAGGGTTAATGAAACTGGCACTTGATTGCATATTAGGTGCAGATCTTGCTGTCCAGATATTTACAGGATCTCCAGTGGCACTTGGTTCAGGACTACCTATCTACGTGCCTTCTTTCTTTGGTTATGTATTAATGGGAATGGCCCCCACTCTAAATGAAGAACATTCTGAAATTGTATCTCAGACTAGTGTAGCATCTCATATTGTTACCCTTTTATCTCGCACTGTTACTGAGGACTCCTTATCTAATCTCGTGGAGCAATTTCGGAAGTTAGAACAGCCTCCTCAGTTTAATTCTCAAACAGACTTCAGTAGAGTTTCTCAAATAGGTCATAATCAGGCTTATGAATCTTTACCTCAGAATGAAATGCCTCCTACTTCACAGATACCATCCTCCCAGATTACTACTGCTCATTATTAATCATCTCAACAGACAGATATTCAGCACAGAATTTCTCATGTTAATCCTCCACAATTTTCCACCTTGCATCAAGATTCTTATCCACAAGTAGATCAAAGAAATTCTCCATCGTTAATTTCGCAAGGCACTTAGAACCAACCATCTCGATATGAGAACCAACAGCCAGACCTTCCTAATGGTCTTTCTCCGAATCCTCCTCAGTCTCGTTTTGATAGTAATCAACCTATTAACAGCCATAGAATGTTTCAAAATCAGTCTCCTTGTTTGATACATCCAGAATCTCAAAACCAAGTTGAAAGTCAGAGGGTATCTCAAGTGCAATCTACTCATCCTTTTATCCAGACACCATTTGACCCATTGATGCACAGTGAAAGAGTTTCTCAGGTTCAAACCCGAAATATTCGTCAAACAGCCCAGCCTGCTCTACCTGAAAGCTCGCCTAACCAGCCAGTTCCTTCTTTACCTCGGTTCCAGTTCACCCAACATAATCCATTTGCACAATTTTATCACCCACATTTTCATCCTCAATCAAGAATGAACGAAAAAATACCATCTTCATCACCTCCACCAACTACTGTTTCAACTTTAATTGCACCATCACCTACACATCCAACTCCTACATCATTACCTCAACCTGTGATGCATTCTTCCCAACAACCTTCCAACAAAGTAGAGTGTCTCCACATCTTCCTCACCCACATGCGTTTGTTTCTGCGATGCATCATCATCATCCCCTTATGGATCAGCCCGTCTCGGCTGCAGCTGCTGCTGTTCATCATTACCCTTATCCACTTCCATATGGCCCATATTCCTTCAGGACCCCCCCTAGGTGAGAAAATTTGCCTCAGTTTCGGAGAACGATGTAGAAAATCAAGTAAATTTTCTCAGTGGCCCTCTACATCGTTGCTATTTGGCAACTCATTCTAAATTTTGGGCTGTACTAAATTTATGTGTTGCAACTAATGCACACTTCGCATGTTTATAACTTTTTCACCCTTATACCATTTTTTTCCAAATTACGAGGCATACCATACCATCATACCTGCAATAGTTTCAATAATTTCTGTAATATTTTTTTTCTCTTGGCATAATTACTATTTTTTTTTAATTATGTCTTTAAAAAATGGAGACCGCTCCAAAATAGAACAGGGGCTGTGCATTGCCCCAAAGATGTTCTCTTGGAACCCGCCTATAAAGGTAATTTAATTTAATTTTATTTAATGCTTTTCGGATTAACTCTTTTCTTATTTACTAATTGCTTTACTTCGTTTCCAATTTCCTATTAAGCAATTAATTTTCCTTCGTATCGCTTTTTCGTATTAACTCTCTTCCTAATAAACAGTTGTTTTCCTTCTCATGAGTGTTCTTGTCTTTCGTTTTCAAATTATTTGCCCAGTAGTGTATTTCCTTCGTCATGGGTATTTAATTTTTCTTTTTCTTGGTTCTTGATATGAACACTCTTTCTGATGCACTGCATTCGGTAACTTCTCTCCCAGCGCTGGACTCTGGGGGTGAGAGTGTTAACTCTTTATATTCCTCTCTGAATGCTGCTTCTGGCAATGCTGATATTGACGGGACAGCAAGGATGGTTAAATCATCGAGTACATAGTACAAAACTTTAGCAATGGTTATTCTTTCCACAAAAGCAAGAGCTAAATTATCCTTTAATGTCTTCCTTCCTTTTCACTAGTTGCTTGCTATCTATGACTTCCTTCGTTTTCACTAGTTTCTTTCCTTCGTTTCTATTAATGACCAGACCCAGGGGAGTGTGTGCCTGCCTTGCATTCTTTCCGTTCCTTGGCACTCACCTCTCCAACCCTGTACTCTCCCACTCTGGGGGGTGGGAGTGTTAAGTTTTTATGAAAACTTAAAGAATTTTTATATTATAAAAATTTGGTTTTTTGTTTGTTTCTTTTCTAGAAGATTATAGTTTTACTTTTGAAATTTAAACACGCTAACTTTTAGTTAATTATTTATTTCTAAATGATGAAACTCTCTAAACATTCTAATTTACCAAGCTTTATCATGTACTTACAACGTGGTTTGCTATTTTCTTTTCCCGTAATGTTTTTATTATAATAACACTTGCGTCATCTGTTCACGCAACCCAGACCATGTTTCCAGGGTTTTTTCACTATAAATCGCTTCATTTGGAGGAATTTAAGCATTTTTCACTCTTTATGGTTATCCTCCCGACAGGTTACTCTATCGTGCTCCTAGCCCAGCGCAATCGCTAAGTTTTTTTTTCAATTATACTATACTTTCTTGCAGATTTAAGATTAATTTTTTGTAATTAGATTTATTTTATGTGTATGCCACAACTAGTTTTATGTTTATAACATTTATTTTTTTTATAACTTTCATGCACAATTGTAAGCGGAGCTGGGGAACCCTGCTGAGCTGGCAGATAGCTGTGAAGCAAAACTTGTTACCCAGTCTACCATCAGCAGTTTGCACCTCCCAGCGCAGGACACAGCATCTCCAGCTGGCTTCCGTTAAACATCTCGCTAGTCCTCAGGGGTGCAGTGGCAAACGTCCGGCTTTCTTTCAGGTGAGTGCCAGTTTCATTAACCCTAGGTTAACTCACCCCTGCCCTTGGCTCAGTCTTACAGTTGGTTACAGTGTTGGGTCCTACCCCAGTTTTGGCCGATTCACAACTGTCTTAATTGCAACAACTTGTGGTCACTTCCGGATTGTGGCAGAAGAACAGCTACCCATCTATAGTTTATTTTTATTTTATTTTATTGTAATAAACTGCAGTATTTTTATTTTATTTTTGGTTCTTCTTCTTACCTGGAAACTCAACAGTAACTGTATAATGCTATACAGTGGAAGTGAAAATAGACATCAATTCGAAATAGCAATTACGGGCTCGAAAGTCTCAAAGAAAATGATACCTTCTATGAACAACTTGAAGATGCATACGATGTTTGTATAGGTTTAACCCAGTCTGCTAAAGAGGTGTATGGAGAAAAGCACAGACATCCTCTTTACAATTGGTTCAACGAAGATTGCGAGGAAGCAATCAAGGAAGGAAATGAAAAAAGAAACCTATAAAATACGGCTGAGTCACAAGGAATATAGAGATGTGAGAATTTCTGCGATAAGCAATAAGAAAAGAAATTGAATATATTGAAAACTCAAGAATTTCCAATTCCCGAAAATTCTATAAAATGGTTAATAATGTGAAGAGTGGGCCGGCCAGGAGGGGAAACCTTATCAAAGATGACCATGGCCAAATGCTATTGCTGGAGGAAGAGATACAAGAGAGTCCTGGGTACTGGTAAAGGTCAGTACTGAGTATTGAGTAAATTATAGAACTGTCAGGAAGACCAAGCACAATTACCAGTGGATATGCTAGGCCATGAGTTGGAAACGATTACATCCGATATAGAGGACATCGAAGGCATCTTTGGTAAGCTCAAGAATAACAAATCGCCAGCTTAATGATGGACTCCCCACAGAAATATTAGAGGAGGGCAGCATAAAGTCGCCAGGGAACTTCAGGAATTGATTGCTCAGGTATGGGAAGAAGAGAAAATCCCTGAAGAAAGGAATAAGGCTTTATTCATCCCCGTGTTGTGGACATGTGGAACAGAAACTGGGAGACTATCAAGGTGGTTTCCGGCCCAATAGGTCTACAATTGATCAAATCTTCGCCCAAAGACAGATCTCCGAGAAGATAAGGGAGTATCAGCAGACTACATGGGTGCTGTTCATCGATTTTAGAGCAGCCTACGACACAATTACAAGAAGTAACTCATAGCAGCCATGCATGAACTGGGATTACCTAGTTAACTGACTTGTTTAGTAAAATGCACTATAGAGAACACTATCTGCCAAGTTAAGTGTGTCGGGGTGTCAGAGCCTTTCAAAGTAGGTAGTGGTCTGAAACAGGGAGACCCAATAGCTTTTCTCCTGTTTAATAACACTCTACAATCAATTATAAATAGAGCAGGATTAAATCAGGAATGAACCATATTTACAAGAATGACCCAAGTCCTGGCCTATGCAACCGACATAGTCATCATTGGTAGATTCCGTCAGAGCATAACAACGGCATGTGAAGCTATGTATGAGGAAAAGACAAGATCATAGTTTTGTGGGATCAAGTTCAGATGCAGAGCAGTTATGAAGTAGGAGCCTACAAGTTTGAACTGAACAACAAACTAGAAGAGGAAGAAAAAGTTAGAAAGAGAATAACAGCAGGAAATAGAGTGGATTTCGCCTTCCCAAAGCTAATCAATAGCAAGCTTTTTACCCAAACCACCAGGTTGACGTTATACAAGATGCTTATAAGACCAGTGGTCACGTATGGCGCTGAAACCTGGACCCTCGACAAGAAGAGCGAGAACTTGCTAGATAGATTTGAGAGCGGAATTCTGAGGAGAGTTCTAGGTGCAGTACACGAGAATGGTCAGTAACGAAGAAAGAGAAACTGAGAACTGTTCCAGCTGTATAGCAACCAAAATATCTCATCATTTATCAAGATAAAAAGGCTGAAATGGCTTGGTCATGTATTAAGGATGAGTGATGAGCGTGGTCAGCAGGCTGTACAGAAATTTACCGAATGGTATGCGCCAATGAGGAAGGCCGAAGGACGGATGGAAGGATGCTGTACGGCAGGATTTTCGTCAACCCAAGATTCCAGCTATGCTTGCAGGAGACAGAGACAGATGGTTGGCAGTGGTTGAGCAGGTCATGGGCAGCTTCATGTGCCTGTTGTACCAGTAGATGAAGAAGCCATTAATCTAAGTTGATATGGCATGGGGCCTTTCGAGCTAAGCTTCATAGCTTTGGAAAGGATATCGATCCCCTGTGCCCTAGCTGCGGTGTTTTGGAATCTGCTGAGCATATTGTTATAAGCTGCGCTGTCTTTGAGACACAAAGGGCCAGGTTGTTGAGGAAAAGTGGACTCTATGTTCTCTCGGAGGCTAATTTTCCTCAACTAGTCTCTGAGAATAACTACCCGTACTACAAAGAGTTTGTGTACAGGTGGAAAACAGCACTGGGCCCAGAAGTTTTTAATCTAGGTAGAAGGAATCCTACTCCTGGAAGGCCACCGGATTAGGGAACTGCGAGAGAAGACTGGAATAAAAGAATAAATAAGAATAGGAGGAAGAAAAGAATAAAGAAGCGGAAGAAGAATTGCGCAACATTAACATACGCATGAGAGTTATATGTTAATGTTCCCGAAACCCGTGTTGCCGGAAGGCATGGAAGGGTGTTTAATAAATAAATAAATAATCTAAGTTGTTACTGTGATTCTTATTCCATATCACTATGTACTATTTATATCTTATTCAATGCCCTCACTCTCTAAACTCAAAATATTTAAGAAATGTATCTGTATTTTTCTAAGTGTATGTATACCAAAACATACAACTAATAAATTTTCTTACTTCACATCTTTTGAAGAATTCTTGGCTATCAAGTGTTCCTATTTTTTCATGTTCTTCTGGCACATGTGAAAAACTAGATTCGAAACTCTGGAAAAAAAGTCATAGAATGGATTGATTTATTTTTTTGTCAAAATAAATATATTCATTTATTTTTTTCATAAAAATGAACCCGAATCGACCCTTGAAAAGCCCAAAGAATCCTCAATTTTTTTTATTTTAAATCAATTCCTTTAGAAATTATTTTATTATCACTTTTTACATTATTTTTAATTGGATATTTCAATGTTCGACTTCTAGCTTATTAATGACGAGAATGCAAGGTGAAAGAATGAATTTCTGTAATAAATCTTATCATTAATAAAGCTATATTATGGCTGTGGACATAATCAAAATATTTAGTTTCATCTTTGAAAAAAAGGGAAAAACAACTTTCTGATATATTTCCTATAATTTTCGGACAGTTTCAATGTTCTCCGTGGGGTCCGACAGGGCTGCATTCCCTCCCCTACACTATTTATCCTAGTTTTAGACCGGCCAATGAGCAGGTTGTAGGTAGAAGGAAAAGAGGGATCCAATGGTCGTTACATGAAAGGCTCGAGGATCTTGACTTTGTCGATGACGTTTGCCTTCTAGCACACCGGTTTTCTGATATGCAGGCAAAGTTGAGGAAACTATAGGGTTAAAGGTAAACGTTTCCAAGACCATAGAAATGCGGTTAAATGTGGATAATGAGGAGACCCGACAGCTAAATAATGAGATCCTTGAACAGGATGATGCTTTCACTTACCTGGGAAGCAAGTTGGGGAGAGATGGAGGCACTGACCAAGAAATAGTTTGCCGGATCCGCAAAGCAAAGGTAGCCTTTTTTAAACTATATCCTGCATGGCGTAACAACAATATGTCCCGCAATACTAAGTTAAAACTGTACAGCTCCAACGTAAAGTCCGTCCTCCTCAATGGCTGTGAAACTTGGAAAATCTCCAAAAAGGTTCTGAGCCAGCTCCAAGTTTTTGCGAATCGCTGCCTTAAGAGGATTCTCTCGATTAGGTGGGACGATAAAATCTCAAATGAGAGACTGGCTCAATTGTCTAGACAGAAGCCATTGGTGGAGCAGATAGCCACGAGAAAGTGGAAGTGGATTGGACATACCCTTCGTAAAAGGGATGGAGCCATTGAGAAGATGGCTCTTGATTGGTACCCCCCAGGATCAAGAAGTCGGTGGGCAGACCGAAGCTGACCTTGCGAAGAACAGTAGAGAAAGAGGACATTAGAGCTGGAAAAACACGGAGAGAGGTCAAGGCCCTAAACGGGGATGGAGACGGATGGCGAGTTTTTACCTCGGCCCTTTGCTCCTACTATGGCAGCCATACGACATAAGTAATTCAAGTAAAAAATACCTGTACCACTACAACCAATGAAGCGTCTTGGGTGCAGTAATGTATATGGAAGTACTGTATCTTGGTCAGCGGTAGTGCGAGGAGGTGATTTGACCATGATCACGCTCAACTGTCTGCTTTTTCCCCTTAATTTTTCAATTAATAGTAGATTTAGAAATGCAAAGTAGAATGCCCAAATTCAGAAATGCATTTAATGGGAAAAATTGGATCTCTTTAATCGGATATGCAAAAGAAGCCTGGAAATACAGGTATACGGTTATAATTGACTCCCTTTAATAGAGGGCCACCTTTGTATTATTTGTATTTTTCTTTTCTTCTTAATTCTTTTGTTTATATTTTTTGATTATTATTCTTTTTCTATTTATTTATTTTTTATGTTTGTAAATAATTATATCATTTTCAAAGTATATCATTTTTCATATACTTTATTAAATTTGTATATTTATAAAGGAGTAATATAATTTACAATGAGTGAGATATGTAAATAAACAACAGTTTACTGACTTAATGCTGAAGGTATAAATGTACATATTTATTTTGTAAACAAGCCACGACTCTCCTCTAATGGCCTAATGCCCAGAGTATGTGTCTAATTAATTTTTTTTTTTTTTTGTTTTGTATTTTGTATTCAAATAAAGACATTATTATTATTATTATTATTATTATTAGAAATGCAAAGTAGAATGCTCAAATTCAGAAATGCATTTAATTATTTAGTATAAGAATAACCAAATTTATCATAAGAGAACCCAAATTTAGGTATGCTTTTAATAATTAATTTCATTGATTATTTGACTTGTTTTATATATATATATTGAAATTGATTGTTAATTTAGTTATCTTTATTCATCTTATTTGTGCAGTCTTCTTGTTGACGAATAAGTTATTTTATTGATTATTTGACTTGTTTTATATATATATATATATATATATATATATATATATATATATATATATATATATATATTTTTTTTTTTTTTTAATTGATTGTTAATTTAGTTATCTGTATTCATCTTATTTGTGTATTCTTCTTGTTAACTAATAAGTTATTTTATTGATTATTTGACTTGTTTTATATATATATATAAATATATATATATATATATATATATATATATATATATATATATATATATATTAAAAATAAGTTATATAACATGTTATTTAACTAATAAATAAACATGTTACTTTCCAATAAGTTATAGATTTAAGCTTTATGATTCAGCAACAGTTTATTTTCATTGATTAGAGTGTTAGACATTGTTAATCAAAAAACTTTATTCGTTAAGTTCCTTTTCCCTCCCAGCTTAGGAGTGTAAGATTTTAAATTACTAGGACTTTTTTAAATTATTTGTTAGATTATTTCCTCCAAACCAAGGAGTGTAAAATTTCTTTATTATATCAATAATAATAATTATAGCTATTTACCAATAAAATCTGCTGAGTTATATATTTTTCCTGCTTTGTTACCAATGTCCTTTTTCAAAAGAAATGTCCTCCATTTCAAGAATTATATCTGGTCACCCTGATCAAGAGGCCACCATGAAGAAAATTACGCTAGTGTAGTTGGGAGTTAATAAGTGAGGATCTGAGGAGCTTACCGATAGGTTGTGGCAAAATATGTCGAGAATAGAGAAATAATTTAAGGGTAGATATATAACAGTCTGAGTGGGGGTTAGTAAGTGAAGATCTGAGGAGCTTATGGATAGTTCCTAGAAAAATATTTCAGCAAAGGGGAAATAATTTAAGGATACATTTTTTCTGTCTGGAAATTTGGGTGATATGGTGTTTCCATGGGCGGATCCAGCCGATCGTAAAGGGGGGCTACAGTCCTAAAGGGGGGGGCTGCAGCCCCACAGCCCTTCATTTGGATCTGCTAATCAGCTTCTTTACCTCTATGTTTATTTCCCATAACTAAAATTCTACTTGTTCTGCACATTATTTGTTCATAATCTTGCTTTCTTACATTAAATAAAGTCAAATTCTATCTTTAAATGACGAACAATTTTCCAAAGGGAGGGGCTGCAGCCCTCACAGCCCCCCACCCCCTGGATCCGCCAATGGGTGTTTCTAGAACTGGATTTGGTCATTTATGATATCTAGAAGAAGTAAGGTCCATGAGGGTGATCATCAACAAATAAAGGAGGAAAGGTGTTCTGAGGAGGGAAATAGAAACAATAACAACTGACTGGGTTTTTATGGTGTTTAGCTTTAGTTAATTCTCTCTTGGCCAGGCACTGATCCTTTCAAAGTCGTCCTGAGAATGCTACAGAGATTGAAATGGAGGAGAGGATAAATAGATTTGGAACTCTATGGAAGAAATCTTTTGAAGACTTTGGCATATATGTGGTGGAACAGTGGTTGATTAATTTAGGAAGATCATTGATAGAGCAATTGAAAAGGAGAGGGGAGATGCTTGATCCTTGGGTACACACGAGGAAATTATTAGGAAGAAGATATACTCTGATAGGGAAGGAATGGTACACGTAACTGCTTGGGTCCATTCTGAGAGGAATGATTGAAACCAATGTATTAAACTGTTGGAAAAGGAAAATGACTTTAGTTTGGTAAAAGGATAGAATGACCCAAAGATCAAACAATTCAGAGAAGTCAAGAATTATTAGTACTGTTAACTCTTTTCATCCCTTGTTAGTGTATGTCACTAGTGATTTTGAAAAGAGTCGATTAAGAGGACGGAATCAGATTGATGGGGATCAAGTAGTTTGGATGTTTCAAGGTTGGATACCTGAGATTGGAATCATCCCTCAAGAGGTTTGGAGAATTAGAAAGAATAGAGATTGGACAATAGTCTTTACAGGAAATTAACTAAAGAATATTACTTAAAATTTAATTAAATTACTAAATGGAATTTGGAAAAAAATTATATTTACCCTGGTGTCATATAAGGTTTTACTTTCCTTTCTTCTTTCCGGAATACATAAAAAAAGACAAAATTTTAACAATTTGGTGAATATCAAAAAACATACAGGCCGAGTTTGCATACATAGCAGATAGTGTTATAAAAGAACTCCAGCATCCTAGAATCATAAGGTAGATATAGAATAATAAGGTTTTATAGAATACATATCTTAAAAATCAACATATTAATAAGACATACATTTAATGTTGTCTATTTCGATAGCTTACTTCCCAGAAGTGCTAAGTGATGTTTCGGGAAAAAATAAGTTTAAAACACCATGGCTTTGTGTTTTGTATTCTGTACAACTTCAAAAGGCTTAAATTAAATTTTAGTGAAATGTAAATGCCACTTAGATAGTAGGTTATCCACAATAGGCATAAATATTTTTTATTTCGGTATATTTTGCACAGAACTGTTATGTTTACATAATTATTTTGCACTTTAAATTAAATTCTTGGAAATTAATGAATTAATAATAATCTTGGGAATTAATAGATTAATAAAGATCTTGGAAATTAATAAATTAATAAAACCAGGATAGGGATTTCATTTAAAATCCCATAGAATTCTATTGAGCTGGGACATTAAGCCTGCATTCTTCCATGGCAGATGATCCATGTGACTCGAGAAGTACAATAAGGGAATAGAAAAAATTGTTATGCTTGTACTAAATAGAGATATATATGAAAGGCAAAACAAAAGAGATTTGTTCCTTCTATGGTGACAATATGTCATTCAACCATATGATTTATTGCAGCTCAGTATAAATTACATTTTATTTTTATACTCATATAAATTCTCCAAGATCGAAATTGGCGATGGATTGTTGTTGATGCTATTAACAGCATGGAAAGCTATATGAGAGTCAATGAAAAGGACAGCGTTCAGTTCCGCAGTTTGGAATGGATGGTGAATCTAGGTGGAAAAATAAATTACTAAATAAAAGTCAGCTCACAGTCTTTTGATAAATGAATTTGAACAAATATATAAAAGTTTATAAAGACACCCTAAAATATGCCACACTAAAGTGTTAATCTTTTTTTAAATTTTATATTATTCTAATAATATTTATTAAAAATAAAGCCTTATTTAATTCGATATTAATTAAATAATTCAACTGAATGTGTTTTAAAAATTAAAAGCTGTCTATTGAATAAAATTACACTCTGGCACAGCATAGTTTCTTGGTTAGGGGACATTTATAGATGACTTCCAGCTCATGTTTTTTTTTTCAAAAATGAGAACATTTGAAAACCAGTTTCCAGGATATTCACTTTCATTTCATTAGACATAACACAGTTAAAAGCTTCCTGATTACCTCATTATCGGTTTCTTTAAGTGCAATTATGCTGCTACTGGTCACATATATTAGATCATCAGTGAACAGTAGAGCTATCTACTATCTATCTACTATCTCGCACAACCAAAGTTTGCCAGTATAAAACTATAATCAGGCCAATAATTTCATATGGATCAGAAAGCTCGACACTTTCCAAGGACCAAGAAAATCAACTCCTCTCATTTGTAAGAAAGGTCCTCAGAAGAATTTTCAGAGCAATTTTTGATGCCAATGAGCATGCATGGTGCAGGAAAATGCCGAGATTTCGAATATGTACAGTGATTGAGATGTAGTGAGATTCAATGGGGTTGGTTGACTCAGGTGGGCGGTCTTGCGGCCAGGATGAGTTCCAGCTCCCTACCTAGGAGGTTCTTCGAAGAAGAAATCCGCTCCACCAGAAGACTTGGGCCACCTAGACTTCACCGGGTGGACAGGATAACAAAGCATGCACACAGCCTTATGGAGATCTGGAACAGGAGATCGGCTGCATCAAACCGAAACAAATGACGGACTTTGCTTCAGACAGCTTTGACTCCTTGCCAGTTGTAGAGCCAAGGAAGAAGAAACTAACTTATATCAAATGTATCACCCAACCTATTATTGTGTATAAAATATTCCTTTAATTTATATATCTTCACATTTCTTAAGTCTCTCATTCTTCTGAATTGCTGCCATTATTATTCAACAATGTTCTCATATCCTTTGAATTTGTATTTCTAGTAAAGATATTATTTTAATTTATAAGACAACATGATATTTTTCTCTTTATTTATTCTCCATCCTTCTAGTATAACACTCTTTATAGCATAAATCTAATTGCCAATTATTAATTATCATGGTTGGGGCGAGGTGCGTTTCCCATTTGAAACACAAACCTTCCTTGGTAAGAAATTAGTCTCCCTCCTCCAAGCGGGCCAAGACGAGATAAATGGACTGTAAGGAAGGTGGGAAAGATGTGTGCCTAAATCAGGAAAAATATTGATATAATATAAATTAATAAATATAATAAATATATCATGTAAAAAGGAAAAGAAAAAATCAATAAAGTCAATAGGTTAAATAAAAGGCCCTTCCAAATGTATCCAAAAGTATATATTGAGAAAAGAGCAATAAATAATGACATTTAAAACCCCAAATTATGATATTAATGTTTAGAGAAAAAAAGTTACATTAAATTAAATTTCTAAGAATTAAAAAGAAAGAAAAAAAATAAACAAACTTCTTAAACAATGAAAAAAAATCTACCATTATTTACAAAAAGAAAAAAAATCAAATAACCGTTCATTAAAGAAAAAAAAGGCCTTCGATCCTTGAGTATATTTTGAAAGAAAGTGGTGTATAAGGTACCTTATATTATCAACCTATTCTGAAAAATCCGCCATCGATGCATAGCGCCATCAGATACTCGAAATGAGGTGGGTGAGTGCAGGACTGTCGAGAACAGTGATGTGCCCCAAGCAGCTCGCAACGTACTACTGGCTAGCCTTATCGCCTTGTTTATGGTCCTTGACACTTTAGGTGCGGCGGCGTATTTTAGGGGTATCCTGTTCAGTTCAGGTTTCGGACGCCCGGGGACCGATGCCTCACTAACATGTTAATACTACTAGCCCCAACAATGCTAGTATGTACAGGATATGGTTCTTATAACC
Source organism: Aelia acuminata (assembly GCA_911387785.2). Taxonomy (NCBI): domain Eukaryota; kingdom Metazoa; phylum Arthropoda; class Insecta; order Hemiptera; family Pentatomidae; genus Aelia; species Aelia acuminata. The sequence goes on from CAJVQU020000004.1 coordinate 1,392,301, forward strand.
ACATTTAAATAAAAATATACTATTTAAAATATACATAATTAAAGAATCTCTTTACTAAAAAAATAATATAAATTTAAGAAAGAAAAAAATACTATTAGTAACAAATAAAAAGGGCCCATGATAAAAGGGGAAAAATAACTAGGGCTTTAACAATCATGATCTAGTCATACATTTCTTGTCCTTCATTTAGTGATTTATTCCATATTATTACAATTCACTTTATATTTTTCTACTTTATTATATTTCATTTTAAATTTTTCTATACATACTCTACTATATTTTATCTTATCAACATAGGCTTCATTCTTACTGACCATTGAAACCTTAATCACAATGTTCAGTTTTTCACCTACATCTCAATATTATTTTATATTACCTCAGATAAGCTATACAGATTTTTATCTCATTTTTGTTACTCTAATAATTATAATCTTACATTTTTAAAAAAAATAAATCTATAATTTCTAAGTTTTTTTTTAATTTATTGTATTTAATTTTGATATGATGTCAAAAGTCTCCGGTGGCGGATTTGGGGGCCAAAAAATATACCCGCTTTTTTTTTTTCTGAAGTTACTTTGGGAAACTTTTTTTCTAAATACTGAAAACAAGGGTCTTTGTGATTCAGAGCTTTAATAAACTGCTTCATAAGCCCGAGTTTGATATGTAAGGGTGGAAGCAACACACTTTTAGGGTCCAACATAGGTGGATTTATCACGTTTTTTGAGCCAGGTTTTAACTCTGTTCTTGTGGGCCAATCTTTGATGATCCAGTGCTTTGCTCTGGCCTTACTATCCCACTCACATAGAAAACAAGGCATCTTAGTGAATCCAGCCTACAGGCCTAGTAACAGGCCAATGACCTTGAAATCTCCGCACACCATCCATTTGTGAGTGTGGTAGTAATATCGTGACAAAAGACCATAGAATCTTTTTCTTTAATGAAAGATACAATTTCCTGTTCCCGATGTCGATACCATGAAAATGCAACCCCTGGGGCCAATAGGTTTTTTGATTTTAACGTAGAGCCAAGCACTTCTGCTGCATCTTTTGTGAGATTCAGGTCTCTGACTAAATCGTTCAGCTCTCCTTGAGTAAAGAGCTTTGGGGACTTATCCTCTTCCGGCTGATATATTTCATCAGCTTCATCACGCTCACTTCCACTGGTTTGAGAACTAAATTCAGCTAGCAAATCGACAAGAACATCAGGAGGAGTTGGAACGGGTACTGTGTCATCATGTGGAATAGGCCTGATAGCAGATGGCAAGTTCGGATATACAATGGAATTTTTATTCTTAGCAGAATAGCCAAATATTTTCGTCATGCAAAAATAATAATCATCATAATGATTGGCTGGTTCCCTCCATACCATAGGAATACCAAAAGGCAAGATATTTTTTTTACCTGATTCCCAAAGTCGCAACGCCTCCACACATGTACGGCACACTTTATGGGGAGCCCATGCTTTATCTTGGTCGCCAAGTTTCACACCAAAGTAAGCAAAGTACACATTTTCCACAAACTTCGTAATATTTTGTCTCTGCTTTGCAACCACAAAACTGCCACATATATAACAAAACACGTCTGGACTGTTGGCACAAACACGTCGTGATGTACTCATGTCAAATTTGACTATATTACGAGAGTACCGAGAAAAAATAGCAACTAAACTAATGCCTCATCAAATACTGACTAGACTGTCACCTCTGTGAATCACATAAACCTCTCTGAATCAAATACTAGGAAGCACAGCTGCCAACATAAAGTGGGCCCCTTTCATCTTCCCTCCCTTTTGCAGGAGGTACATATACAATCGTGTAGCAGAAAAACTTAGTGTGATAGAAATATAACTCTTACAGATTTGAACTTAGCATGGCAAACAACTTTAGAAAAATGCATCAGAAATCAAACATAGAATTTCATGCAGCACGGTGCTATTTTTTAGTGTGATGTGTTTCAATGTATTGGTTTGGAAATGGCTGGAATTACATCAGTGTTGGTCATGGGTGGAGGAATGTGGATAACCTAGATGTTCATGGGTAGTTGTATAATTATTGCTCCCGGGGTGCTTAATAAACACAATAAAGTTGACAATAGGGTATGGCATTTGGCAAATAAAGCCGCTGATTTTTTAAAATTTGATCATCAACATGATAACATTATTTTCATAACACACATAACACAACATGATAACACTTAATTATGGACTGGGGAAATAAATAAGGAAAAAAACAGTTGAAAGTATATAGTTAGGTTAATGTAAAACAAGAAAAATATTTAAAACTATTAAACTGAGCTAAAAATATAAATAGCATTGCATTAAGTTGGAAAACTAAAATGTACTCACAGAACTCTGGTAGGTCGTTTACTTTTTAGATTTGCTATATCACTTTCGTCAGAGGAAACAGCTGTCCCACTGTTGGTTCTTATAATTTCATGGCTACAAGGACATACGGAAGACATCTGCCTGGCTGCATGGAAAAAATTTTGGGCACAATATATGCAAATGCATTAATGCTAACCTCCGGTAGCATAGGGTACCAAATATGGCTTTGATCAATCCTGAAGAAAAAAAAATATGTTTAATGGAAATAATTTTGATATTAGCTTATTAACTTATTGGACAATTACATACCAAAAATGATCAGGATGATATACAGATAGACAACAACAAGTACTCCACAGGCGTTGATGACTTCAAACGTTTTACGCCTCTAAACAACAACAAACAAACAAACAATTACTGCTCGAGCAAGGTTTTCTCTAAACTGCGTCCTCGATATTTGTTTGGTTTGGAATGCGTCTGTTTCTGGAACACTTCCTGTAAATCCTGCAGCATTATAACGGTCGATTGACATTGGATGACAACGATATTTTTGTGAAGAGGCGGCACAACTACAGAGGCAATGCCATATACAAAAACACCTGTCGTATTTTTGAATTCGTATTCGCCTCACCGCTAGGGTTTCACTTCGATTATTCATGATTTCTACTGTAAAACAAGTAAGTCTGTAGTATGAACACAATTGATAAGTACCTTAACTTAAAAAAAAAGGTTTATCATTTATTATTAATAAATAAGATACGCAAGAATACTAGCAATTTTATTACTATTGCATGTTCGATAAAATTAAAAAATCCTAGAGATCTCATTCTGAATTTAGATAATAATTATGGGAGACATGATATTTAAATAATTGTGGTGCATTTTATATCAGTAAGAGAAGGTAACTTGTTAACCTCCCAAGAATAAATAAAATAGATGATTAATATAGTTCATACAATAAGCAGTATACATGTTTGAAGCACCGCTTCCAATTAACATTTAATTATAATATATATTCCATATGTACTAAATACCTATTGCAAATCAGTTATACAAATAAGAAAACCTATAATAATGGTTTAATTACCAGTACAGTGAAATCTTAAAGGGCGTGTAGTCCCATAGAGAGTAACTCTGAAGATATGCATCCTGAAGGGCGCTATGTACACTAGGGGCCCCTCATTGTCATACCATATATTAGGGACATTAATCGGGCAGTTAGTAATTTTTGGACGGTAAGCCGTTGAAATATAACCGGCATTGGTAACTTTTATTGTTATTTTCGTCTCGTGTTCACAAGTTGAATCAATTAATAGCTCGAACTGAAAGAAAAATTAAATACCTATTTAGACAGTGTTGAGCAGAAAATGGCAGCATTTCCTAATAGGGTAAGAAGGTATAATGAAGCTGAAATAGAAAAGGAAGAATTCTCTATTCCTATCAAAGAAAAAAGCCTTCTTTAAATCATTAAGCCACTAAACAAAAAAAAAAAAAAAAAGAAATAGGAGATTTACATATGAAATAAACAGAAGATTTGGATACTCCAAAACCAAAAGTTTACTCCCTTATATATATGTATATATAGGGGTCAGTCAGTCTGGCTCTGGCCCTTAAAGAGTGCACACCGTTGTTAATAGCTGCTCTTACAATTACGCTCTCCACTTTTTCTTTTACAAAAAGTAGTGAGTAACATTATTAATTTAAATATTTTAAACAATAGTGCTTCCTTTAATTATTTAAACAAAGAATTATTTATTAGTTATATAATCAAGTGTTCTGGGGAATAATAAAGATAGGTAGGCATTAAGCCCATTGACGATAATACACTGAACTGTTATCGGCCCCCACCACAACCTGAAAATAACTGCCTCAAGAATAATATTACAAATTTAGGGTTGAGATTATATCAGTCGGAGCAGGCACACTTATCTAAGACATTAGATTAGAGGGATCCCCATGAAGACCCCCGAAGGCATTGTTTTGTCTTTAGGGGTAGCCATGGGCATCAAATTGAAGGAAGAGGACTAGGATCATGTAGAGAGAAGGAGACCTAAGGGAGAGGACAACCGTCCCCCGCTGATTTTGGTTCTCTTCACCCGCCAAATTGTTCGGGACGAAGTAATAAGGCTTCGTAAAATCAAAAAGGATTTTTCAACCCGTCATCTAGAGTGGGATTCGGACGATAAGATCTACGTAGGTGAGGAAATGACTTTGGGGAACAGACATCTTTACTGGCTTGCGAGGAAGAAGAGGGCCGCAGGAAAGGTGAAGTATCAGACATCTTTACTGGCTTGCGAGGAAGAAGAGGGCCGCAGGAAAGGTGAAGTATCAGACATCTTTACTGGCTTGCGAGGAAGAAGAGGGCCGCAGGAAAGGTGAAGTATATCTGGTTTGCCAGAGGAAGAGTGCGCTGCCGGCGTGATGACGGTCAACCTGTGGTTATTGTCAACAAAGCAGAGGACTTAGAGGTCTTTCAATGATATATTCTTCATTGTTGCCTCCCTAATGTATTTTTCTTTTAAATTTTTCTTTATTTTCTTTATACTTTTATTTATTTCCTTTAAATTGTTCTTTATTTCCTTTATATTTTTATTTATTTCTTTTATATTTCTATTTATTCCTTATATATGTTTATTTGTTTATCTTAAATCTCTGTTTACTCATTTTATAATTTTATGTATCTATTTATCATTTCCACTTTTAGATTCATTTAAATATTTATTGAGTCAAGTCAAGTTAAGTCAAGATCTCTACTCCGCAATAGATCAACAGAAAATAACTATCCTTGTTCTATTTGATTTCTCAAAAGCATTCGATTCTGTTGATCACACAGTTCTCCTCACTAAATTAAATATATCCAATAGTTCTTTGGGCTGGTTTCAATCTTTTCTTGCCTCCCGATCTCAATCAGTTAAATCACCCTAAAAATCCACCATCATCATCCCTGTTTCTCCCTTTTACCTACACTATTCTCCATCTACATAAATGATCTCACAAATGTTATCCATTACTCCCAATATCCCCTATATGCAGATGATCTACAAATCTATATATCCTTCCATCCTTCCGACCTGCTAGAGGCCTCACGTAAAACTTCAGGAGGATATTGATAGAATTAACCGCTGGGCAATAGAAAACAAACTAGAAAAGAAACCCAAACTTTTCCTCAATTACCTTCCCTACTACCCATTACTGTATATTAATAACACTCTTTTCCAGTTTAAAGACTCCATAAAGAACCTTGGTATAACCTTCAATCAACCAACACCTTACCTGGAATCATCACATTTCCCAAATCACCCGAAAATCCATTCCTCAGTCCTCAAGCAGTTACTAAATTCAGAAACTCACTTCCTCAAAGAACCCGTCGTCTTCTAGTATCCACCCTTATCCTTCCCCACTTTGATTACGGATGCCTGGTGTATGGTGGTCTGTCTGGTAAACTCGAGATAAGACTCGAAAGATTAATGAATCGTATCATGAGATTTATCCTTGGTCTACCGAGACACTCTCACATCTCTCATTGTTATTCCCAGCAAAGTTTCCTTTTTCCTATTTTTCGAAGACAGTACCTGCTCGGCTCCTTCCTCTACCAAACCCTAAGAGCAAAAAACCCACATAAATTCTTTTTTTAAAGTACAAAAAAAAAAAAAAACTGGATCGAACTTACTCATTTCTGATGATTATATTATCATCTAAACGCATTTCAATTTCAACAATACTTGTGTAGTGTCCTGCATAGCCAACGGTCAAGAACTGTTTGCCTTTGGCAATCTTAATTGAGCCATCCTCAACGGCCTCAAAGTTTTCCGAAAAATAGTTCCCAGTTCTATTGTGAACTAGAGCTTCCTGTTAATGGCAGAATAAAATTAGTATCATTAAAAATTTATAATATATGAATATGATAAAATATAACATAGATTATTATCTCTATAGACTGAGGAGGTTATTTGTGGGGGCAACTTTTAATTGAAATTATATATTGGTCATGGCTAATTATGTTGTTATTTTTCTACTAAAAGTGGGTCCACAATAAGAAATATAATAAGTTATACTTATTTTACATTTAGATCATATTTAATTTCAAATTTTCTTTTAATAAGTGAAAGTATTGCAAAATAGTGTTTGTGAGCGTGCGAGGGTGGACTAACAGATTAGCTCAGAAATGAGGATTAGTAAGAAAATGAAATTGGTTATAGGTTTTCAGTTAAAATAAACATTAAGGTATTCTATCTTTATTATTCCAATAGTCATTTTTAGCAAAGTTAATTTAAATTACTTAAATGTGGAACCTAATTTATATGGTTATTATAAAATTGTTTACTAACAGTATCATGCTGCCAAAAATCTAGAGGTTGGTTGCGTAGGCAACTTCCTGCTGGTTTGTTGCATCTATCAGGTTGACTTGCAAATGCTGAGAAGCCTACTCCTGCTTTATCACAATCTTCACCATCATGTGATACTCCACTGGGGCTCACAAGCAAGTATCTTCCGGGACCCTCTGAAAAATACAGCATATATAAGTTAATCCAGAAGGGTTATATACCATTTGTGGACGAGGTCATAACTGAACACAATAAATTACTAAATAAATTTTTATTAGTTATTAAATATAAATACATAATTTAAATACTTCTTATAAGCAACTTTTGAAATGCATGATCATATCAGTTGTTTTATTATATTTTATAACATACCATCAACTTGAGGATATTTATCGATTAAGGCATGTGGTACTATTCTTGGGACCATAATCTGATGAAGCAAGGGATCAAAACAAAAATATTTATTATTTGAGGCAGAAAATGGTGTGTAGGTGAACACAATGCTTGGTCCATCATCAACAGATTTGCGATGAAACGTTCCAATCCTGTAAAACAATGAAAAATTAGTAAGCTTAACGTTACTAAATATAAGAAAATCAGATTATATCAACTATCCATGCTTTTGTATTATAATTATGTTTTTATTTATTTGAAAGTAGAAAAATATCGAAATTTATCCAAATATACAATTTTAATACTTTTGTATTTCTCCATCAACCTTGCTCTTGGATCAAAGTTCTTTCTATTCCTCCCATTTGTCTCTCAGTAGCAGTGAACAATTATCGATTTTTGCAGTCAATCGATCACTTGTTAGGAACTATCAATTGTCTATTGATTGCTTTTCAAGCACACGATGGTTTAGGTTTTCTTTTATATCAAAAATTTTAGTTATTAGAAATATACTTGTTGATATGATTAGAAATATGTTGTTGTCCTCTCATGTTATGAATTCTTTATAAAAATAAAGTTAAATTATTGATTTGATAAAAAATTTATTGTTAATGTTTATCGAGATATTCACTAGAAGTGAGCAACATATTCAGAGATATTCAGCAAACAGTGAGCACTCTCATGATAAGTGAAAGGATTGGCCCAGACTGGTATGTAGCGATAATTGTAAAAAAACAATTATAATTTACTATGAATTTTTATTTAAAAATAATTTTTTCTTCTAATTTAGTAGGAAGGTTGTATGTTTGATAAATATTAGCAGCATATTTTCCTTTTAATTTTTCTTTATCTTCTTATACCATTACCTCGTAGACATTAGATGGGGTTGTGCCCTCATTCTCAACACCTGTACAATGTTATTACACATATAAAACTTTAAAAAAAATCATTATATATATATATATATATATAAGTTAAGGTTGTGAGTAGAATTATATTGTATTTAATCCCACACTAAATAATAATATTTTATTTTGCTCTCAACTCACAACGTTTATAATTTCTAATGTTATAAATGAAGATTTACATTAATGAATAAACAAGTCTTTTCCCAGCAAGTGAGTTGTTTATCATTATGTAACATTATTAAAATTATTGCATTTTTTAATGTTCTTCGCCTGTCGATCATAAGTGGTGCCGAAACCCGGGAAGGTGAGTTCAATTTTATCATACTTTTTTTTTTTTTTCCTTTTTCTTTCCTCGGCTTTCCTTGTACAGTGGCGAAGATTAAAATACTTCAAAATGGCTGAAGGAGTGTTACGCCCGGCGATCCTAACTTTACCTTCAGAGATCACTCCAATACCGACGGAAAACTTAGCATCAGTACATGTCAATGCATTGGAGTGGCTTAAGGTAAGAACGGCAACATCTCAAGATTTGAGAAAGCAGTGTCGGAATTGGAAAGGTTCGATGGCGGAATTGGAGAAATGAATCATTTCATTAAAGGAGGCGACCGTGTGATGGCGCGAATAGAAGCTAAAGCGGCTGAGAATCTCATTGATCTAATGGACGCGAATGCTCTGAAGGCTGCTTTAGTATGTCGCGTTAAAAGGAGCGTATTAAATATGATACAAGCGGACGAGGACACACCCTGGGCTGTCGTAAAGGATAGGCGAAAGAAGGCATTCGGGGGAGGCCACTGGGCTCCGGAAGAAGATATATTGCAATTGTTTAGGGAAAAGAAGCAAACATATCAGACGAACGGGCAATATGCAGGGACATTGCTAGTTGGTTTCAATGGCATAACAGAGAAAATGAGGGAGACAGTGAATGCGATAGAGTTGGAAGCGAGAATGGATTTCTAGCCACTATATTAAAAGTGCAGCTTGCGAGAGACACAAGAAAAAAGGAAGGACTACCCCGAGACAAAGATTTTATCGAATTTGCTCAAGAAATGATGGACGCGAGCGCACGGGAAGAGGAGGCTCGGAGTGGAAAAGGAACAGAAACGGGGTGGAGCACGGTAACTTACAGAAGAGGCGAGGCTGGTAGGGTCAGAACAAGGCCAGATATATGGAAAAAGAGAGATGCAGATTTCGGTGGGTGACAGTGAGGGAGAAGACGCCAGGAAAAGAAAAAAGAATTTGGACAAAAGAGGAAAGAAAATGCCATGGGTGCGGAAAAGTAGGGCATCTGGTCGCGCAGTGTCCCCGTACCAAATGTTTTGAATGTGGAAATGAGGGACATATCGGGAGACAATGTCCTTATATGTACAGTCGGTGTGAAACGTACCGGGTGGAACCAATGGAGGTAAATGCAAAAAGAGTGTGGAAAAGAGAAGACCTTCTTCGGAGTCGGAGGAGTCAATAGAAACTTCTGAGACAGAGGATGACGGAAGCGCACAAGGAGGAAGCAGACGAGTTAGTGGAGGAAGGAGCAGAAGAAGAACTGTAGCGAGAGCAGCAGATGCTGTAAGAAGAAGGCGAGATGAAGAATGAGGAGGGTGTAAGGGGAGTGGCAACCGCGCTATAGTAAATAATATAGAGAGTTGTTGCGTTGGATTGCCAATCGTGAGTGTCGCGGGGGGAGTAAAGTGCTTGATTGACACGGGCAGTTCAAACACGATAATAAGCCGAAGCTCATTAGAAGTGCTGTATTCAGGTAAACAGATATATGTACAGGCTTGCGAGTGCAAATTAATCACATTGGGAGGGCCTTGCAGTGTAGAGGGAGAAGTGGAATTGGAATTGAGTAGGTGGAAAATAGGGGAGGGAAGATTGCGAGTCCATATTGTGAAAAGTATGCCTAGAGAATACAGCGGTATAACTGGCTGCGATCTATTAGGAAAAGTGGGTGCCAAAATTAGTAACGAAGGCGAAAAATGGATAATCCGCATAGGAGGAAAGAAATATAAGTGCAAAAGGGTCCGGGGAGAAGAAGAGGTTACGGTAGGGGCTTTAAAAAAGATTGAGCCATGGAGAAAAGGGTTACAGATAGAATATGGAGATATATTTTTTAGAGATGGGGAGGTACTGGGAGCTACAGGAAGAACGGTACACGAAATCCCTCTAAAAAAAGAAAGAGTGATTTACGTTAAAGAAAGGCGGTACCCACAAGCACTTAGAAGGCACATCCGGGAAGAGCTTGATAATTTAAAGAGTCAAGGTATTATCGTGGACAGTACGTCGCCATATAACAGCCCTCTATTGGCAGTAAAGAAAAAATCCGTGGACGGAGAGGAAAAATATAGAGTCGTGGTAGACTTTTGAAAGCTAAATGAGAATACTTTAGATGAAAAATACCCGATTCCAAGGTTTGATGACATCTTGGATAGGTTAAGTGGAGCCACGATATTTAGCACCCTGGACTTAAAAGCCGGTTATCATCAAATACGGATGCATCCCAAGGACCAGCATAAAACAGCGTTTTCCTCCTGAAAGAGGGCATTACGAATTTACACGGATGCCATTTGGATAGAAAAACGCACCTATAACGTTCCAAAAGCTTATGGATGAGTTCTTGAGGGGATTAGATGAGGCATTTTGCCAAGTGTATATGGACGATCTTCTGATCTTTAGCAAGGACGAAGACCAGCATATAGAACACTTGCGTCGCGTGTTCGAAAGGATAAGAGTATTTGGGCTAAAATTGTCGGTAGAAAAATCGATTCTGGGACAGGAACAAATCATTTTTTTGGGTCATTCAATTTCGAAATAAGAAATAAGGCCTGATAAACAAAAGGTGGAAGAAATCCAAAACATGGCGATGCCAAGAGACGTAAAAGGAATTCGGAGGTTACTGGGTACGCTGAATTACTATCGGAGGTTCGTCCCGGAGATGGTAAAATACTTGGTTCCCCTTAATAACCTTTTAAATAAAGGCCGGAAAATAGAAATAACGCCAGAGATAGAGAATAGTATTAAGACGTGCATGGTTCCTTTTGCAGGAGAAACCAGTACTCGCTTTCCCAGACTTTGCCAAACAATTTACGATCACCACGGATGCGAGTGAGTATTATTTGGGGGCTGTATTATCGCAAGAAGGGACCAGAGGGGAGCAGCCAGTTGCATACGCAAGTAGACGGATCACTGAAACAGAGGCAAAGTATAGCGCCCTGGAGCGAGAACTTCTAGGTATAGTTTGGGCGGTTGAACATTTCAGGCCGTACGTATTTGGTAGTAAATTTAGGGTGAGTACGGATCACCGACCCTTACTTTGGGTAGGGAAGCTGAAAGAATCGTCAGCCAGAGTGACTCGTTGGAAGGAGTATTTAAGCCAATACAACATGGAGGTAACATATAAGCCCAGGAAAGAGAATATAGTAGCGGATTGGCTGTCGCGAGCAATGCAAATAAATGCAATAGAGGAAGAGAAGGGAGAATCCTCTGAAGTCATACGATCATTTGTTAGAGAATGGACACCAGAAGGTGAAGGGAGAAGAGAGTCTCGAGCGTCGGAAAGCGAAAGGGAGTCGAAGAGCGGTAATAGTTCTGGCGGAGAAAGTACAACGGACATGGAAGAAAGGGAAGAGGCCATCAATGCGAACAAGCGACAGATTATATGGAAGACAAAAACCTCAGGTTTAACAAAAGTTGATTTTACGCATTACGGAAGATGTAAAATCACAACTATTTGGACACCGTCAGGAATAACGGAGGATCAGTTGTGCAGTTTGTTAAAGGACGCATCTAGACCTGCAAGAACTAACTATTTATATGTAGGGAATGCATCGGTTTGGGAGAAGATACAAAGACTATGGAGAGCAGAGAAGATCGGAATTGATCGAAAGTTCGTCCGATGCAAGCTTATGGTCGAAACTATTAGGGATCTGGAACAACAGCAGGAGGTCACATTAGCTTACCACCGAGGAAAGACGAACCATCGAGAATTGAACGAAACACTCCAAGCACTAAAGAGGAAATATTTTTGGTGGGGGGATGAGGAAGACAATAGAAGAAGTAATTGGAACATGTGAGGTATGTCAAAAAACGAAGTACGATCGTCACCCTCCGAAAGGAAAACAAGAGGAAACGCCGACTCCAAATGAACCGCTACTCGAGCTACAGGTGGATACTTTCACATGGAAAGGATTTAAATGGGTAACAGTTATGGACGTTTTTAGCAAGGTAGCCATGGCATACCCAGTGCTGGAAAAGTCTTCAGAAGCGGTGATCGGGGCTCTAAGGAATTGGTTCCAGTTTTATGGGATACCGGACAAAATTTCATCTGATAGAGGCTGGGAGATTGATAATGTAGTTATAAGGAACAAAATGAAAGCTCTGGAATTAATTTGGCACATAAATACTCCGGGACACCCTAAAAGCAGAGGAGGGATAGAGCGGTTGCATAGCACATTGGGGGACCAACTCAGGGTATATCATGTTGAAAAGGGCCTCGAACCAGGTGCAGCTATGCCGAAGGCGGTAGCGGCATACAACCACTCCATACACGCAGTGACAGGATTTTCCCCATTTGAAATACTTTTTGGTCTTCGCCAAAGGAGAAGAGATAGCGAGGAGACTGTAATAGGTGAGAGGTTTTCGGGGAGACTAAGGACTAATAAGATAGAACTGTTAAAAATCCAAGAAAAAGTGCGACGGCGAATAGAATCAGAAAAGAGGAGGAGAGTTGCACGGACCTATATGAAGTTGGCTGACAGGATGGGAAGTGTCAAGATAGGGACCGTGGTATATCGCAGGCTTAGTTCAAATAGGGGCAAGGAAGTTGTATGGTATGAAGGACCTTTTAAAATAATTGTAATTCGGGAAAATAACATTGTTACGATACAGAGCATAAAGGACCCTAGGAAAAGGAGGACGGTGCACATAGAGCAGTTAAAATTTCCACTAAGGGATTCAGGGAAATGACCTTTTTGAATTAATCCGATATGGATCAAGATTTTTGAATACTATATCTATTGGAATAGATTTTATTTTCGTTTAGTTAACGTCGTTTTGTTGGACTTTTTTAGATATTTTTCCTTATCATTGAATTCTCAACTTCATAGGAGTTTACGCAGAATATTGAAGAATATCCGTAAACTGGTTGGGGGGGAGTTAAGGCTGTGAGTAGAATTATATTATATTTAATCCCACACCTAAACAATAATATTTTATTTTGCTCTCTAGTCACAACGTTAATAATTTCTAATGTTAAAAATGAAAAATTATTGGAAGCAATTCATATCACCAAAAATAATAAATTTAATGTTAACTACAAAACAGATAAAAAATATTTAGGAGCACATTAGGCGCACATATTGAAGAAAATAAACAACTAGTACAGTAATAATTATTTCAAATTTATTATTACAATTAATAAAAAATAATACACCAAATTATTTTCAAAGTTGATACAGAAACTATAGAGGACAAGTTCAGTTAACAATATCATAGGACAGGTATGAATTAATATATGAAAATGCAGAATAATGAATTTAAAAAATGTGACATAGTTTCAATTTTATTATATAATTATATATTTTCTCCCTCAGTAATTATTTAGAAAAATTACTTGTTTAAAAATTACAATTAATACAATTTATAAAACTTAAACTTTAGCGAATATTAGCAAACAGGCTGTAAACAAAATATACCGAAATAATGGCTAAAATGACATGATCAGATGACTATAACTTCTTGACTTCCTTGACTGGGATGTGCGGGAGGAATATATAGGGAATGAAGTGTTGAGCCAGGTTTCTGGCTAGTTAATGAACTAATAATTAGATATATATATATATATATATATATATATATATATATATATATATATATCGGGATATACACCTATAATCTATGTATAAGTTAAGACAGGAGTACGTAGGTATTTAATTTAACGTTTCTTTTTCACTAATAAAAACATGTGTTATTAGATAAGAATTACGATTAAGTAGGTTATACGTTGGTTGTAAATTATTCTTGCTGTATTTATTAATAAAACCAGCTTATTTCATTCTGTATTAGTTTCATCTTAACTTTTCTTTGACAAATATTCATTCTGAACAAACCAAACACTAATTGGTGCCGAAACCCGGGAGATCGAGTGATCAGAAGCAGAAAGCAGTGTAAGTGAGTTAAGAAGATTTTTTTTTTTTTCTCCTTTTTTTTTCCTGTAAGCCACGAGAACTGAAAAGTGCGATATGCCAGAAGAATCTGCAGTGTCAAAGATACCTTCAGTGCCTAAAGATACATCGGCAGAGGCGCATGCAAATACTATAGCATGGTTGAAAGTACGAGCGGCGAACTCCCAGGATTTGAGGAAGGCGGTCTCTGATTTAGAGAAATTCACTGGAGAAATAGGTGAATTGAATCATTTCTTGAAAGGTGGTGATCGACTTATGGCATGTATTGAGGCAAAGAGAGCAGAAAAGTTGATAGACCAGAGGGATGCAGAATCGCTTAAAGCGGATTTGGTGTGCCGGGTTAAGAGAAATGTACTCAACATTATACAAGCTGATGAAGATACCCCATGGTCGGTTGTAAAGGAAAGGTTGAAGAAAGCGTATGGAGGAGGTAGATGGACACCGGAGGAGGACATTTTTCAAATGTTTCGGGAAGTGAAGCACCCGCGAATGACCAGCGGGCAATTCGCAGAAGTACTTTTAATTAAACTTAATAAGATTAATGAGAAGTTAAGAGAAACTGAGAGCGCAGCACACGTAGAATCTAAGATGGCATTCCTATCAACCATCTTAAAAGTCCAATTGGCACGAGAAACTGGAAGAAAAGAAAGCTTTCCTAAAGAGCGCTCATTTATCGAATGCGCTCAAGATATGATAGACTCTAGTGCGCGGGATGAGGAGGCCCGGATAGAATTAGAAGAGTCCGGTTGGAGTAGGGTAAGCTACAGAAGGCCAAGAACCACACCAGTGGCATGGAAGAGAGAAGGACCTGATTACGCTCGAAAAGAGAAAATACCAATGGAAGGGAGGAAGCCGGACCAGAGGAGATTAAAACCAACTGGGAAACGAGAAGACCGGAGGTGCCACGGATGTGGGAAAGTTGGACATCTAGTAGCACAATGCCCCCGCACGAAATGCTTTGAATGCGGAATGGCCGGGCACATCGCCAGACGGTGTCCCTACATTTACCGACGGAGAGAAAAAGAGACAATCGAAGTTAACGCCCAGAAGGTATGGAGGAAAAATAGGTCACAGGTGGATTCGTCGGAAACTTCAGAGACTTCCGAATCTGAGGAAGAAAGAGAAGGACCAGGGAACAGTGGAGGTGAAGAAGGAAGTAGCGGCCGAAGGAATGGACATCGACTTGCAACAGCCGGAAGGAAGGATCGAGCAGAGGCCTGAGGTGGGTGTCAGCTGAGAGGCGACCGCACTCTAGTAAACTGCAGCGTGAGGAGTGAGTATGGCGGTCTGCCTATTATTCGAGTTGCGGGTGTAAGATATCTGGTGGATACCGGGAGCTCTAGCACAATCGTAAGCAAAAGAGCTGCGGAGGAGCTGCATGTTGGCGAGGGAAAACTCCAAACGCAGGTATGTAAATGTAAATTAATCACCCTGGGTGGTCCTTGTAAAGTAGAGGGGGAAACAGTGATAGGGCTGAATAGGTGGGGTGTAAAGGGGAGTAATTTGGAAGTTCATGTAGTTGGGAATATGCCTCGTGAATATGAGGGAATAATTGGTTGCGACTTACTGGGGAAAGTAGGCGCACAAATCGAGAACAACGGCGGGCGGTGGAGAATTCGAATCGGTAAAACGAAATACAAATGCCAGAAACGTGTTAAGGGTAATGGGCAGAGAATAGGTGCAATTAATAGAGCGGAGGATTGGAGGCTTATTCTGAAAAGGGAATACAGGGATATATTTTTCAAGGAGGGAGATAGGCTTGGGGTAACTGGTAAGACGGTCCATGAGATACCTCTAAAGCAGGAAAAGGTCACCTATGTTAAAGAAAGGAGATACCCACAGGCGCTGAGACATTATATTCGCGAGGAGATAGAGGATTTAAAGGCCCAGGGTATCATAGTGGACAGCACTTCACCGTATAATAGTCCATTGTGGGCAGTAAAGAAAAAGAGTCTGGCGGACGAGACCCGAGAGAAATATAGGATAGTAGTAGACTATAGGAAATTGAATGAGAACACGGTTGACGAAAAATACCCTATTCCTAGGTTCGAAGATATCATCGATAGATTAAATGGGGCAACGGTGTTTAGTACCCTAGACCTAAAGGCGGGATATCATCAGATTAAAATGCACCCAAGGGACCAAGGGAAGACAGCATTTACTTTCGAAAGAGGGCACTACGAATTTACAAGGATGCCGTTCGGACTAAAAAATGCCCCAATTACGTTTCAACGGCTTATGGATGAGTTTCTACGGGGGATAGATGAATCGGTCTGCCAAGTGTACATGGATGACTTGTTAGTTTTTAGTAGAACAGAGGAGCAACACGTCGAACACTTGCGAATGGTTTTTGAACGTTTGAGGCAATTCGGCTTAAAATTGTCAAACGAAAAGTCGTTTTTGGGACAAGAGCAAATTACGTTTTTAGGCCACACGATCTCAAAAGAAGGTGTGAAACCTGACATGAGTAAGGTGCTGACGTTACAGAAGATGGCAATTCCAACTGATGTTAAAGGAATTCGAAGATTACTGGGGTCACTAAATTACTACAGGCGATTTGTTCCCGAGATGGCTGAGTACCTGGTGCCTTTAAATAACCTACTCAAGAAAGGAAGAAAAGTAGTTGTTACGCCCGAGATGGAAAACAATATCAGGAGGTGCTTGGAGAAGCTACAAGACGAGCCACTGTTAGCGTTTCCCGATTTTTCGAAACAATTTACCATAACAACGGACGCGAGTGAGTATGCGCTGGGGGCCGTATTATCACAGGATTCGGACGGAGGGGAACAACCTATAGCGTACGCCAGCAGGCGCCTTACAGACACCGAAACTAGATATAGCGCGCTAGAGAGGGAGCTGTTAGCGGTAGTGTGGGCCATCGATCATTTCAGGCCATACGTTTACGGCAGAAAGTTTAGGGTCCATACAGACCATAGGCCCCTTCAGTGGGTGGGTAAATTAAAAGAGTCTTCCGCTAGAATCACCAGATGGAAGGAATTCCTTAAACAGTACAACATAGACATTGTGTACAAACCGGGAAGAGAAAACGTTGTGGCAGACTGGCTTTCTCGAGCAATAATGGTGAATGCGCTCGAAGAAGAGAAAGGGAAAAGCAGCGATGATGAAGAGGGAACAACAGAAGAAAGCAGCCTTAGCGAAGATAGACCACTTGATATGGAAGAGTCGATGGAGATCATCAATGATAAGCCACGGCAAATTATTTGGAAGACCTGGGCCTTGGGACCGATGAAGATTGAGCGAGATAGGTATGGAAAGTCTCAAATCATCACGGTATGGTCGGAACCAGGGGTGACGGAGGACCTCATTTGCAGTACACTCATGGACGTCTCGACGGCGGGGAAAACCCATTATATCTACGTGGGGAATAAAACGGTTTGGGAGAAAATCAAACGGCTTTGGAAGTCGAAAAAAATCGGTGTCGACCGATCATTTGTACGGTGCAGCCTAATGGTAGAAACGCTCAAGGATACAGAACTACAGCTGGAGGTTACACATGCATATCATCAAGGCAAGACCAATCACCGCGGAATAAATGAAACGTTAAAGGCGCTAAAACGGAAATATTTTTGGCAAGGTATGGAAAAAACGATTAAAGAGGTCATTAGAGACTGTGAGATATGTTTACAGACCAAATACGACAGACATCCCCCCAAAGCAATACAAGAAAAAACACCCACAGGTTCAGTGCCATTGACTGATCTACAGATTGATACGTTCACCTGGAGAAGATACAAGTGGGTCACCATAATTGATCTTTTCAGCAAAGTGGCTATGGCATACCAGGTAAAAGAACGTTCATCGGAAGCAGTGTTAGTGGCTTTACGGACCTGGTACCAGTTCTATGGTGTTCCAGACCGTATTACATCTGACAGGGGTAGGGAATTTGATAATGCCAGTATAAGGGAAGAGGCAAAGGCCTTGGAGATCGATTGGCACCTTAACACCCCAGGACATCCGAAGAGTAGGGGGAGTATAGAGCGGCTTCACAGCACGCTAAGCGATCACCTTCGGGTATACCAGGTGGAAAAAGGGCTGAAGCCAGATATAGCAATGGCAAAGGCAGTCGCGGCGTATAACCATTCAATTCACTCAGCAACAGGGTTTACGCCTTTCGAGATTCTTTTTGGACTCCGAGTTCGCTGTAGAGATATTATGGCCACGACAATAAATGAAGAACTGTCTAAACGCGTAATCAATAATAGGGCAGGGTTGATTAAGTTATGGGGAAAGGTTGGGGAGAAAATGGACCTGGAAAAGAGCAAAAGGGTAGCGAAAGAAAATTTGAGGGTCCGGGATGTAATGGGCGATGTTAAAATTGGTACGGTAGTATATAGGAGAAAGGTGTCTAATAGGGGCAAGGAGTTGGTGAGGTACGAAGGGCCATTCAGGGTGGTCTCCATCCGCGAGCATAACGTCGTGACTATTGAGAGTATGAAAGAACCCAAGAAACGGAGAACAGTGCACATCGAACAATTAAAGGTTCCAATAGAGAAGCCATAGTTGCCCAGGGTGATCTCTTCAATGGATTACGGAACTTTTTATAGATAGAGGATGAACCATTTTATTTTTCCTTATTACTTAGTTTTGTTTATTTAGCTTAGAATTTTTATTTTGGGGTTCGACATAAACCACTTTCTGTTTTTTTCTTTTTCTATTTCCTAATTATTGTATTTTTTTTAATTGTATTTATTATAGCTTAAGTACAGATCTTTCTCACTCCTGTATAATAAAACAGACCTGTAGGAGTTTACGAAGAATGTTCGTAAACTGGAAGGGGGGAGTTAAGACAGGAGTACGTAGGTATTTAATTTAACGTTTCTTTTTCACTAATAAAAACATGTGTTATTAGATAAGAATTACGATTAAGTAGGTTATACGTTGGTTGTAAATTATTCTTGCTGTATTTATTAATAAAACCAGCTTATTTCATTCTGTATTAGTTTCATCTTTTCTTTTCTTTGACAAATATTCATTCTGAACAAACCAAACACTAATTTATACAAAGATGAAATTCTGTTTGTTCTTTATAGAAATCCATACCGTTTGTCCTAAATTCTCCAAATTTCGCTCAGTGGTTCTTTCAGGCCAGGTGCGAATATCTGTACATATTAAAATTGCATAACTTCAGCCGATCTCTGTATATATTCTTTATTGCTATAATAATCGTTTTGATCTCGCTTTGCATTGGTTTTTACAAAAGCGACCGTTTAAGTCGATAAAAGTCTCAGTTTATAGTTTTTATAGATTTAAAAAATGAAATTCTCCGGGTTAAACCGGTATATACAGCTAGTATATATATATAAATATATATTTAAATAATGATTATTTCAAATTTTTTTTTGCCAAATTTTTCGATTGACGTCCTTTCATATCTGAAACATAAAATGATAAATTAGCACAATGAATTACCCTAATATAAATTAATAATAAATATGTATTAAAATTACTAATGTTACTGATTTAATTCACTATTTATCACAATGTGACGTGAAACAAAATTAGATGATTATTTCTATTACATTGAAAAGTTCTAGAATTTTCCGGAACCTTTCATTCATGTAATAGTATGCAATCACATGTTTCGGAATGCTCTAGACCTTTATGGGGTTGTTCCATTTTGGACTAAATATAAGAAGTGATGGACTAGGGGCTCAGTCTTGCCGAGAACACCGAAGCATATCGTTACTTTTTTTTGCTCACTTTTTTGTCACTGTTAGTTGCTGTTTTGTAACGTACTCATTTGAGTTTTAATTGTTTGTTATAATATTTTCAGGTTTATGTTACATTTCTATTATTCTTTAAATTATAAAAAAATTAATTTGCAAACAAAATTAACCAGATCATGATATCTAGGCAATTACGAAAACTCAGGAATATTTAATATTACTCACGTTTTCTTGCAAGAATTTTGAACCGCTTCTGAGTCCCAACAGATTTTATTTTTTTCTTTCTAAACCGTTCCATACCAACCTTTTCTAAACCGTTTTTATCTTCAGCTTCTTGGCGTTCTTCTGTTGCCTGAAATGAAAAGATAAGTTTATTATTGTTTATTTTACTTTTTGAATGGATGTACACATTTCAGCACTGGTCAAATAAGTGTTTCTTATAACATGATTTTGGTTTGGGATTTGTGAACAGATAATGAGTCTGCACAAAACCAAAACCAGATAATTAAAAAAAACCTTTGTTCGTAGCCTGTTGTGTTTCGGTTTCGTGCAGCCGATCTCCAGTTCTGGAACCCCAGAAGGCTGCGTGCATCCTTAGTTACTCCATACATCCAGTGAAGCCTGGGTCGCCCACATCTTCTGGCGGAGTGGATTTCTTCTTGAAGAGCATCTTTGGTATAGAGTAACCACTCCCCCCCCCCCCTCCTAGGATATCTTCTTCTTCTTCCTCTAACTCCTTTGTGCCGTCAAGCGTGTAATTGCAGTTCCAGTCCATCTAGTCCACTGGTCTCGGTCCCTGGTTAGTCTTCGCATCTCCGGTACGGTGCTTCCTCTTGCAGTCCCCAATTTCCCAATGTAGTCAATAAATGTGCTCCTGGTTCTGCCACGGGTTCGTCTTCCTTCCGGTCTGGCTTTCAAGTAACACCTGGCCTTTCTGGTGTCGTCCATTCTGCATACATGACCATACCACTTTAGTTGCCTCCCTTCCATCGTATCCCGCACTGCTCGCACTCCCAACACTTCTTGAATTCTTTCATTTCTGATGCAGTTTCTCTTGGTCATTCCCGCGATTCTTCGGAGGTATCTCATCTCAGCGGATGTTATCCTGCTTATGTGCTTTTCCAGGGTTGTCCAGCTTTCAGATCCATACATGATCACTGGAAGGAACACCGATTTAAATATCCTCAATTTGGCTTCTCTACTTATTCCTGCTTGCCTATGATGGTTTTAGATATTTGGTAATATAGTCCATTGGCCTTCATCACACGTTTTAGAACCTCCTGGTCTATTTTACCATCTTTACTTATAGTGATCCCGAGGTAATGGTAAGTATTCGCCTGTTCTAGAGGTTCGCCATTACATAGAATCCATATATCTTCATTTTCACTTCCAACACTCATGATTTTGCTCTTAGCTGGGTTTATCTGTAACCCTCTCAGCTTTAATTCTTCATTCCATTCCTCTATAGATGACTATAGAGCTCCCTGCAAGTCAGCTATCAGCACTACTATATCATTTATCATGGCCCGAGCTAGTACTGGGATTAGATTCCAGTATCCAGTATCCAGTGGCTGCAAATTGCCACTTTCCCCATAACCTGGGAAACTGCTCTTCTACGCTTATTGAACAAAACCTCCAATCCAGAAACCTCCCGTCCCATCTCTCTTTATAACTATATTTGGAATATTTAGTTCAGTCACAATTATCCCAATACATTGAGCAAAATAACCTTTTGCTCCAGTCTTGTTTCAGGCCAGACTGGCTTTCAGTATGTTTTAGTCCCTAATAACCTCCCTCAAAGTCTCTGCCCAAGTCTAGAGGTGTACCACAAGACTCCTCCTTATCTCCCACCCTTTTCCCCATCTATATCAATGAACTTCCTTCCTCGATCCAGCACTGTCAATACCACCTGTGTGCCAACACCACTGACTATGGCTGTATAGTGTAATGCGGATGGTTGTGAGAACTTAAAGCCAAACTTGCCTTGATTGCTCAGTAAGTTTTGTCTTTGGGATCTCAAGAAAAATGAATATGACCCAGCATTATGCTGATTTAAAGTGGCTCTACCCCTCCTACCGCCATCATTACCTACTTGCTTCCTCCTTATACCAGGTCATTAGAACTCGCCAACATATTCAACAGAGCCGGCAATCGTAATCCTCTATCCAATCCCGCCCAACATTATCCCATACGCCAGACCTCTATCCTCCACTTTAACAGACCGCTGCTTTTGAAAAAATTTTTCCTCATAATACAAGCCATCTCTGGAATTCTATCCCTTTAGATATTTCGCATTCTCCATCGATTTCCTCTTTCCAATCTCTTTCTTTTATTTCCCATTCGATTTCCAATCCAATTGATCACCATAGACACATTAAGTACTCTCGAATTATTTTTTTCCTTAATAATCCTTTTTTTTTTATAAATGTTTATTGTATAAATAGATGATTATTGTTTAGATAAATAATTATGGTATATATAGATTATTCTTGCACATATACATATTTTACTTTCTATGTTTCCATTATATTTATTTGTATTTCCACTATGAATAGTGGGAGATTGAAGAACCAACGCCTGTAGACCGAACTAATCCCAAAGATGCATACTGCAAGGAATTCTTCATCAAGACCTACACTCGGGATGTTACAGGTTGATTCACCGTGAGATTGCCGTTCAAGAAAGGAATTTCTGTCGGAGATAACAAAGATATCGTGCGTCGTCCCTTCTATGATCTGGAAAGCAAGTTCAGGAAAAATCCCGAGTTTCACCTGAAGTGCGCACAGTTCAGGTAAGAACATATTGATTTGGCTCACGTATTTCCAGTCAAGACCGAATCCCCATATCTGATACCGCATCATGGCAGTTATAGAATCCGAAGCCATCGTTTGTGCATTCCTCCACAAATACACAACAGAAAAGAGTGACAATGAAATGGTTCCACACCCGCTGAAAAATTTGATAAATGTTAATTATTATGAAGTATGTATTTTACATAAAGTAATTATACTTGACAAACAAATGGCTGTGGAGTATTGAAAATGTTCAAAAAATACCTCTAGAAGATGGGCCAAAAGCCCGAAACGTTAGGTGAATCAAATAAATTATAAAACATGGAAGAGATTCTTTTTTATAAAAACCTTATACATAAAACTCTTCCTCACAAAAGTGAAAATTATAAATGGAGAAAACATAAATGTATAGAGATTTAAAAACTATAATACTCATAATGTGCTCAGAGACCGTTAACCCTTTCACGGCTCTAGACGATATATCTCATGAAAAAAAGTCGGTCTCCACAAGCTAACGATGATATAATTCGTCGCGGGCCGCCGGTCCATAGTAGCTAATGACGATATATCTCGCAATCGGTTTTTCACTTATTTAGCGTCCTCAGCTTCACACGAGATAAGTTGTGACTGAGGCACATCCTAACGGATCCACGGAGACTTAATTAGTACATCTAGCGGCCGCTAGGCTCCAGGGGTGTCTCTATAACGGAAATATTTATTTCGGCCCGGTAGCTGCCTATCATCTGGGTCGTCTATTCGGTGAAGCCCGTCTCACCCCTTTTTTTTCACCTTGATTTTTCATACCTAATTTTTTTTTTCTGTCCCTTCCCCCTCCCCCGGCTACCCTCAGGGGTCATGAAGGACTTATTTACCATTATTCATTTCGTACCATCATTCATCGAGTTCTAGACGCTCTGAGCGATAGTTCTCTGTGTTTTTTGGTGATATTAACCGTTTCATTTCGCTATTATTTCTCCAGTATTGGTGTTAGTATGTCGCGAAAAATGTTCACTGATAAGGAGGTTTGGAAGATTTTGAAAGAAAGTTCGGAAGAGCCGAGGCCGCATCTAAAATGAGGATGGGGAGGTTTTTTATCCATCTAAACATTGGTAAATTATATTACTTTTAATTAAAAAAAATATTACTTATTAAAAAAGATTAAATTAAAAAAAAAACAGAACATAAAGTAATAACATTATTATATTATTGTTCAATATTACCTTCTTAAATCACGTAATCTGTTATTGAAATCGATAATCTAGCATTTTCTTATATTGAAATAGTAATAAAGGTATTATAGAATCATAAAAAATAAATAAAACATTAATATAATAGTCAGTGAAGAGTATGAGAAGTTAAGGCAGTCAGCGGTGGAGAATGTAAATGCCAGCAGACCCCCTTAGCTTCTCAGTGCAACTTTTGTTCCGAGTGCTTAGCTGTTAAAGGGTTAAAGTCTATATATTGTATAATAAAACACCTCACGAGGGTCTCAATTATATATTTATTAATATTTTCAGGAGCTTTCGGTTTCTGCAATAAAAACAATACATAACAAATATATAATTATTAATACATATATTTATTAACATTGTAATGCAAGATTGAGCATATAAGCATGACAATGTTAATAAATATAAGTATTAATAGTGCTATGGTGTTATGAAAGCTTCAAAAAATATAAATAAATATATAATTGAGACCGCCATGAGGTGTTTTATTTTATAAACTATACTACTCTAAAGAATATTAGAGTATATATTTATAATTCTAAATGCTAAATGTGCATGTACTTGCCTTTGCTTTATGAATGGTATTTCCTATGCTTGATGATTGGGACTCTGTTACGTTTAAGCTCCTTATGAAATGACAGTAAGAACAATCTCCTCCCGTTGAGCGCAATTCATAATCGGAACAATCTCCACATAAGCACAATTTATCATTATATTTTAGCTGGTCAGCAAGAGAACTAGCTCGTCCTAGTTGAATATTTGGACGAAAATCAGCTTTACGGTATATATCCAGAAATTCCTGCCGAATTTCAGTCAACACTTCCTACAAAACAAATTTAAGCGAAACATGAAATATTATCTCTCACAATAAAATATAAAAATGAAAAAAAAAACTTCCTATCGCACAAATTTAAATGAATTTGAAATATTATCTCTCACAATAAAATATAATAATGGAAATGAACTTATGTGTGGAATTATTATTTGTACATAATTCCCTTAAATCCACTGATAATTATTTCTTGCAGAAAAAAAAAAGAGAAAAGAAAAAAAAAAAATATATATATATATATATATATATATATATATATATATATATATATACATATATATATATATATAATGAAATAATAATTTATGAATGTGTTTATAGATAGGTACCTTAGAATAGTAGAAAAAAAAATAATATCACAGGGAGTATTAAAAAAAAATATATATATAATAATATATTATGAACGTGTTTATAGAAACCTTGTAATTTATTATATATTTATAATTTGTTGATCTAGTACAACTTACTTACTTACTTAATGCGGCTCTACAACCCGTTGACGGGTCTTGACTACACCAGCAGCTTCCGCCACTCGTCGCGGTTCTATGCGGCTGCCATCCAGTTTCCTGTGCCCAGAAGATTTCTGGCATCGGATGTCACTCCTTCTCTCCATCGAAGTCGGGGTCGTCCTCGTCTTCTTGTACCATAAATGGGCTCGGTTAACAATTTCTTCGGCAACTCTGCTTCCATCATACGGGCTACATGACCGGCCCATCTAAGACGGCCCAGCTTAATACTGAAGACTATATCTGGTTCTTTTAAGAGTTCATAAATCTCCTTGTTTTTCCTTTTTCTCCAGGTATCTCCTATAAGGACACCTCCAAATATTCTTCGTAGAATTTTCCTTTCAAAAACAAGGAGTTCGTTTTCATGGGCTTTGGTCATGGTCCAGGTTTCAGACCCATATAGCAGGACTGGGTGGATTAATGTTTTATAGAGGTGCAATTTTGTTGCTCTTGATAGGATACGCCCTCTAAACTGCTTCTTGAGGCCAAAATAACAGCGATTGAAAGAGTAGGCAGGCAAGAGCATCTCCTTGTCTTAGTCCCTTTGTCGACTGGAATTCCTCCGACAGCTCTCCATTAACTCGTACTGAACAAGTTACATCCTTCAGGGTTAGCTTTGCCGGTCGAATTAGTTTAGCGGGGATTTGAAAATCCTCTAGTGCCTTAAATAACTCTTCTCTATTGATGCTGCATAGGCAGCCTTAAAATCAATAAAGAGGTGGTGTGTCTTCACCTTATATTCATAGCCTCTCTCTAATATGGTTTTTAGGCTGAAGATTTGATCTGTTGTGGACTTACCTTTTCTGAATCCACACTGGTACGGTCCAATGATACGTTCCGCATATCGGCTTAAGCGGATATACAAGATATTGGACAGGATCTTGTAGCCACAGGACAATAAGGAAATGCCTCTATAGTTACTGCATTTCATCCTGTCCCCTTTCTTATAGACTGGGCAGATAATGGATTTGTTCCAGGCTGTAGGCATCGTCTCTTCTGTCCAGACTGTCATTATCAGGTTGTGTAAGGCCTTCACCAGTTCTTCACCTCCATTCTTGAACAACTCTGCTGGCAGACCATCACTTCCAGGGGCCTTATGACGTTTCAGCTGATCAATTCCACTGAGTACCTCGTCTTCGTCAGGGGGCTTAAACTCCACTTCTAAATCCTCCTCCCGAGTTCTATTAGTGCTATGATCATTATTTTCCCGTATAGGAGCGGTATTAGAAAGGAGTTCGCTAAAGTGTCTTCTCCATTCTGCCAATACTTCCTCTTTACTTGACAGTAGGTTACCTCCTTATCCAAACAAGATCATTGATAAGGGTTGAACGGCTTTCTACCGCAATTGACCATGCGGAAGAAGTCTCTCAGTTCTTTGCTGCCATGAAGCACTTCTATCTTCTGAAGCTGTTCCCTTTCATGCTTCCTCTTCTTTTTACGGTGCAGCTTCTTCTCTTCTCTACGCAGTCTTCTATACTCCTCTACGTTTCCTCTCGTTTCTCGCTGCAACATCGCTTTGTATGCCTTATTCTTCCGGTCAGAGGCGGACTCACATTCATCATCGAACCAGGGGGAACGAGGCATCCTTTGCTCAGGTCCCAGGATAGACTCATCTGTTACGTCTAGAGCTCTCGTACATACTGACCAGCTAACCTCGACTGAGTCAATTGGGGTAGGGTCACTAGAAAGCTTAGTATTAAGCTCTACATAGTACTGGTCTTTCACATCGGGATCCTTAAGTTTCTGTATGTTGTACTTTTTTGAATTATGTCTGTCTGAGCGATAACTAGCCACGGATATTTTTGCAATGATGCAAGCTATTGTAAGGTAGTTATCTGAGTCAATATTAGCGCTACGGAAGACTCGTACATTCTGGAGGCTTGATCTATGTCTCTTCCCGATATGTATGTGATCAATCTGGTTTATCACGCTCAGGTCGGGGGAGACCCAGGTACCTTTGTGTATAGTTTTGTGAGTGAATAGAGTACTGCCGACGGTGAGATCTCTGGATGCAGCAAAGTTGATAAGTCTCAAGCCATTCGAATTGGTCTCATTGTGAAGGCTATACTTGCCAATAGTAGGCCGAAAGACATCTTCCTTGCCAATTTTTGCGTTAAAATCACCTCCGATTTTTTTCATATCGTAGCTTGGGCATGCATCTAGTGTTCTCTCAACGAGATCGTAGAATCGATCCTTTTCATCGTCATCCGCAACCTCAGTAGGCGCATG
This sequence comes from Aelia acuminata, assembly GCA_911387785.2. NCBI lineage: Eukaryota > Metazoa > Arthropoda > Insecta > Hemiptera > Pentatomidae > Aelia > Aelia acuminata. The sequence continues at coordinate 1,419,697 of CAJVQU020000004.1, forward strand.
TACACTTAGCAAGCTGTAATTGTAGAATCTGCAACGAATCAGGCATATTCGTGGGCTTACGGCTTTAAATCCAATTACAAGCTGTCTATATGGGCCTCTGACGTAAAATTCTGTCCCGAATTCATGCCGAGCCTCACTACAACTATAATATATGGAGTGCCTTCTCTTTCCTAAGACGCCACATCCTGTCCAACGCACTTCCTGGATGGCAGTTATGTCAATTTTAAAACGGTCAAATTGATCTAGGAGAACTTTAAGAGCTCCAGGTCTGTAAAGGGACAACACATTCCAATATCCAAAGTTAAAAGTCCTTGTAGGGGAGCCGGGTCTATTACCTTTATTTCTGATCACGTCCGAAGCTTTAATGTGGGGTCTCATAATAATTTGATTTCGGGTAGCGGGGCTATTAACCCTCACTGCGTACCCTAGTCCCGTGATGGGGCTGCCACCTTCGGCTGCCCGTGTAACCCTACGGTGGGGGCCCTTACAGGGTGCCACCAGCCGGGCCAGCTAGACCCTGGTTTATTAGCGAGGTGTTACTCCTCGATCCCTCCTCCTTGATCCTGGTCCTTGATCCTTGGTCCTGGCTTGGGACAGGCCGTGGGTCGGGGCACGAGGCCACTGCCACACTGGCGGAGTTTGAACTAGTACAAAGGGAACATTTTTTGTGTTATAAAAAAAAAGATTAATAATAAAAAAATATTCAATAGATTTCAATAATATCTCAATAATAAGTCTCAATAATAGTTCTATAATGAGATACACTCAATTAATATTAAAATATTAAAGAATGTTAATGAACTCATTATAATTGATAGAGCGTCACTTCTTTTGCATTCTCTTATTATGAAAAGTTAAATTTTGTTAATGAATTTTTCTTTTGATTCAATTAACCTTTTTTACTCATTTCAACTTTGATTTCCAAATCCTAAGCCTATTAACTTTTCAGAAATACAATAAATCTAAAAGAAAAAATATTCCAAGAATAAATGTTCTTATTAAGAGTAATCTAAATTAAATAAAGGATAGTAATATTTACACTTATTAATTACCTTTTTTGATCTCTTGTTTCTTCTGCACAACATTAATGGCATGTGTTTGTTCATTAAGGCCTGAAAAAATGGATTAAAATTATAATAATTGGTCAATATAATACATTTATATTTTATTATAAATTCAAGTTCAATTCAGTAAATAAAAGGACAAATAGTAAAAATGATAAATTCAATAAATTGTTGACTTTATAAGTTGTGAGAGGAGGGATGTGAGTGAAAGGAGGATTGCAAAATTAAACTTGCCCTCCCCCGGGTAAAAACTAGTTCTGGCAATGATTTGAGGTTTTGAAGTCATTTGTGACTCCATACTGGACTAAATATTACTCCTCTGAGGAGGAACGCTATTAGGAAGGTATTTCATGTTTTTCTATTTCTACAGAGAATTTATGTGGCACCAGCAAAAAGCCACAAACGTCTATTACCTGCTTTGCAATGTCATAATTGGAAAAAGGGAAGTAGAGATAAAAACCAAAAGGACAGTTTATAAACAAGTATTCATCCTTACACTGACCTATGGAGCTGAAAGCTGGCCAAGCATCAACAAGAAGTTTGAAAGCCGTATACAAGCCACACAAATGAAATTCCTGAGAAAAGCTCTCGGTAAGACAAGATTGGACCGACTGCGAAAACAAAGAATAACAGAAGATACGGGACAGGAACCGCGCTAATGGACTATATTCACAGAAGAGAATTGAAGTGGTTTGGCCATGCACTAAGAATGCCAATCAATAGGTTGCCAAAAAGGAAATGGGAATCAAGTGCAGTCGGAAAACGACCTATACGATGACCAAGAAATAATATAATAATATAAGGAGGACCTCATATCGGATCTGGCGCAGAAGAAGGGACGCACGATAAGTGAGATTAGGAGGTTGTGGTTAGAGAGGCGTATAGAAAATGGTTGCGGGCTGCCCCGACACTGGAAGGTTGAAGGGTTGGATAAAGAAAGAAGAAGAGTGTTGTGGCTGGATCATGTACCAAATGCAGAAATAAGGAGAAAAGTAAGAAATCAAGAAAGTATGATACTATACTTAATTCAAAAAAGAAGCTTAGCTGGTTTGGGCATGTGATATGAATGGGAGCTGAAAGATGGCCAAAACATATGCTAGACTTTGCCTCAGAAGAAGAAATGGATGGAAGGAGTTGATGAGGGAATGGCAGCACGAGCTTTGAATGGGGACAACGGAAGGATAAGGAACTACAATCTCTCTTGCTATGTATTGTGGATGCTACCAGGTAAGTAAAATTGTATAATTAATTTAAAATGACATTATGTAGAGTACTGTATTTGCTCAAACCAGGTGGTCTGTTTTACCTGAAGGTGGCAAGGGAATACCGCCTTGGAAGTTATTGGGGCCATAAACGTATTCTTAGAAATTTAAAATAAGTAAAGGAAAAGGCTGATAATGCTGCCCACAAGCACCAAGAGAAATAGCCAAACAACTGTTATCTGCTTTGGAGAAATTTGGGACCCTAAACCATATATGGTATAGTAGGGGGTGCGAATTTGAGAAAACCAACCAATCAGAGGAAGTCTGAAGAGAGTGGTGGAAAAAAGATTTATATAGAGGAAGAAAAGAGAAAAAAGGAGAAGTTGAAAGAAATGTGAGGAGTGCTGAGAGAAATTGGAGGAAGTGCCACGAGTTCAGAGGTTGAGGAGAGAGTTTGGGTGGAGTTGCAGGAAGTGGCAGTAGTCCAGGGGTCCAGAGAGAACTGAGAGAAGATGCGGTGCAAGTCTAAGAGAGCGTCAGAGATGGCAGAGACTGATCCACACTAGATACTTAGAACGATCCAGAGAGGGCCCACCAGATAAATTGTAGTCTAGTATACAGTACTAATTGTAATATTGGTGGTATGCATTCAATTAATTAGGTTAACATGCTAGGCAGCATCCAGCATCTATGTGTGGTTTTAAGTTACCAAAATCTATTTATAGAATTTATTAGAAGGGCTTATTATATAATATTAAATATGGAGTTCAATTCTGATTTGTTCCTATATTTCCATTCAGCCCGTGCCACAGGTTCCTTTCAGTAAATAAATAAGATAAACATGTCACCTCTGGGAAAGAATCCAATATACATTGTTTTATAATATTAGATCATTAGATCTAGAATATAATATAGTTGGGTTCCCTTCTGGAACCAATACAAGTAATCTTTTTCAATGTATTTACTTGATGAATACCGTTTCTGAAAACCTCCTCCACCTGCCTTAGGAAAGCAGGCAGACAGAAACGTAGCACCCTCTCTGTCTGTCTCTCTCTCTCTATATATATATATATATATATAATTATATATATATATATATATATATATACATAATTTAAATATAATACAATTAGTAAACAAGTTTTGGGAAGAGAATATTGAATTATAGATGTAGAATACAAGGCCTCAAAGTCTCGTTTTGATATGAGATTTCAATAATTCACTTAATCAGGCAGATTACATGCCGAATTTTCGCCTAGTCAGGCATCTTCAGGGCTACAAGTGTATTGCAAGCAAGCTAGAAACAGACTTAAACAGAACAGACTTGAGTTTGTTTCTAGCTTGCTTGCGATACACTTGTAGCCCTGAAGATGCCTGAATAGGCGAAAATTTGGCATGTAATCTGCATGATTAAGTAAATTATTGAAATAATACGAGACTTTGAGGCCTTCCATATGCTCTGACGGAATCTACCAATGATGACTATGTCGTTTGCATAGGCCAGGACTTGGGTCATTCTTGTAAATATGGTTCCTTCCTGATTTAATCCTGCTCTATTTATAATTGCTTGTAGAGTGTTATTAAACAGGAGAAAAGCTATTGGGTCTCCCTGTTTCAGACCACTTCCCACTTTGAAGGGCTCTGACACCCCGACACACTTAACTTGGCAGATAGTGTTCTCTATTGTGCATTTTACTAAACAAGTCAGTTAACTAGGTAATCCCAGTTCATACATGGCTGCTATGAGTTACTTCTTGTAATTGTGTCGTAGGCTGCTCTAAAATCGATGAACAGCACCCATGTAGTCTGCTGATACTCCCTTATCTTCTCGGAGATCTGTCTTTGGGCGAAGATTTGATCAATTGTAGACCTATTGGGCCGGAAACCACCTTGATAGTCTCCCAGTTTCTGTTCCACATGTCCACAACACGGGGACGAATAAGGCCTTATTCCTTTCTTCAGGTATTTTCTCTTCTTCCCATACCTGAGCTATCAATTCCTGAAGTTCCCTGGCGACTTTATGCGGCCCTCCTCTAATATTTCTGTGGGGAGTCCATCATTAAGCTGGCGATTTGTTATTCTTGAGCTTACCAAAGATGCCTTCGCTGTCCTCTATATCAGGTGGAATCGTTTCCAACTCATGGCCTTGCATATCCAGTGGTAATTGTGCTTGGTCTTCCTGACTTGGTCTTCCTGACACAGTTCTCTAATTTACTCAGTACTCAGTACTGACCTTTACCAGTACCCAGTACTCTCTTGTATCTCTTCCTCCAGCAATAGCATTTGGCCATGGTCATCTTTGATAAGGTTTCCCCTCCTGGCCGGCCCACTCTTCACATTATTTACCATTTTATAGAATTTTCGGGAATTTGGAATTCTTGAGTTTTCAATATACTCAATTTCTTTTCTTATTGCTAATCGCAGAAATTCTCACATCTCTATATTCCTTCTTGACTCAGTCGTATTATATGGGTTTCTTTTTTCATTTCCTTCCTTGATTGCTTCCTCGCATTCTTCGTTGAACCAATTGTAAAGAGGATGTCTGTGCTTTTCTCCATACTCCTCTTTAGCAGACTGGGTTAAACCTACCTTGATCCGCTTCCACCTGTTTTCTATTGTACCTTTCCTGCCGACTCGATCATGACTAGCTCGCTAGTCAAACTTCCGAGTAACCAAAATTTTCACCTTCTTTCGTCTTAAGACGTTCTATCTTCCATTTTTGAAAGGGGGACAGATGTTTCTTGGGATGCATTTTAATCTTTTGTGAAGCTTTATTATTACCAAGTAGTGACCCGAGTCGACATGACATCCTCTGTAGGATCTCTATATTCCTTGTGACTCAGCCGTATTTTATAGGTTTCTTTTTTCATTTCCTTCCTTGATTGCTTCCTCGCATTCTTCGTTGAACCAATTGTAAAGAGGATGTCTGAGCTTTTGTCCATACACCTCTTTAGCAGACTGGGTTAAACCTATACAAACATCGTATGCATCTTCAAGTTGTTCATAGAAGGTATCATTTTCTTTGAGACTTTCGAACCCGTAATTGCTATTTCGAATTGATGTCTATTTTCACTTCCACTATATAGCATTATACAGTTACTGTTGAGTTTCCAGGTAAGAAGAAGAACCAAAAATAAAATAAAAATACTGCAGTTTATTACAATAAAATAAAATAAAAATAAACTATAGATGGGTAGCTGTTCTTCTGCCACAATCCGGAAGTGACCACAAGTTGTTGCAATTAAGACAGTTGTGAATCGGCCAAAACTGGGGGAGGACCCAACACTGTAACCAACTGTAAGACTGAGCCAAGGGCAGGGGTGAGTTAACCTAGGGTTAATGAAACTGGCACTCACCTGACAGAAAGCCGGACGTTCGTGAAAATCAGAACGTAATTATTTCATACTTTTCAGTCCATTTATTTTTACTGGTTCCTAGGTTTTGAAGTCGGTTTAATTTTTTTTATAAAATATTTTTTATTTCATACTTTTTAGTTGGAGAAGATAACAAATGTAGAAAACCGTAAGTTGGGTAAAACAAATTTCGAAATTTTTTTTCGTTCTACCACGTTCGTCTTTCCTGGGCTCTTTTTATTATACATAATCCTATAAACAGTCACCTTTTCAATTTTATGAGTACACACATAAAAACTGAAAAGCGGTGCCTGTTTAATACAACTTTCAACACCCGACCTTCTACGATTATAATTGGAATTTTTTTTAATAAGATCAATGTTGAGTCAATTATGTTCGTAATTCCTTTAGATGAATTTTTGACTAAATTTAATAGCGAAGTACTAAGAATAATATCCTTCGTAATAAAAAAATATTCAGAAAATAAATTTCTTCAATTCTAGTGGGGTAGCATTTATGATATTAAGCATTTTCATGGCTGCGAAATTTTTGCTGACGGGACTTTCATACAAAGAGGTTGTTTCTGGGAGATATTAACTTTTATTTCGCAGTTTTTATTGATGGATGAACATCAGCAAACATTGAAATTTTAATTTCTTTGTTAATTAATGTAATGTCTGTATGGAAATAATTCCTAATAAGTGCCTATCTTAAAGATTTTTATATCTAGACTCTCCTATCTAGACAATAGCAAAGCCTGTGTGCCACCAGCTAGCAACGTAAAAAAAAATAGACAATTAGCCATCATAGATGAAATTGGTGATGTAACAAACTAATATTGAAATTATTTAGCAGAACGTAAATTATTTCATAACTGGACATGCCCCTCTTATATTTTTTCGAGCCACATTTGAGCTTAGACAGCAGATTTTCGTCTTCTGAAAGTAAATGATTTGGCACTGACAGCCTTTCTAATCTATTCTAGTTGCAGAAAAAAAATTAGCAGCCTATAGTAGTAATCCGGAAAACAACAGAAGTGTCGCTCCATGAAGAATCGGCACAAGATTTCATGATTACATCGTATATTAATATGACCGAGTGATTCCGGAAGAAGACAGAGGTTCCTGAATGTTAAGGCCCCCAAATCAGCTGAAAATGAGCTTTTCCAGGAATTATTGTAATCCTTTTTAACGTGCATAGCGAGTGAAAATCGGAAATCAAAATCTAATTTAAAGCAATAATGGCTACGATTTTAAATTTGAACGAACCTTGGGGAATTAGAAGAAGTCTTAAATTCTGCTTTAAAACCTTTATCAATACTCAGTCTTTCTTGGATTGCCACGATTTTCGTGGTCTTATGTTTATGGTGTCCAACCGTTGACTAGATCTAAATTAAGAAGGTTTACTGTTATCGGTGAATATATATATCTATCTAATTTATATACTAATATCGCTACAGAAAACGACAGCGATATTATATTGTGCGGATATTAAATATTTTATTGAAATCTACTGTTGAAAAATTAGTTAAGGTTATGTATACGTTGGTTCCAACAAGCACTTAAAACACGTCGAAAAAAACAGACTGCTCATGTTCTCCCCCCCACTATTGATTCCAAATTTGATTGGTTAGTTTTCCCACATGATTCATCCAGCATAAAAACAATATAGAGATTTGTTAGTTACCAATGAGTTTACTAGCTTGTTGGAGCATACCTTATGTTATATATGTCATATGTTTTTCCAATAAGTAAAAATGTTTAGTGATAATTAAATATTTATTTTCATGTTCTTTCTCGATAACTTCTTAAAAAAATTAAGAACCCAAAAAAGGTTTTAATTGGACCAACTTGGGAAAATTCTCTACAAGATGCAAAAGGTTTCGTTCCAATTGGTCCATCCATCTCGGAGTAATCGGTGGACATACATAGAAAAAAAAAAAAAAAAGCACTTACGTATCGAATTGAGTAACCTCCTCTTTCGTTCGAAGTCGGTTAAAAATTCTTTAAGTTTTCATAAAAACTTAACACTCCCACACCCCAGGGTGGGAGAGTACAGAGTTGGAGAGGTGAGTGCCAAGTAACGGAAAGAATGCAAGGCAGGCACACACTCCCCTGGGTCTGGTCATTAATAGAAACGAAGGAAAGAAACTAGTGAAAACGAAGGAAGTCATAGATAGCAAGCAACTAGTGAAAAGGAAGGAAGACATTAAAGGATAATTTAGCTCTTGCTTTTGTGGAAAGAATAACCATTGCTAAAGTTTTGTACTATGTACTCGATGATTTAACCATCCTTGCTGTCCCGTCAATATCAGCATTGCCAGAAGCAGCATTCAGAGAGGAATATAAAGAGTTAACACTCTCACCCCCAGAGTCCAGCGCTGGGAGAGAAGTTACCGAATGCAGTGCATCAGAAAGAGTGTTCATATCAAGGACCAAGAAAAAGAAAAATTAAATACCCATTGCGAAGGAAATACACTACTGGGCAAATAATTTGAAAACGAAAGACAAGAACACTCATGAGAAGGAAAACAACTGCTTATTAGGAAGAGAGTTAATACGAAAAAGCGATACGAAGGAAAATTAATTTCTTAATAGGAAATTGGAAACGAAGTAAAGCAATTACTAAATAAGAAAAGAGTTAATCCGAAAAGCATTAAATTAAATTAAATTAAATTACCTTTATAGGCGGGTTCCAAGAGAACATCCCCTGTTCTATTTTGGAGCGGTCTCCTTTTTTTTTAAGACATAATTAAAAAAAAAATAGTAATTATGCCAAGAGAAAAAAAATATTACAGAAATTATTGAAACTATTGCAGGTATGATGGTATGGTATGCCCCGTAATTTGGAAAAACTGGTGTAAGGTTGGAAAAGTTATAAACATGTGAAGTGTGCAATACTTGCAACACATAAATTTAGTACAGCCCAAAATTTAGAATGAGTTGCCAAATAGCAACGATGTAGAGGGCCACTGAGAAAATTTACTTGAGTTTCTAAATCGTTTTCCGAAACTGAGGCAAATTTTCTCACCTAGGGGGGGGGTCCTGAAGGGATATGGGCCATATGGAAGTGGATAAGGGTAATGATGAACAGCAGCAGCTGCAGCCGAGACAGAATGATCCATAAGGGGATGATGATGATGCATCGCAGGAACAAACGCATGTGGGTGAGGAAGATGTGGAGACACTCTACTTTGTTGGAAGGTTGTTGGGAAGAATGCATCACAGGTTGAGGTAATGATGTAGGAGTTGGATGTGTAGGTGATGGTGCAATTAAAGTTGAAACAGTAGTTGGTGGAGGTGATGAAGATGGTATTTTTTCGTTCATTCTTGAATGAGGATGAAAATGTGGGTGATAAAATTGTGCAATTGGATTATGTTGGGTGAACTGGAACCGAGGTAAAGAAGGAACTGGCTGGTTAGGCGAGCTTTCAGGTAGAACAGGCTGGGCTGTTTGACGAATATTTCGGGTTTGAACCTGAGAAACTCTTTCACTGTGCATCAATGGGTCAAATGGTGTCTGGCTAAAAGGATGAGTAGATTGCACTTGAGATACCCTCTGACTTTCAACTTGGTTTTGAGATTCTGGATGTATCAAACAAGGAGACTGATTTTGAAACATTCTATGGCTGTTAATAGGTTGATTACTATCAAAACGAGACTGAGGAGGATTCGGAGAAGACCATTAGGAAGGTCTGGTTGATGGTTCTCATATCGAGATGGTTGGTTCTAAGTGCCTTGCGAAATTAACAATGGAGAATTTCTTTGATCTACTTGTTGATAAGAATCTTGATGCAAGGTGGAAAATTGTGGAGGATTAACATGAGAAATTCTGTGCTGAATATCTGTCTGTTGAGATGATTAATAATGAGCAGTAGTAATCTGGGAGGATGGTATCTGTGAAGTAGGAGGCATTTCATTCTGAGGTAAAGATTCATAAGCCTGATTATGACCTATTTGAGGAACTCTACTGAAGTCTGTTTGAGAATTAAACTGAGGAGGCTGTTCCAACTTCTGAAATTGCTCCACGAGATTAGATAAGGAGTCCTCAGTAACAGTGTGAGATAAAAGAGTAATAATATGAGATGCTACACTAGTCTGAGATACAATTTCAGAATGCATTTCATTAAGAGTGGGGGCCCTTCCTATTAATACATAACCAAAGAAAGAAGGCATGTAGATAGGTAGTCCTGAACCAAGTGCCACAGGAGAACCTGTAAATATCTGGACAGCAAGATCTTCACCTAATATGCAATCAAGTGGTGCAGGAGAATCAAACGAAGGATCTGCTAAATTAATGCCACGCAGTTGATCTTTAACTGTAGATGAAACTTTATTTATAGGGGTATCGAAGGCAATGTGATTTAAAACATAAAAGGAATGCTGCATAGCTAGTGTGCGTTGATCTAAATTTCTTATGTTTAAACTGAAAGTGCCATTAGCATTGCATGTTTGCCTACCTAAACCTCCTACAGGAGTAATAGCTTTGATGAAAGAAACATCCAACCTATCTACAGTAGCCTGAGATACAAATGAAGCTGCCGCTGCATTATCAATTACTGCTCTAACCACAGTATTGCAATATGCGTTAGGAACTTCCAATTTAACCAAAGCTGTGGCCGATAAAACGCAGACTCCATTTTATTAGATGCAGCACACATTGCTGAGGCGGATGGTGGCGGAGGAGAAGGGCTTTCCGGCTTTGGTTCTGGCAACTTTCTAGCTGTAGTAGAGTCTTCATGGAGCAACGTATGATGTTTTTTGGAGCAAACCCTACATCTCTGTTGACTTTTTAGGGCTTATTGACTAGTGAGTTGTCCTGAGCACTACTACTGCTTTCATTTAAAGAAAAGCCATGGAAGGGTCGAAAGATAGACTGATCTCCAGTAGCTGATGCCAAAGTTAATGTAAAAAGGTGCAAAATCTTAAAAACCTGCTTGTACAGGGAATCCAACTCCTGGCTGGCTGCTTGGTACTCGGTCTCAGTCAAATCTGGAGTAGAAACTTCTGAATACATGCAACCTTCAATGGTAGGCATGAACAAAGAGTACGTAGTCTCTAACAGAGCCAACAGGGTGAGGGCTCTTTCCTTTGACCCAGAAGCCTGTGGAATCACAGCCTTAGCCTTGGTCAAAATGGATGAAAGTTTGTTCTGAGCTGTGCTCACCTTTGATCGAAACTGAGCTATTGTTCTGGCCATGCTGACGCCGAGAAGACAACAAGTATGGAATACCTCTTATAAAAACAGTGGAGGACCAATGGAAAGAAAACAAAACTGAAAACCCTTAGGTAGAAACAATGGAGGACCAATGGAAACAAAACAAAACTAAAAAACCTCAGGTAGAAACAGTGGAGGACCGATGGAAACAAAACAAAACTAAAAAACCTCTGGTAAAAACAATGGAGGACCAATGGATACAAAACAAAACTAATAAACCTCAGGTAAAAACAATGTTGGGTTTCCATGTAAGAAGAAGAACCAAAAATAAAATAAAAATACTGCAGTTTATTACAATAAAATAAAATTAAAATAAACTATAGATGGGTGGCTGTTCTTCTGCCGCAATCCCGCAGTGACCACAAGTTGCTGCAATTAAGACAGTTGGAAATCGGCCAAAACTGGGGTAGGACTGTTGCGAACTGTAATAAAACCAATTGTAAGACTGAGCGAAGGGGAGGGGTGAGTTAACCTAGGGTTAATGAAACTTGCACTTGATTGCATATTAGGTGCAGATCTTGCTGTCCAGATATTTACAGGTTCTCCTGTGGCACTTGGTTCAGGACTACCTATCTACGTGCCTTCTTTCTTTGGTTATGTATTAATGGGAAGGGCCCCCACTCTTAATGAAGAACATTCTGAAATTGTATCTCAGACTAGTGTAGCATCTCATATTGTTACTCTTTTATCTCACACTGTTAAGATAGAAGAGCCTCTTCAGTTTAATTCTCAAACAGACTTCAGTAGAGTTCCTCAAATAGGTCATAATCAGGCTTATGAATCTTTACCTCAGAATGAAATGCCTCCTACTTCACAGATACCATCCTCCCAGATTACTACTGCTCATTATTAATCATCTCAACAGACAGATATTCAGCACAGAATTTCTCATGTTAATCCTCCACAATTTTCCACCTTGCATCAAGATTCTTATCAACAAGTAGATCAAAAAAATTCTCCATTGTTAATTTCACAAGATACTTAGAACCAACCATCTCGATATGATAACCAACAACCAGACCTTCCTAATGGTCTTTCTCCGAATCCTCCTCAGTCTCGTTTTGATAGTAATCAACCTATTAACAGCCGTAGAATGTTTCAAAATCTGTCTCCTTGTTTGATACATCCATAATCTCAAAACCAAGTTGAAAGTCAGAGGGTATCTCAAGTGCAATCTACTCATCCTTTTAGCCAGACACCATTTGACCCATTGATGCATATTCGTCAAACAGCCCAGCCTGTTCTACCTGAAAGCTCGCCTAACCTCCTTCTTTACCTCGGTTCCAGTTCACCCAACATAATCCATTTGCACAATTTTATCACCCACATTTTCATCCTCATTCAAGAATGAACGAAAAAATACCATCTTCATCACCTCCACCAACTACTGTTTCAACTTTAATTGCACCATCACCTATACATCCAACTCCTACATCATTACCTCAACCTGTGATGCATTCTTCCCAACAACATTCCAACAATGTAGAGTGTCTCCACATCTTCCTCACCCACATGCGTTTGTTCCTGCGATGCATCATCATCATCCCCTTATGGATCATTCTGTCTCGGCTGCAGCTGCTGCTGTTCATCATTACCCTTATCCACTTCCATATGGCCCATATCCCTTCAGGACCCCCCCAAGGTGCGTAAATTTGCCTCAGTTTCGGAGAACGATGTAGAAAATCAAGTAAATTTTCTCAGTGGCCCTCTACATCGTTGCTATTTGGCCACTCATTCTAAATTTTGGGCTGTACTAAATTTATGTGTTGCAACTAATGCACACTTCGCATGTTTATAACTTTTTCAACCTTATAACAGTTTTTTCCAAATTACGAGGCATACCATACCATCATACCTAACTATGATATAATATATCATATAATTTAATTTAATGCTTTTCGGATTAACTCTTTTCTTATTTAGTAATTGCTTTACTTCGTTTCCAATTTCCTATTAAGCAATTAATTTTCCTTCGTATCGCTTTTTCGTATTAACTCTCTTCCTAATAAGCAGTTGTTTTCCTTCTCATGAGTGTTCTTGTCTTTCGTTTTCAAATTATTTGCCCAGTAGTGTATTTCCTTCGTCATGGGTATTTAATTTTTCTTTTTCTTGGTCCTTGATATGAACACTCTTTCTGATGCACTGCATTCGGTAACTTCTCTCTCAGCGCAGGACTCTGGGGGTGAGAATGTTAACTCTTTATATTCCTCTCTGAATGCTGCTTCTGGCAATGCTGATATTGACGGGACAGCAAGGATGGTTAAATCATCGAGTACATAGTACAAAACTTTAGCAATGGTTGTTCTTTCCACAAAAGCAAGAGCTAAATTATCCCCTAATGTCTTCCTTCCTTTTCACTAGTTGCTTGCTATCTATGACTTCCTTCGTTTTCACTAGTTTCTTTCCTTCGTATCTATTAATGACCAGACCCAGAGGAGTGTGTGCCTTCCTTGCATTCTTTCCGTTTCTTGGAACTCACCTCTCCAACCATGAACTCTCCCACTCTGGGGGGTGGGAGTGTTAAGTTTTTATGAAAACTTAAAGAATTTTTATATTATAAAAATTTGGTTTTATGTTTGTTTCTTTTCTAGAAGATTATAGTTTTACTTTTGAAATTTAAACACGCTAACTTTTAGTTAATTATTTATTTCTAAATGATTAAACTCTCTAATTATTCTAATTTACCAAGTTTTATCATGTACTTACAACGTGTTTTGCTATTTTCTTTTCCCGTAATGCTTTTATTATAATAACACTTGCGTCATCTGTTCACGCAACCCAGACCATGTTTCCAGGGTTTTTTTACTATAAATCGCTTCATTTGGAGGAATTTAAGCATTTTTCACTCTTTATGGTTGTCCTCCCGACAGGTTACTCTATCGTGCTCCTAGCCCAGCGCAATCACTAAGTTTTTTTTTCCAATTATACTATACTTTCTTGAAGATTTAAGATTAATTTTTTGTAATTAGATTTATTTGATGTGTATACCACAACTAGTTTTATGTTTGGAACATTTATTCTTTTTTTATAACTTTCATGCACAATTGTAAGCGGAGCTGGGGAACCCTGCTGAGTTGCAGATAGCTGTGAAGCAAAACTTGTTATCCAGTCTACCATCAGCAGTTTGCACCTCCCAGCGCAGGACAAAGCATCTCCAGCTGGCTTCCGTTAAACATCTCGCTAGTCCTCAGGGGTGCAGTGGCAAACGTCCGGCTTTCTGTCAGGTGAGTGCCAGTTTCATTAACCCTAGGTTAACTCACCCCTCCCCTTGGCTCAGTCTTACAGTTGGTTACAGTGTTGGGTCCTCCCCCAGTTTTGGCCGATTCACAACTGTCTTAATTGCAACAACTTGTGGTCACTGTCGGATTGCGGCAGAAGAACAACTACCCATCTATAGTTTATTTTTATTTTATTTTATTGTAATAAACTGCAGTATTTTTATTTTATTTTTGGTTCTTCTTCTTACCTGGAAACTCAACAGTAACTGTATAATGCTATACAGTGGAAGTGAAAATAGACATCTATTCGAAATAGCAATTACGGGCTCGAAAGTCTCAAAGAAAATGATACCTTCTATGAACAACTTGAAGATGCATACGATGTTTGTACCATTTATGACATGAAAATTGTCTCAGGAGACTTTAATGCTTAAGTAGGAAAATAAAAGGTATTAAGACCTACTATAGGAGCCCATAGCTTACATAACATAACCAATGGCAATGGTCTTAGGATGATAAGCTTTGTAAGTGTTAAATCTACGGCAGTCATGAGCATTATGTTCCCCCATAAAAATGTGCATAAGGAAACATGGGAAGAAGAGAGAATACCTGAAGAAAGGAATAAGGCCTTATTCGTCCCCGTGTTGTGGACATGTGGAACAGAAACTGGGAGACTATCAAGGTGGTTTCCGGCCCAATAGGTCTACAATTGATCAAATCTTCGCCCAAAGACAGATCTCCGAGAAGATAAGGGAGTGTCAGCAGACTACATGGGTGCTGTTCATCGATTTTAGAGCAGCCTACGACAAAATTACAAGAAGTAACTCATAGCAGCCATGCATGAACAGGGATTACCTAGTTAACTGACTTGTTTAGTAAAATGCACAATAGAGAACACTATCTGCCAAGTTAAGTGTGTCGGGGTGTCAGAGCCTTTCAAAGTGGGAAGTGGTCTAAAACAGGGAGACCCAATAGCTTTTCTCCTGTTTAATAACACTCTACAAGCAATTATAAATAGAGCAGGATTAAATCAGGAAGGAACCATATTTACAAGAATGACCCAAGTCCTGGCCTATGCAAACGACATAGTAATCATTGGTAGATTCCGTCAGAGCATAACAACGGCATGTGAAGCTGTGAATGAGGAAAAGACAAGATCATAGTTTTTTGGGATCAAGTTCAGATGCAGAGCAGTTATAAAATAGGAACCTACAAGTTCGAAGTGAACAACAAACTAGAAGAGGAAGAAGAAGTTAGAAAGAGAATAACAGCAGGAAATAGAGCGGATTTCGCCTTTCCAAAGCTAATAAATAGCAAGCTATTTACCCAAACCACTAGGTTGACGTTATACAAGATGCTTATAAGACCGGTGGTCACGTATGGCGCTGAAACCTGGACCCTCGACAAGAAGAGCGAGAACTTGCTAGATAGATTTGAGAGCGGAGTTCTGAGTAGAGTTCTAGGTGCAGTACACGAGAATGGTCAGTAACGAAGAAAGAGAAACTGAGAACTGTTCCAGCTGTATAGCAACCTAAATATCTCATCATTTATCAAAATCAAAAAGGCTGAAATGGAAAGCTTGGTCATGTATTAAGGATGAGTGATGAGCGTGTGGTCAGCAGGCTGTACAGAAATTTACCGGATGGAATGCGCCAATGAGGAAGGCCGAAGGACGGATGGAAGGATGCTGTACGGCAGGATTTTCGTCAACCCAAGATTCCAGCTACGCTTGCAGGAGACAGAGACAGATGGTTGGCAGTGGTAAGCAGGTCATGGGCAGCTTCATGTGCCTGTTGTACCAGTAGATGAAGAAGCCATTAATCTAAGTTGATATGGCATGGGGCCTTTCGAGCTAAGCATCATGGCTTTGGAAAGGATATCGATCCCCTGTGCCCTAGCTGCGGTGTCTTGGAATCTGCTGAGCATATTGTTATAAACTCCGATGTTTGGGAAGTGCGAGAGAAGACTGGAATAAAAGAATAAATAAGAATATGAGGAAGAAAAGAATAAAGAAGCGGAAGAAGAATTGCGCAACATTAACATACGCATGAGAGTTATATGTTAATGTTGCCGAAACCCGTGTTGCCGGAAGGGTGTTTAATAAATAAATAAATAATCTAAGTTGTTACTGCGATTCTTATTCCATATCACTATGTACTATTTATATCTTATTCAATGCCCTCTAAACTCAAAACATTTAAGAAATGTATCTGTATTTTTCTAAGTGTATGTATACCAAAACATACAACTAACAAATTTTCTTACCTCACATATTTTGAAGAATTCTTTGCTATCAAGTGTTCCTCTTTTTTCATTTTCTTCTAACACATGTGAAAAACTAGATTCGAAACTCTGGAAAAAAAAGTCATAGAATGGATTGATTTATATTTTTTTCAAAATAAATGTATTCATTTATTTTTTTCTTAAAAATGAACCCGAATCGACCCTTGAAAAGCCCAAAGAATCCTCAATTTTTTTTATTTTAAATCAATTTCTTTAGAAATTATTTTATTGTCACTTTTTACATTATTTTTAATTGGATATTTCAATGTTCGACTTCTAACTTATTAATGACGAGAATGCAAGGTGAAAGAATGAATTTCTGTAATAAATCTTATCATTAATAAAGCTATATTATGGCTGTGGACATAATCAAAATATTTAGTTTCATCTTTGAAAAAAAGGGAAAAACAACTTTCTGATATATTTCCTATAATTTTCGGACAGTTTCAATGTTCTCCGTGGGGTCCGACAGGGCTGCATTCCCTCCCCTACACTATTTATCCTAGTTTTAGACCGGCTAATGAGACAGCAGGTTGTAGGTAGAAGGAAAAGAGGGATCCAATGGTCGTTACATGAAAGGCTCGAGGATCTTGACTTTGTCGATGACGTTTGCCTTTTAGCACACCGGTTTTCTGATATGCAGGCAAAGTTGAGGAAACTATAGGGTTAAAGGTAAACGCTTCCAAGACCATAGAAATGCGGTTAAATGTGGATAATGAGGAGACCCGACAGCTAAATAATGAGATCCTTGAACAGGATGATGCTTTCACTTACCTGGGAAGCAATTTGGGAAGAGATGGAGGCACTGACCAAGAAATAGTGTGCCGGATCCGCAAAGCAAAGGTAGCCTTTTTTAAACTATATCCTGTATGGCGTAACAACAATATATCCCGCAATACTAAGTTAAAACTGTACAGCTCCAACGTAAAGTCCGTCCTCCTCTATGGCTGTGAAACTTAGAAAATCTCCAAAAAGGTTCTGAGCCAGCTCCAAGTTTTTGCGAATCGCTGCCTTAAGAGGATTCTCTCGATTAGGTGGGACGATAAAATCTCAGGGCAGACTGAAGCTGACCTGGCGAAAACAGTAGAGAAAGAGGTCATTAGAGCTGGAAAAACACGGAGAGAGGTCAAGGCCCTACACGGGGATGGAGACGGATGGCGAGTTTTTACCTCGGCCCTTTGCTCCTACTATGGCAGCCATACGACATAAGTAAGTCAAGTAAAAAATACCTGTACCACTACAACCAATGAAGCGTCTTGGGTGCAGTAATGTATATGGAAGTACTGTATCTTGGTCAGCGGTAGTGCGAGGAGGTGATTTGACCATGATCACGCTCAACTGTCTGCTTTTTCCCCTTAATTTTTCAATTAATAGTAGATTTAGAAATGCAAAGTAAATAGTTTTTTTGTTCCATCCAATTGATTTGAAAGTTCTCATAGTTACCATACCAATAACAGAAGGTGAAGTTTAAAGTGAATATATCTAGTGGTTCTCCTGTGTAATTTTGAAGAAGAAAAATATTCAACAGGAACCAATCTGTGCAGGTACGTGCGCTTATCAGTATTAGTTCAAGTAGTGGGGGCCAGTAACTTTGCTTTACTAATCCAGTTTGCTGCCTAATAGCACTAGGATAACGTCGCTTTTAGTTAGCAACAACCGTATACGTAATATTTCACGTAAATTATCAAGAATTTTCAATATTCATTTATTCCTCTTCCCTTACTAAACACACATTAATAAAATGGTGTACACAAATGACGATATAATGGCGGAAATAAAGAAGGGTACCCAAGAGACTAGAGAAGTTAAAGCTACGGTTGAGAATATAGCTACAGCTCTACGAGAAGCATTTGTTGAAATATCCAACCTTAAAACGAAGTGTAGTTCTTTGGAAAAGGAGAACAGTCGACTTGAAAGCGAAATCAGATTGCTAAAACGTCATTCTCGCAATAATAATTTTGTTATATATAATATTCCTGAACAAGAAGACAGATCAAAGGAAAATGTCTTAGAAACCGTTCAAAAGACCTGTGAAGCTGCGGGCATAGATTTGAAAGACACTTCAATTAATAATTTTTTAGACTGGGCAGAAGTACTAAAGACCGGCCAACTCTCGTCTCCTTGACCAGTAAACTATTTAAAAATTTAATAATGGTCAGGAAAGAAAATTTTTCCAAACTCAACACTCCAATCAGCCACGATAGGTCACCAGAAGATAGGGAGCATGGAAGGAAAATATTCAATATAATGAATCACCTAAAAAAAATTGATAAAAATGCTACATATCGCAGTAATAGATTTAAATTTCGAGGCATTTTTTATAACATGGAAGAAGTAGAAGAACTTGTACAAAGATATTCACAAGACCCTGGACAACAAGATTCTAGCAACACAAAAAAGCTAAAACAACAGACCCTGAAAATTGAGGCCTTTCGATCGAGAACAAATACTTAATAACAACAAATGAAGGTTGGAAAAAAACTCAGAACTCTGTAACATATCGAATTATAATAATTTAAACAATACAATGAACTCGGGCCGGGATAGCCGAGCGTGAAGGAGCGCGACCCGCTTTAACACGCTCAAGCCGAACGGTGGCGGTTCGAATCCGCCCTGGGAGGGTTGACTTTTATTTCGTGGAGGCCCCACGGAATAAATCTCAACCCTCCCACCATGGTTAGAATACGTTGGTTACACCTGTAGAGTAACCCCCCGTATGCCACACATGGCCAGGTAGGGGTAACGAACAAAAAAAAAAAAATACAATGGACTCTAATAATAATGTTAGAATTTTAAGTTTTAATATAGGTGGCCTAAGCACTAAGATAAGGGACAATATTTTTTTAAGTTTCGTTAAGCAATATGAAATATTTCTTTTATATGAAACATTCATTGAAATAGGAGACACTAAATTTTATGATAATTATTTTTCCGAATATCTAATAAAATGGATTCCAGATAAGAAATGATAGGCTAGGGCGAGCTATAGGAAGTTCACTTTATGATATTAAAAGGAACCTAGACAGAGTATTTTCGTTCTGTGAACTATCTGATTATTGGGTCCTTAGGTTAAATTGTGAAGGTAAACATAACTACTTAGTTCCGGCTTATATCAATTACAACAACAACTGGGAAAATGATTTTTCTAAATTGTGCCAAATGTTTAATGAATATTCAGGTTATCTATTCACCTTGATTGGGGACTTGAATTGCAAATTCTCAAGTAATTAATAACCAATTAAGAATAACAAATTCTGGCATAAGGGATTATAGACAATCAAAAGACCTTCTTGAAAATGAACGGGGTAAAAAATTATTAGAATTGTGTGACACGGTAGATATGATTATACTCAATGGAAGAACAACTGGGGACCTTAATGGTGAATTAACTTATATAACCAGGGGCGGTTCCTCCGTTATTGACCTATGTTGTGTGTCAAGGGAATGCATTAATCAAGTTATCTCATTTAAGGTAGAGTCACAGCTATTTTCACTCCATATGCCTATAGTTTTAGTTTATGCATTAAGACATCATTATGACCCTAGTAATATGCTACCTTTGTTGCCCAAATTGATTTGGAAGGACCAAAATGTAAAACAGTATAGGATGTCAATTGAAGAAAAGGTGGATAAATGTAAAAAGTCTATAGATATAAAGAATGTAAATTCTATTCTTGACATTATTAAAAGCAGTGCCACAATATTATTTTCGAATACCTCACGAAAACATCTTAGAAATAATAAATGGTTTACTAAAGAATGCGCTAGGGCTAGATTACAATCTTATAAAAGTCTTCGAATCTTTAAAAAAACGAACTTAGTAGACGATAAGATAAATTATTTAAACCTAAACAAGGAGTATAAATTAATCTGTAAAGAAGCTAAGAGGAAATATTACCTAGAGCAGATAGATAGAATAAAGAACTGTAAGGGTTCGAAAGAGTTTTGGACCGCGGTAAGGTATTTGAGAGGTGCACAGTTCTGGTCAATAGATGTAGGAATAAAAACAGAGGATTGGGTAATCTACTTTAAAAATATGTATAACCCCCCACTCAACGCAGAAAGGATACAGATATGTGAGCCATTTATAATTGATGAGTTTCTCGAAGACCCGTTTACTATAGAGGAATTAAGAACAGTAATCCATATCGCTAAAGATAACAAGGCTCCTGGAATTGATCGAATTCCATACGAGTTCTTTAAAAATTCTCCGGACAAATTTGTAGATCTCTTACTGTCTCATTATAATAATATTTTTTCATCTGGTAAAGTTCCCAGCACTTATAATCAGTCTATAATTTTTCCCTTACATAAAAAAGGTGACAAAGGAGTTGTTACCAATTACAGGGCTCGAAAACGTTATAGCTAAAATTTTCTCGGGCCTACTTTTACAGCGACTAACTCAATGGGTAGAAACCAATAATATACTTAAGGAATTTCAATCAGGGTTTAGAAAAGGCTATTCTGCCATAGATAATATATTATTAATTAATTAATTAATACAATAAATCTGAAACTAGCCACTAAAAAACAGAAAATTTATGCATTTTTTGTTGATTTATCGTGTGCATATGAAATTATCGATCAAATTAACGTTATTCGTTAATGTATAAATTAATGCAGCTAGGTATGTCAACAAAAATGCTTCGCATATTCCGTAGCCTTCACGAAAATACCGAGGGATTTGTATGGGGTAGAACAGGAATTTCCAAAGGTTTTCCAATCTCTATGGGTGTCAAACAGGGTGCTCTTCTATCGCCTTCGTTATTCTCCCTGTTTCTAAATGATATAGACGAATATCTTGATGGAGGCGTACAAGTGCACAATTTTAGAATAAAACTACTGGCTAATGCAGATGACTTAGTTTTATTATCCTCAAATCCCGTTACAATGCAGCTTATGATAAATCAAATCGAATCTTACTTTCTAGAATGGAATCTGAAAATAAACTTAAATAAATCCAAAATAATTGTTTTCCGAAACGGAGGGAAGCCCGCAAGAAATGAAAAATGGAAGTTTGGATATGCAAGTATCGAAGTGGTAAACAACTATAAATATTTAGGCATAACGCTATCTTCTGGTCTCTCTTTGGAAAAACATCTTAGTGAAAGATTACAAACTGCAAAAGAAGGCTTAAATTCTCTCTGGCACACATATGTAATGAATAATGATATTTCGCATTCTTCTAAACTCCATATATTTAATACAGTCTCAAGGTCAATTTTGTGTTACGGGGCGCAGGTTTGGGGAGGACAAAGATACAGGAAGGTTGAAAGTTTATTAACATTTTTTATCAAAAAGTTGTATAGTCTGCCTCTTAATACACCTAATTATATAATATTTAATGAAACCAATTTAGACCCCATATTTATCCATACTATTAAACTTCATTTAAATTATATTTTGAAAGTTATGAATACCCCTAACAGGCTCACACAGGCTACCGCTATCGAGATTGTTAAAAAAAGATCTTTCCTTGTATAAAAACATATATTTACTATTACAAAAACATAACCTCCCGCTGATAAATCTGGATAATTTAAACGACTGGCCAGAGATCTTTAAAAGTTTAATTAAAAGCATACGGGATAGCTTAAAAAATGACCATATAGAATCTGCGAAAAATTCATTAACTAGTTCCCTGTATAAATATCTAATGTTTGAACTACCTGATAATGTAGACTATTTCAAAAACTTCAAAAGAAATGATATTAAATGGATAATTAAGTTGAGGGGTGAACTGTTGTGTCTCAACTACCGGAGGTATTCATCAAATTCGGAAATCAATTGCTGTTTATGCAACAAACAAGAAAAGGAAGATATACTCCATTTTATAGGTATATGCCCGATATTAAATGAATACAGGTTGAAATGGTTTTAAAAAACTACATTAACCAGGACAGAAGTCATTAATTATTTGAATGGGAAAAATTAGATCTCTTTAATCGGATATGCAAAAGAAGCCTGGAAATACAGGTATACGGTTATAATTGACTCCCTTTAATAGAGGGCCACCTTTGTATTATTTGTATTTTTCTTTTCTTCTTAATTCTTTTGTTTATATTTTTTGATTATTATTCTTTTTCTATTTATTTATTTTTTATGTTTGTATATAATTATATCATTTTCAAAGTATATCATTTTTCATATACTTTATTAAATTTGTATATTTATAAAGGAGTAATATAATTTACAATGAGTGAGATATGTAAATAAGCAACAGTTTACTGACTTAATGCTGAAGATATAAATGTACATATTTATTTTGTAAACAAGCCACGACTCTCCTCTAATGGCCTAATGCCCAGAGTATGTGTCTAATTAATTTTTTTTTTTAATTTGTATTTTGTATTCAAATAAAGACATTATTATTATTATTATTATTATTAGGAATGCAAAGTAGAATGCTCAAATTCAGAAATGCATTTAATTATTTAGTATAAGAATAACCAAATTTATCATAAGAGAACCCAAATTTAGGTATGATTAATTTTATTGATTATTTGACATGTTTTATATATATATAAATATATATATATATATATATATATATATATATATATTAATATATATATATATTAAAAATCAGTTATATAACATGTTATTTAACTAATAAATAAACATGTTACTTTCCAATAAGTTATAGATTTAAGCTTTATGATTCAGCAACAGTTTATTTTCATTGATTAGAGTGTTTGACATTGTTAATCAAAAATCTTTATTCGTTAAGTTCCTTTTCCCTCCCAGCTTAGGAGTGTAAGATTTTAAATTATTAAGACTTTTTTAAATTATTTGTTAGATTATGTCCTCCAAACCAAGGAGTGTAAAATTTCTTTATTATATCAATAATAATAATTATAGTTATTTACCAATAATATCTGCTGAGTTATATATTTTTCCTGCTTTGTTACAAATGTCCTTTTTCAAAAGAAATGTCATCCATTTCAAGAATTATATCTGGTCACCCTGATCAAGAGGCCACCATGAAGAAAATTACGCTAGTCTAGTTGGGAGTTAATAAGTGAGGATCTGAGGAGCTTACCGATAGGTTGTGGCAAAATATGTCGGGAATCGGGAAATAATTTAAGGGTAGATATATAACAGTCTGAGTGGGGGTTAGTAAGTGAAGATCTGAGGAGCTTATGGATAGTTCCTAGAAAAATATTTCAGCAAAGGGGAAATAATTTAAGGATACATTTTTTCTGTCTGGAAATTTGGGTGATATGGTGTTTCCATGGGCGGATCCAGCCGATCGTAAAGGGGGAGGGCTACAGTCCTAAAGGGGGGCTGCAGCCCCACAGCCCTTCATTTGGATCTGCTAATCAGCTTCTTTACCTCTATGTTTATTTCCCATAACTAAAATTCTACTTGTTCTCCACATTATTTGTTCTTTATCCTGCTTTCTTACATTAAATAAAGTCAAATTCTATCTTTAAATGACGAACAATTTTCCAAAGGGAGGGGCTGCAGCCCCCACAGCCCCCCACCCCCTGGATCCGCCAATGGGTGTTTCTAGAACTGGATTTGGTCAATTATGATATCTAGAAGAAGTAAAGTCCATGAGGGTGATCATCAACGAATAAAGGAGGAAAGGTGTTCTGAGGAAGGAAATAGAAACTATAACTGACTGGGTTTTTATGGTGTTTAGCTTTAGTTAATTCTCCTTTGGCCAGGCACTGATCCTTTCAAAGTCGTCCTGAGAATGCTACAGAGATTGAAATGGATGAAAGGATAAATAGATTTGGAACTCTATGGAAGAAATCTTTTGAAGACGTTGGCATATATGTGGTTGAACAGTGGTTGATTAATTTAGGAAGATCATTGATAGAGCAATTGAAAAGGAGAGGGGAGATGCTTGATCCTTGGGTACACACGAGGAAATTATTAGGAAGAAGATATACTCTGATTGGGAAGGAATGGTACACGTAACTGCTTGGGTACATTCTCAGAGGAATGATTGAAACCAATGTATTGAACTGTTGGAAAAGGAAAATGACTTTAGTTTGGTAAAAGAATAGAATGACCCAGAGAGTCAAACAATTCAGAGAAGTCAAGAATCATTAGTACTGTTAACTCTTTTCATCCCTTGTTAGTGTATGTCACTATTAATTTTGAAAAGAGTCGATTCAGAGGACGGAATCAGATTGATGGGGATCAAGTAGTTTGGATGTTTCAAGGTTGGATACCTGAGATTGGACTCATCTCTCAAGAGGTTTGGAGAAATTAGAAAGAATAGAGATTGGACAATAGTCTTTACAGGAAATTAACTAAAGAATATTACTTAAAATTTAATTAAATTACTAAATGGAATTTGGAAAAAAATTATATTTACCCTGGTGTCATATAAGGTTTTACTTTCCTTTCTTCTTTCCGGAATACATAAAAAAAGACAAAATTTTAACAATTTGGTGAATATCAAAAAAACATACAGGCCGAGTATGCATACATAGCAGATAGTGTTATAAAAGAACTCCAGCATCCTAGAATCATAAGGTAGTTATAGAATAATAAGGTTTTATAGAATACATATCTTAAAAATTACAATTACATAAAAATATTAATTAAAAATTTAAAATAATAATTTAAAAAATAATAATTTAAAAAATAATAATTTAATAAAATAATTTAAAATTTAAAAATTACATATTAATAAGACATACACTTAATGTTGTCTATTTCGATGGCTTACTTCCCAGAAGTGCTAAGTGATGTTTCGGGCAAAAATAAGTTTAAAACACCATGGCATTGTGTTTTGTATTCTGTACAACTTCAAAAGGCATAAATTAAATTTTAGTGAAATGTAAATGCCACTCAGATAGTAGGTTATCCACAATAGGCATAAATATTTTTTATTCCGGTATATTTTGCACAGAACTGTTATGTTTACATAATTATTTTGCACTTTAAATTAAATTCTTGGAAATTAATGAATTAATAATAATCTTGGGAATAATAGATTAATAAAGATCTTGGAAATTAATAAATTAATAAAACCAGGATAGGGATTTGATTTAAAATCCCATAGAATTCTATTGAGCTGGGACATTAAGCCTGCATTCTTCCGTGGCAATCGGCAGATGATCCATGTGACTCGAGAAGGCAAAATAAGGGAATAGAAAAAATTGTTATGCTTGTACTAAATAGAGATATATATGAAAAGGCAAAACAAAAGAGATTTGTTCCTTCTATAGTGACAATATGTCATTCAACCATATGATTTATTGCAGCTCAGTATAAATTACATTTTATTTTTATACTCATATAAATTCTCCAAGATCGAAATTGGCGATGGATTGTTGTTGATGCTATTAACAGCATGGAAAGCTATATGAGAGTCAATGAAAAGGACAGCGTTCAGTTCCGCAGTTTGGAATGGATGGTGAATCTAGGTGGAAAAATAAATTACTAAATAAAAGTCCGCTCACAGTCTTTTGATAAATGAATTTGAACAAATATATAAAAGTTTATAAAGACACCCCTAAAATACGCCACACTAAAGTGTTAATCTTTTTTTAAATTTTATATTTTTCTAATAATATTTATTAAAAATAAAGCTTAATTTAATTCGATATTAATTAAATAATTCAACTGAATGTGTTTTGAAAATTAAAAGCTGTCTATTGAATAAAATTACACTCTGGCACAGCATAGTTTCTTGGTTAGGGGACATTTTATAGATGACTTCCAGCTCATGTTTTTTTTTCAACAAAGAGAACATTTGAAAACCAGTTTCCAGGATATTCACTTTCATTTCATTAGACATAACACAGTTAAAAGCTTCCTGATTACCTCATTATCGGTTTCTTTAAGTGCAATTATGCTGCTACTGGTCACATATATTAGATCATCAGTGAACAGTAGAGCAAATATTCCTGGTACAATCTTGATAATTCGACACATATGGTACCAGACGACCGCCGGATTATCAATAATTTCTGGATTATCAGAAGTAAATTTAAAAAAAGTATTATAATGTAATATTTTAATTATAATATAATACATTATTTATGTAGGTACATTTGTTCATATAAAAAAAAAAAACTATGTTAATATGAAGAATACGTTCATATTTAATAAAAATAAATGGGAAAAATACATACATACGTATTATGTTAAATAATCATTAATTTTTTGCCTTAAGCATTATGTCGAAAATGCACTCTTGCAACCTTTTAAGTACTATCACTTGCGATGGCGTTTTCTTCTTCCTATTTTGGGCAGACACTGGATGCGTCGTTGTTCAGTACAGTCATCGCAATCTTCCTCCGTCAACTGCATTTGGCTGTGGATTTCGCCATCAGTTAAGGATTGCAAATTTTCTTCTTTTTTTGTGCTTTGAAGCCATTCTTTGATGTCCTTGTTTGATAGGGTAACACTCAGTTCACATTTGTCGGAAAACTATTCTGAAAATTCTGAAGACAATTGTACAGTTAAGGCAGAAAGCAATCAGGATAGGTTACAATTTAGCCGTTGACATTTCTATGTGTTTAAAATTTTTAGTTGATCCTGGTGCAGAGGTTATAACTCCTAACAAAGGAGGCAAAAACAATAATTCATCACACAAGTTTTTTGCTGCTAATGGATCAATAATTCAAATATTTAAAGAGCTCCCTCCATCATTTTTATGTAGATCTATGACCGTTATTCAGCTGGTTTTTGTTAGGGCGGATGTCAGTTGTCTC
The DNA here is from genome assembly GCA_911387785.2 of Aelia acuminata. NCBI lineage: Eukaryota > Metazoa > Arthropoda > Insecta > Hemiptera > Pentatomidae > Aelia > Aelia acuminata. The sequence continues at coordinate 1,446,716 of CAJVQU020000004.1, forward strand.
ATAATTATTGCTGAATTTGTTGTCATAATTTGGACTTTTATTAGTTGTAAGATGTAAACACCTCCTAGATTACAACACCCAACTTTCTATATCTGGTTACACTTAGGTATCTCTCCGAGAATCAGTATTTATCATTTCTCCTAATCCCAAATAGGAGACACTTTTTTTTTAAATATCCAAATATTTTAAAACTAAATCTAAATTTCAAGACTAACTCTCTGTTAAATTGTTTATCATTAAAAGATTTCATTTTTCAATTTGGAAACAATGTCACAATAACATGACTTTTTTTAGTATAAGTATAAGTCAACTAGTCTAAGACTAAATACATAATGATGAAACACATGGAATGCTCTCTTCCCATGTACAAGTGAATGAGTGTTTATTTAAGAGGGGCAAGGAATTTGTACACCTTTGCTCCTTAATAACTCAAAATGACGAAATTGGAGTGGAAATTCAAAGACGAATCGTTTTAGACAACAAATGTTACTTTGAGTTAGTGAGACTGATCAAGAATACTATCTTGCACAACCAAAGTTTGCCAGTATAAAACTATAATCAGGCCAATAATTTCATATGGATCAGAAAGCTCGACACTTTCCAAGGACCAAGAAAATCAACTCCTCTGATTTGTAAGAAAGGTCCTCAGAAGAATTTTCAGAGCAATTTTTGATGCCAATGAGCATGCTTGGTGCAGGAAAAATGCCGAGATTTCGAAAATATACAGTGATTGCGATGTAGTGAGATTCAATGGGGTTGGTTGACTCAGGTGGGCGGTCTTGCGGCCAGGATGAGTTCCAGCTCCCTACCTAGGAGGTTCTTCGAAGAAGAAATCCGCTCCACCAGAAGACTTGGGCCACCTAGACTTCACCGGGTGGACAGGATAACAAAGCATGCACACAGCCTTATGGAGATCTGGAACAGGAGATCGGCTGCATCAAACCGAAACAAATGACGGACTTTGCTTCAGACAGCTTTGACTCCTTGCCAGTTGTAGAGCCAAGGAAGAAGAAACTAACTTATATCAAATGCATCACCCAACCTATTATTGTGTATAAAATATTCCTTTAATTTATATATCTTCACATTTCCTAAGTCTCTCATTCTTCTGAATTGCTGCCATTATTATTCAACAATGTTCTCATATCCTTTGAATTTGTATTTCTAGTAAAGATATTATTTTAATTTATAAGACAACATGATGTTTTTCTCTTTATTTATTCTCCATCCTTCAAGTATAACACTCTTTATAGCATAAATCTTTTTTTTTTTTTTTTTTTTTTTGTCGGTACCCCTACCTGGCCATGTGTGGCATACGGGGGGTTACTCTACAGGTGTAAACAACCTATCCTAACCATGGTGGGTAGGTTGAGATTTATTCTGTGGGGCCTCCACGAAATAAAAGTCAACCATCCCAGGGCGGATTCGAACCGCCACCGTTCGGCTCGAGCGTGTTAAAGCGGGCCGCGCTCGAACACGCTCGGCTATCCCCGGCCCGTATAGCATAAATATAATTGCCATTCATTAATTATCATGGTTGGGGCGAGGTGCGTTTCCCATTTGAAACACAAACCTTCCTTGGTGAGAAATTAGTCTCCCTCCTCCAAGCGGGCCAAGACGAGATAAATGGACTGTAAGGAAGGTGGGTAAGGTGTGTGCCTAAATCAGGAAAAATATTGATATAATATAAATTAATAAGTATAATAAATATAGCATGTAAAAAGGAAAAGAAAAAATCTATAAAGTCAATAGGTTAAATAAAAGGCCCTTCCAAATGTATCCAAAAGTATATATTGAGAAAAGAGCAATAAATAATGACATTTAAAACCCCAAATTATGATATTACTGTTTAGAGAAAAAAAAGTATTTTAAATTAAATTTCGAAGAATTAAAAAGAAAGAAAAAAAATAAACAAACTTCTTAAACAATAAAAAAAATCTACCATTATTTACAAAAAATCAAATAACCGTTAATTAAAGAAAAAAAGGCCTTCGATCCTTGAGTATATTTTGAAAGAAAGTGGTGTATAAGGTACCTTATATTATCAACCTATTCTGAAAAATCCGCCATCGATGCATACCGCCATCAGATACTCGAGATGAGGTGGGTGAGTGCAGGGCTGGTGAGAACAGTGATGTGCTCCAAGCAGCTCGCAAGGTACTACTGGCTAGCCTTATCGCCTTGTTTATGGAATCGCCTTGACACGTTAGGTGCGGCGGCGTATTTTAGGGGTATCCTGTTCAGTTCAGGTATCGGACCCCCGGGGACCGATGCCTCACTAACATGTTAATACTACTAGCCCCAACAATGCTAGTATGTACAGGATATGGTTCTTATAACCACATTTAAATAAAAATATACTATTTAAAATATACATAATTAAAGAATCTCTTTACTAAAAAAATAATATAAATTTAAGAAAGAAAAAAATACTATTAGTAACAAATAAAAAGGGCCCATGATAAAAGAGGAAAAAATAACTAGGGGTATAACAATCATGATGTAATCATACATATCTTGTCCTTCATTTAGTGATTTATTCCATATTATTACAATTCACTTTATATTTTTCTATCTTATTATATTTCATTTTAAATTTTTCTATACATACACTACTATATTTTATCTTATCAACATAGGCTTCATTCTTACTGACCATTGAAACCTTAATCACAATGTTCAGTTTTTCACCTACATCTCAATATTATTTTATATTACCTCAGATAAGCTATACAGATTTTTATCTCATTTTTGTTACTCTAATAATTATAATCTTACATTTTTAAAAAAAATAAATCTATAATTTCTAAGTTTTTTTTATATATTGTATTTAATTTTGATATGATGTCAAAATTAATTTAGCACTGTTGAGATACTACTATACAAGGGTCAATTACTGTAAGTAAAGAAATGCCATTTAAATGAATTTCATAGTCAAAATTAAATTTTTGTATAATTCATTTAAACTTTGTCAATGCAAAAAAACTTAAGAATGGTGTAGGTTTAATACAAATAATATTGTTAACTGCACTATGCTGGATTTATTAAAATTTTGATCGATGTTTTGAACTTAAATGTTGTTTTCAACGTATTTTTCCATGGTGAATTTGATTTAAGAGTCAGTTTTCCTCTATCACTTACAGATTTTCCACAAAATCTGTCAACTCAGATGAGTCACGAGATCATGCTTAAAATCTAAATTTAAAGAAAAATTACAAGTAAAATAGAAAATTTTATAAATAATATCTTTAATTACATAAATTTTAAATAAAATAAGAATATTTTTGAAGATTTGGTCCAATTTAAGTACAAATTAGTGGCTGCAGAATTTTCTTTTTCTCGACTTTCTGGATGTTCTTTCACCTTCAGAGTCCCTTTTTAGGTTCCAACAGTAATCAGCCATCATGGTGGCATTCCATTTCCCCTGGTATCGCTGCTCCATCACTTTTATGTCCTGGTGGAACCTTTCACCTTGTTCTTCACTGTAATCCCCTAAATTTTGGGGGAAATAATCTATGTGCGAATGAAGGAAATGAACCTTCACGCTCATGAGGCAGCCAAGATTTTTGAAAGCTTTCAACAAGCGTTCCACCAAATTCCGGTAATTGAGGTCCTTCTTGTTCCCTAGGAAACCTTCCACCACAGCCTTGAAGCTTAGCCAGGCTTCCTTTTCAAGGGAATTCATGGTGTTCTCAAACTCACGGTCTTTAAAAAGCTGGCGGATTTGGGGGCCAAAAAATATACGCGCAGTGCTTTGCTCTGGCCCTACTATCCCACTCACATAGAAAACAAGGCATCTTAGTGAATCCAGCCTGCAGGCCTAGTATCAGGCCAATGACCTTGAAATCCCCGCACACCATCCATTTGTGGGTGTGGTTTTCAATGTTTTCTAATACATTTTTCAGGTTTTGATAAGTTTCTTTCAAATGCACAGAATGAACTATAAGTTAAGATGAATATTTATTCCCATTATGAAGAAGGACTCCTTTTAAACTAGCCTTAGAAGCATCTATAAACAGCCTCCACTCAGTTGGGGAGTGTTCAATTCCATAAAACCCCATTAAAGAATTAATATCGTGACAAAAGACCATAGAATCTTTTTCTTTAATGAAAGATACAATTTCCTGTTCCCGATGTCGATACCATGAAAATGCAACCCCTGGGGCCAATAGGTTTTTTGATTTTAACCTAGAGCCAAGCACTTCTGCTGCATCTTTTGTGAGATTCAGGTCTCTGACTAAATCGTTCAGCTCTCCTTGAGTAAAGAGCTTTGGGGACTTATCCTCTTCCGGCTGATATATTTCATCAGCTTCATCACGCTCACTTCCACTGGTTTGAGAACTAAATTCAGCTAGCACATCGACAAGAACATCAGGAGGAGTTGGAACGGGTACTGTGTCATCATGTGGAATAGGCCTGATAGCAGATGGCAAGTTCGGATATACAATGGAATTTTTATTCTTAGCAGAATATCCAAATATTTTCGTCATGCAAAAATAATAATCATCATAATGATTGGCTGGTTCCCTCCATACCATAGGAATACCAAAAGGCAAAGATTTTTTTTTACCTGATTCCCAAAGTCGCAACGCCTCCACACATGTACGGCACACTTTATCTTGGTCGCCAAGTTTCACACCAAAGTAAGCAAAGTACACATTTTCCACAAACTTCGTAATATTTTGTCTCTGCTTTGCAACCACAAAACTGCCACATATATAACAAAACACGTCTGGACTGTTGGCACAAACACGTCGTGATGTACTCATGTCAAATTTGAATATATTACGAGAGTACCGAGAAAAAATAGCAACTAAACTAATGCCTCATCAAATACTGACTAGACTGTCACCTCTGTGAATCACATACTAGGAAGCACGGCTGCCAACATAAAGTGCCCCCCCCCCCTTGTATCTTCCCTCCCTTTTGCTGGAGGTACATATACAATCGTGTAGCAGAAAAACTTAGTGTGATAAGAATATAACTCTAACAGATTAATAATTAACTTAGCTTGGCAAAAATCTTTAGAAAAATGCATCAGAAATCAAACATAGAATTTCATGCAGCACGGTGCTATTTTTTAGTGTGATGTGTTTCAATGTATTGGTTTGGAAATGGCTGGAATTACATCAGTGTTGGTCATGGGTGGAGGAATGTGGATAACCTAGATGTTCATGGGTAGTTGTATAATTATTGCTCCCCGGGTGCTTAATAAACACAATAAACTTGACAATAGGGTATGGCATTGGGCAAATAAAGCCGCTGATTTTTTAAAATTTGATCATCAACATGATAACATTATGCACTTAATTATGGACTGGGGAAATAAATAAGGAAAAAAACAGTTGAAAGTATATAGTTAGGCTAATGTAAAACAAGAAAAATATTTAAAACTATTAAACTGAGCAAAAAATACAAATGGCATTGCATTAAGTTGGAAAATTAAAATGTACTCACAGAACTCTGGTAGGTCGTTTACTTTTTAGATTTGCTATATCACTTTCGTCAGAGGAAACAGCTGTCCCACTGTTGGTTCTTATAATTTCATGGCTACAAGGACATACGGAAGACATCTGCCTGGCGGCTTGGAAAAATTTTGGGCACCATATATGCAAATGCATTAATGCTAACCTCCGGTAGCATAGGGTACCAAATATGGCTTTGATCAATCCTGAAGAAAAAAAAAATATGTTTAATGGAAATAATTTTGATATTAGCTTATTAACTTATTGGACAATTACATACCAAAAATGATCAGGATGATATACAGATAGACAACAACAATTACTGCTCGAGCAAGGTTTTCTCTAAACTGCGTCCTCGATATTTGTTTGGTTTGGAATGCGTCTGTTTCTGGAACACTTCCTGTAAATCCTGCAGCATTATAATGGTCGATTGACATTGGATGACAACGATATTTTTGTGAAGAGGCGGCACAACTACAGGGGCAATGCCATATACAAAAACACCTGTCGTATTTTTGAATTCGTATTCGCCTCACCGCTAGGGTTTCACTTCGATTATTCATGATTTCCACTGTAAAACAAGTAAGTCTGTAGTATGAACACAATTGATAAGTACCTTAACTTAAAAAAAAAGGTTTATCATTTATTATTAATAAATAAGATACACAAGAATACTAGCAATTTTATTACTATTGCATGTTCGATAAAATTAAAAAATCATAGAGATCTCATTCTGAATTTAGATAATAATTATGGGAGACATGATATTTAAATAATTGTGGTGCATTTTATATCAGTAAGAGAAGGTAACTTGTTAACCTCCCAAGAATAAATAAAATAGATGATTAATATAGTCCATACAATAAGCAGTATACATGTTTGAACCACTGCTTCCAATTAACATTTAATTATAATATATATTCCATATGTACTAAATACCTATTGCAAATCAGTTATACAAATAAGAAAACCTATAGTAATGGTTTAATTACCAGTACAGTGAAATCTTGAAGGGCGTGTAGTCCCATAGAGAGTAACTCTGAAGACATGCATCCTGAAGGGCGCTATGTACACTAGGGGCCCCTCATTGTCATACCATATATTAGGGACATTAATCGGGCAGTTAGTAATTTTTGGACGGTAAGCCGTTGAAATATAACCGGCATTGGTAACTTTTATTGTTATTTTCGTCTCGTGTTCAGAAGTTGAATCAATTAATATCTCGTGAATCAATGCTGGACTCCTAAAATAATTACAGAAATATAGTTTAAAAAAGATAGTCTATAGTATAGACAATATCTTGAGATAAATGTACATATAATGGCATTATTATAAGAAAATTAAATTACTCATTATCTATGTGTTTGATCTTCATCACTACATACCTGCATGCCAATATTGAATTAAGTAAATTGGCAATACAATTAAAAAGGTATCCATAGTAAAGTTTTTCAATATCAAAGATCAAAGGTGGTATGGCATGGTGGGAGATATGTTAATACATTTTTGGAAAATCCCTACCCGTCTTAGAGTAGCCGATAGCCAAAAAAATTATAATACATTATAATTTACATTGTTGTCTTTTTATTCAAAATATTATTAATAAAATCTTAAAGCATTGAAAAGAAAATTGAATATTAACAAATAATTTAAGAAACACAAATGCAATAAGCAGAATTATTTATTTATTCAAATTATTTAAGGAACCAAGATGCAGCTACACTTGAACTTCAGAGAAAAGTTGACGTAGCCATAGTTTTACATATAGGTGCTGTATAGACATCAGAACTGAAAGAAAAATTAAATATCTATTTAGACAGTGTTGAGCAGAAAATGGCAGCATTTCCTAATAGGGTAAGAAGGTATAATGAAGCTGAAATAGAAAAGGAAGAATTCTCTATTCCTATCAAAGAAAAAAGCCTTCTTTAAATCATTAAGCCACTAAACAAAAAACAAAAATAGGAGATTTACATATGAAATAAACAGAAGATTTGGATACTCCAAAACCAAAAGTTTACTCCCTTATATATATGTATATATAGGGGTCAGTCAGTCTGGCTCTGGCCCTTAAAGAGTGCACACCGTTGTTAATAGCTGCTCCTACAATTACGCTCTCCACTTTTTCTTTTACAAAAAGTAGTGAGTAACATTATTAATTAAAATATTTTAAACAATAGTGCTTCCTTTAATTATTTAAACAAAGAAGTATTTATTAGTTATATAATCAAGTGTTCTGGGGAATAATAAAGATAGGTAGGCATTAAGCCCATTGACGATAATACACTGAACTGTTATCGGCCCCCACCACAACCTGAAAATTGTTTATTAGTTAAATATTTTTAACTATTCAAATAAACTTTTTATTTGACAATACACACACATTAGAATGATATAACATATGTAGAAAAAGCATAGGTTAAGATCAGTGTTGCCAAGTTACAATTTTCCTTGACACCCTCTCTCAATTAGATGTTTTTTTTTTATTATATTTTTTTTTGTTGGTTACAAGCATCTATAATAACAAATAGAAACTAATTTCTCGGACTCCATCCAAAAACAAACAAACAACTAATCTAAATTAAAAAAAAACATCTAATTGCTTACCATTAAATCAATTTCAAAACAAACATATTTTCAAGAACGTCGACTAGTGAGCAGAGATCTTCTAAAAGTTTCAAATTTTTCTGCTCCTAGAGCTTTGGTGAATAGATCAGCTATATTATCCTTGGAACTTACATAATCAATTTTAATAACATTGTTAAGGCACAGATGTTTAATAAAATGAAACTTAATTTCTATGTGTTTTCCCCGTTTGGTGTTTGAAAATGTATTTGCTAAAGATATCGCACTTGCGTTATCCATTTTAAGAACGGCTTTCATTTCATCAGGCTCTTCTGCCGTTTCATTTAATACATTTTTAGCAGACTTTAACATATTTTCACTGATTACTTCACTATTAGCCCTTTTCATTCGGCACAGATCACTTAACACCCCACGAAGATTAACCAACTCTTGAGCCGCGAATCCAGCTGCAATGTATTCAGCTTCCATTGTTGATTGAGCAACACATCTCTGCTTCTTTGAGTAACAGGAAACAGGATTTCCAGCATGAAAGCATATAAATCCGCTGACACTTCTCCTAGAGTCGTTTTGATCAGCTCCTCAATCAGCATCACTTATGCCTTCTAAACTTCCTGTACCTTTAGTAATAGAGAGTCCCAAATCTTTTGTGCAGCTCAAGTACCGTAGCACTCTTAGACCAGCTTTCCATGTCTGACTGGTTGGCTTGTCGAGATATTGACTCAAATATGAGACAGAAAATGTTATATCTGGTCTGGTTGTGATAGAGAGGTACATCAGACTACATATGAGTCTCATATATGGCACATCCGTTAAGATATCCAAATTTTCATCTACCTTGAACTTAACTTCCATTGGTGTTGAGATTGCTCTACTTACTTCCATACCAAATTCTTTTGTTAATCGATCTATCATTTTAGGTTGAGATAAGTTTAATCCATCCATCACATGTTGAAATTCCATTCCTAAAAATGATTTAGGATAACCTAAATCTTTTATGTTAAAATTTCTCTTGAGATCTTTTAATAGAGAATTCACATTTTCTTCGGTCCCAGCCAGTATTGCATCATCTACGAATAGGATTAAATAGATATTATTCTTGTAGTAAAGACAGTAATCGTAATCAGATCGAGTAAACCCAAGATTTTTCATAACGTTAGAAAATTTATTGTTCCAACATTTTGGAGCGGAGGGAAGACCATAAAGGGATCTATTGAGAACAAGAGTATTTTCCTTACATTTTAATCCTTTTGGTGTTTTAATGTAGACCTCCGTATCTATATCTCCATTCAAAAAGGCGGTGGGTACATCGATTGATTTAAAATCCATCAGTTACGCTGGACTGCCACTGATAACATTAGTCGAACTGTAGGGATCCTACGTACTGGTGAATAGAAATATTCCCATTCTCCCTGCGGAACTTGAAAGCCTCGAGCAACAAGTCTTGCTTTTTTGGTACCATCCTCTTTAATTTTGAACACCCAACGTGTTTCTATAGCTTTCCTTCCTTCAGGTAATTTTGCAGGAGTCCAAGTCTTAAGTTTCTCGTGTGAAACTAATTCCGACTGTATTGCACTTCTCCACTCTTCTGATTCTATGGCCTGTTCAAACGTCTTTGGTTCATCATTAGTGGATGCTAGAAAACAGTATGCTGTGTACAGCTCGCAGTCTTCCAGATATCCGGGCTTTTTCTTTGTTCTGCTTGTAGTGACATTTTCCTCTTCCGGGTTCCTATTATTACTTTCTTGCAAATTACTCTGAACCTCTTCCTCTTGTTCACTTCCTTTGTTAGTTTCCTTTTCTGGATTTATCTCTATCACTTCAAGTGGCTCTAAGATTTCTTGAGAATTATCTTTGATTTTATATTCCATGATAGATTCATCAAATTTGACATCCCTTGACTTAATTATTTTTCTTTCATTTGGTAATCACAGCCTGTAACCACCTCCACAGTAGCCTACCATTACAGCACGAACTGCTCGGGGTTCCAATTTAGCAGGTTTAGGTGTCAGAGTGTGCCATGCTCTACAGCCGAACATTTTTAATTTAGTGTGGTCAGTTCTTCCATTCCATAAGTCCGAGGGAGTTTCACCTCTAGGTAAAACTGAAGTTGGGGATCTATTTATTTCATACACCGTACATTTCAGTGCTTCCCCCCATAAAAATTTGGGAACCCCAGAATCTATCAATTTTGTTCTTAATTTTGATAGAAGAACCCCATTCATCCTTTCACATCTGCCATTTATTTGAGGAGAATGGCTTATAGTATATTCTATTTTAATACCATTATTTTTCAAAAAAATTAAAAGCTGCTTTGATCTCAGTTCGCCAGCATTGTCGATTCTTACACGTTGAACGTTTAAATCGAACTGAGCTTTTATTTCTTTAATGTACCTCATCAAATTTTCCGCTGCTTCACTTTTTTGTTTTAATAGCCTTACCACGACGAAGTGAGAATAATCATCTAAAATTATTTGAAAATATCTCTCCCCATTGAGTGTAATCGGTGTGATGGGACCAACTATATCGCTGGAAATAAGACCACCTATCTCTGTTGCACGTTTTTTGTTCGCATAAAAGGGTTGTCTTTTTGCTTTTCCTTCAGCACATGATTCGCATGTTTTGTTTAGAATAGGTAAACTCAATTGTGAGAGCCCATCATTTGAAATATGGCCCATTCTTTTATGCCATAAGTCTCCTTCATCGTCGGCAACTAAGCACTGTTCAACAAATCTGTCTGCTTCAAAGTAATATAAACTATTTCTAGGTTTAAAGATGAGAACAGGAGTATTTTTCATGTACACAGTTGTACAAAATTCATCTGTAATTATTTTTGCCCCACGGCTTGCTATTTTTGATGAAGAAAGCAAATTATGCTTCATACCTGGTACAATCAATGCCTCGATTACAAATTTTTGACCCTGGCAATAAAGATCCAGCTCCCCTTTTTCATTTGTAGTCAATTGCTGACCATCCGCTTGAACAATTTTTACTTCTCGATCTAATTTTGTAATGTTTCTCATAAAACGCTTCAATTCACCTCTGACAAAATGATTTGAAGCACCACTATCATATATAAAAGATTTTTCATCGAAGGTTATACTTGAATTGCAGGTTTCAAGGGTATATAAAGTAATTTCACTATCACCTTGTGCATGAGTGGCATGGCTATCCCTTAAAAGGTTTGTTTCTCCTTTGCCCTGCTGCGAAGTGAATTTGGTACCTCGGCCCCTTCTCCATTTATAGCCTCTGTTCATTCCACGCCCATTTTGGCTTCCTCCTCTAAAAGTTTTAGGACAGTTTGCCTGGAAGTGTGAACTGTCCCCACATCTATATCATTATGATCACCCCGTGCCATTATGGGGAGATCATAATGATCATCTCCGTAATCATTCGGGGGATGGATTTTATGGAGGCGCACAAGATGGCAATAGACTTCAACCAGAGGTTGATGAAAGTAGGCAACGAGAAGCTTGTTCTACGACGGAATAAGGATGAAACAGGATGGATTAGACAAGCAGCCCTAGCAGAGGACCTTATCATTCCCTCACGAAGTGAAGTGATTGCCGAAATCCAGTTAGAAAGAGAGAGCGGAGGAATGGTTGGGGTACTGGAGCCAGTTTCAACGATGGACAATGGCATTCTTCTCGGAAGAACACTCATCAGGGCTACAACGCATAAAATACCGGTCAGACTAATGAACACAAAGGACTATGAGCAACGACTAAGCAAGGGAACGGTCGTAGGACAGTGTGAAGAAGCACAGCTCATTACAAACTTGGACGAGAAAAGGTGGGATGAAGGGTTCAGTCAGGTTTCGGAAACTATAAAAGGATTCATTCAGGAAACATTAAAAGATTTGAAGACTGATCATAAGGAACCAGCGGAGCAGTTACTAAAGACGTATCACAACATCTTTTCGTCCAGCGACAACGACCACGGAAGGACGAGCATAGCACGTCACATGATCAATACCGGCGACCACCAACCGATTAAACAGGCACCTAGAAGAATACCATTAGCTATGAGAGAGGAGGTTGAGAACATGTTGGAAGACATGAAAGCTCAGGGTGTGATTCAACCTTCCAATAGCCCATAGTCTTCTCCGATAGTTTTGGTCAAGAAGAAGGATGGCTCCGCTGGATTCTGTATCGACTACCGAAAACTGAATAACATTACGAAGAAGGATAGCTATCCACTACCGCGCATTGATGATACGCTAGATACGCTAGCGGGGGCTAGATGGTTTTCCACTCTAGATCTGAAGAGTGGGTATTGGCAGGTAGAGGTACACCCAGATGATCGGGAAAAGACAGCATTTTCTACCGGCAGCGGCTTGTAGCAGTTTAATATTATGCTATTTGGTCTTTGTAATGCCCCAGCAACTTTTGAACGTCTCATGGAAACTGTTTTACACGGTTTACATTGGAAGACCTGCCTAATTTACTTAGACGATGTGGTGATTTTCAGTAAGACATTTAATGATCACCTAAAACATCTTGTAGAGGTACTGGATAAGCTTAAGAACGCTGGGTTGAAATTTAATTCGAAGAAATGCCAGTTTTTCAAGAAAGAAGAAAAGTTCCTTGGTCATGTAATTTCTAAGAGTGGAGCCACTACTGATCCGGACAAGATTAGTGCAGTGCGAGAGTGGCCAATTACAAAAGATAAACATGAGGTAAGAAGCCTTCTCGGACTGTGTACCTACTATAGGAGATTCGTAGAAGGATTCGCCAATGTGGCTAGACCTTTACATCGTCTCACAGAGAACAGACAACCATTCGAATGGTCAGTAGAGTGTCAGGAAGCATTCGATAAACTCAAGATGGCTCTGTGTGGAGCACCTATTTTGGTCTATCCTAAGCCTGGACATGAATTCATAGTGGACACTGACGCAAGCAACGTCGGAATTGGAGGAGTATTGTCCCAGGTTCAAGGAGGGGAAGAACGAGTAATAGCATATTATTCTAAAGCTCTCTCTAAGCCAGAAAAGAATTACTGCGTCACCAGAAGAACTGTGCTACTGGTCACAGTGGGACTCACTAGTTGTAGAAAATAGCATTTTGAAACGCAACTGGGAAAGTCCAGATGGGAAAGAGCTACGACCAAAAACTATCTTACCCACAGGAAAGAAGAATGAAGTGCTGAAGGAGTTGCATGGAGATGTCTAGGTTGTCACTTTGGTATCAAGAAAACGTTGGAAAAAATACGGCAGCGATTTTACTGGGTCGGTTGTTCTGAGGACGTCGCAGACTGGTGCCGCAGGTGTGCTGAGTGTCTGGTATGCAAGGGACCCAAGACCAGGACACGTGAAGCCATGATGCAATACAATGTTGGAGCACCGTTCGAGAAGATCGCCATCGACGTAGCCGGACCATTCCCACGTACCAAGAAAGGAAACCGATATATACTAGTTGCTGGTGACTACTTCAGTAAGTGGACCGAAGCTTTCGCAATACCAAACCAAGAAGCATCGACCGTAGCCGAGGTCTTAGTGGATAACATGTTCACACGTTTTCGTATCCCATTGGAATTACACTCTGATCAGGGGAGGAATTTTGAGTCTTAAGTATTCAAGGAAGCTTGTGAGATATAGGGTATCAGGAAAACGAGGACCACACCGTTGCACCCTCAGTCCGATGGCATGGTGGAACGCTTTGATAGAACATTGCTAAGCCATCTCATTCGTTGACGAACACCAAGATGACTGGGACGTGTACATACCTCTTGTAATGATGGCGTATCGGTCAGCAGTACACGAGACGACTGGACGAACACCGGCCAGCGTTATATTCGGCAGAGAACTCCGTCTACCCAGTGATCTCCTGTTCGGGACCCCGAAAGATGATGAATGCCTTGTGGATGATTATGCGGGTTTACTGCGCCAACGATTAAGGAAAATTCATGCCGAAGTTAGGGACAGGATCCGGATTAAAAGTAACCGAATGGAGGCCAGATATGACATCAAGATTACCGTTTTGGTTATACAACCCGACTAGGAGAAGGGGGAAATCACCAAAGTTTCAAAAGAATTGGGAAGGGCCATATACGATCGTCAAAAGAATTAATGACCTGATATACAGGATACAACGGAGCCCAAGAGCCAAGATGAAAGTCGTCCATTTGTACCGCCTGCTACCCTTCGATGTAGAAGAGGAAACCCCTGTTCGGGACTAACAGTGTTAAGGAGGGGGACGTGTAATGAATTTGTGAACTGAATAAACAAAAACATGTGTTTTAATTAGGAAAGAAAATAGGGATATTTTAAAAGATGAACCTTTGGGAAGGTTATAAACAACCAGTGTTAAAACAACTAATTAAAAAAAAAAAAAGCTAGTATGATATTATTGTGAGTCATGTTGTTTGCGTTGTACAGTGAGTACCTTTGTTGTTTTTCAGTTAATAAATCTTTTATTCGTTGTCTAAATCACTTATTTATTGTGTATTCTATTTATTTGTCTAAATACTATCTGTTGAAGGTACAGATAGGGTAGTGAAGGGACGGTAGAGCCCCGGTCACGTTACAATATATATTTTCATATACATAAATTAATTAAATAAAATTAAGATTCACAAACTAAATATAAATATACTATATACTAAATATATATGCGTACAAATATAAATTAACATTATTGGAGGTAACGTGATTTTTACAGAGTAGTATTGATGTTATAGTAATAATTAAATGTACATACATACATTCATGTTACGATTAGACTGAAGCTAACACTTAAAAAAGGTGGGTATGGGGAAATGAGCCGCACATCATTCAGAATAGAACTGCCTTTATTTGAACACACTCCAGGTATATGTAGGTACAAAAGTTGTTAATAAACAACGTTAGTTATTCTATAACAAAACTGAACTTAATACTGAAGTTAATACCTTATATCCAACTAACTACCTCCCTCCAGTTCCTTCGTATGGAGGAACTCCTAATAATATAGAAAAATAAAATACACTTAACAGAAATAAAACAATTAACATAAAAATACACTTCATAGAAATACGATTAATGGAAATATATTTTTATTTTATTTCTCTTTATTGCTTTTAAGATTTTACATCTTGTAGCAAGGAGTTCTCCAGGCATAAATTGTACATACAAATAAATTCATAAGTTTTACATACAAAAAAAAAATATATATATATACATATATATATATATATATATATATATATATATATATATATATATATATATATATATACATAATAATAATAAAATAAATAAAAATATATATAAATGAACAAAATTAACTTTACAATGATTCGTATCGGAATAAAAGAATAATACAGAGGGCGAAAAAAACAGAATTATACATAACTAGGTAATGAAATAAACATTCATCTTCTTCAGGAAATTGCTCCTCTCCTTCCATAATTATATATAACTAATATTACATTTATACAGATAAGAACAAGCAGACATGTATTTAAAAAGTATATGTACATCTTACACAAGTATTTACCCATCAGAAGCTATATATATATATACATACATATGCATATATACACATACATATACATATACACACACACACACATATATACATATACACACACATACATACACATACATACACACACATACATACATATGTATACACATGTAAGAAAAATAAATCAAATAATTTCCATTGAATTAATTTCAAAAACCCTAAAAATACATACCCTAACAGCCTTTTAAAACAAATCAAAGGTAATCTACTTTCCTGCATCCTAAGGATTTTATACCACCAGTTTAATGCCCATTTAAAGATATCTAGTTTTAAATGTCTGCAGCCAGTTTCTAATCTCATGTATGAATTCGGGGTATTCCTAGGAAGCTCTAGAAGGCATTTCAAGAATTTCAGTTAAACTTTCTCGACCACATCCCCATGAGGCACTTCCACTTCCATAAAGCAATGTTCCTGTAACAATAGACTTAAAAAGTTTAATTTTTGTTTCTCAAGAGTCACTTTTGCTTCTTCTTCTTCTTCTTCGTTCTTCCCTTAGATGGCCAAGTCGGGAATTAAAGTAAAGAATTGGGCGGTCCTCCTGAGGTCCTCCAGGCTGCCGTAGAGCTTTTTTTGCATTTCAGTCGGGGTGGGCTTTTGCTTTTGCTTTTTATCATTAGTTTGAAAATCTTTGCTATTGCTATATAGCTTTTAAAGGCTGCAGCATCTGCAGCTTTGCTGAACTTAGCCGAACCTGAAAACATAATACCCAGATACTGATACTGCTTTGCATATTCCAATAGTTCATTATTATAATAAATTTTTTTCATATTTCTCTTACTCATAGAACCCCTGTGAAATGGCATTATAACGGTTTTTTTCGTATTTAATTGCAGAAGATTCTCAGAGCAGTATTTTTGAAGAATGTTTATTTTGAATTGAACATCATGAAAGGAAGTAGCCAGTATAGCAATATCGTCTGCATAAAAGAACATCAGGATCTGTTCCAATGAATTAATGAAAATACCTTCTGCTCCATGGTCAATAAAAAATTGTTTCATATCAGAGACATAGAGTGCAAATAGTGATTTGTCCAAACTCCGATTTGGCAAAGGCTGATTTCTTTAATTGTTTAAATAACTTGTTTATATTTCTTTTGGAAATCTTACATTCACTATCATACCAGGGCTTTTCCAGATTTATTATTCTTCTCGAAACTGTTCTAATAATTCCTGTAGCTTTAGCAGAGTATTGGAAAACATTGATAATATGTTCACTTATTTCTTCAATAGATGCAACTCTAGAAACTTGAGGAGAGACTGACTGGACCAATTGATAAAACAAGTTTATATTGGATTCATTAGGTCGAACTATCTCAATTGGAGTACATGGGTTCGCGATTCGACTGACAGAATTATTCGTGTTCGGAAAAATATTTAATTCTAAGAGACGAAGGTGATGATCAGAGGCTTCAGGAATGGGACAAACCCGGAAATCACTAAATGCTGACAATGTATGGCTATTTATCCAAACTAGATCAATAACACTAGCCGCATTATTACCAATAAATGTATGATTCCCATTATTATCACTAATAGATCTACCGTTACTCAAGATAAATCCTTCAGATTCCATTAAATGAATTAGTTTTTGACCTCTTTCATTAACTATTTTATCTTGAGATTTTCTCTTACCTTCTAGATTTAAACCCTGGAACAATAAATCGTCATATGAATTGAGATCAGATACTCTAGAATTAAAATCTCCCAAAATACACATTTTGTTATTACCATAAACAAGATTTATGTCCGCCAACTCATCCCTAAACAAACCCACTATAGCCTCGGAATCTAGATTAGGTTTCCAGTATGTACTCCAAGTATCATGCCCTCATTTCGATACTGCAAATTCAGGAATATCCAAAAATGACCTTTACTAATTATTTTAACATTTAATTTTAATTTCTTTTTAATAAATATTAATATCCCTCCACTTGCCCTATCTCTACTTTTATCCTTTATAGCTTCTACACTGTATGAAACGTAGTTATTCAAGAATTGGGGAATATTAAAATTATTTGAATGTAGCCATGTTTCACAAAAACATAAAATATCAATATTTAAAAGAAAACTTATTCTACTTTTATCTAAAAGGAATAATGAATTATAACCTTTAATGTTCCAAAAACATATTTTAAAATCATTTTTTAAATCACCGAAATCTCGCTGCTTATTTAGCCGCTGCCGGTGTACATCCACACGCCTGAGATTGTGAGGTCAGGAGTTGTTTTCCACAGATGGACCGCTGATTGAGTTTGATCTTGGGCGAAATTCGTATTCTTTTAATTTTTCTTGCGTTTTCTTTTCTTCTGCAATTGTTTGGATTTTTCATCTTCTTGATCTATAATCGTTGGTGAAGCGCTGAGCATATTTTCAACTTCCTTTAGGGTGTATAAGTTGCCTCTTATTCTGAAATATCCTTTTTTATATGAGACGTTTTTATCTATCTCTTTTATTTTCAATAGGGCAGTGAAGATCTTTTTGCCTTCTTCCCTTTCTTCTGGAGATCTGTCATGCTTTATTCTAATATTTTTGACAGCAAATGCTTCTTTTTTTTCGTTATTCTGGTTAATAACTGCCAGCAAGTCTTCGTTGGTGACGGTCATGTTGTGTTTATTGCACAGGTGATAGCCTCAATACCTGATAGCTCGAGTTAGCGGGCGAGGTGGGGAGATATCTCACTGATGATCTAGATAAGTGCTGCCTGATTCGTGGCAATTCCTTTTTCTTTCTAACTTTATAATTATTGATATATTTATCAGAAGGCTACCGAAATTTGTAGGAGCACTCTTTAATATTGATTACACAACCGAGCCAAAAATTACAGTTATAAGACGCAGTTAAACCTTATTAACACTAACTAAACGTAGGATCGATCCGACACTGTACACTGCCTGGGCAGAACTCTCGATTAATGGAAATATATATATATATATATATATATATATATATATATATATATATAGAGAGAGAGAGAGAGAGAGAGAGAGAGAGAGAAAAATACTTAATTTACAGAATGCTAAGTCCCTCTCTTACTTAAATCTAGAAATTGACAATCATGTAAGCGTTTCATTTCAGTTCAGATAATAATATTTGTACACCTGAAGAATAGGGTATAGCTCTTAAATGGTAAGTAGCACATTACTGCTTCACAAGTACCTCATCACTATATACAAGGTACAAGACCTGGGTTTTCGTCTGGAAAGGAATTGAGGCAAGGGGTCTACTGGAAGTGTCTTTAAAGTTACAATCCCGCTTGTTAAAGGTGGTGGGAGACTTGGAGATCAAGACTCGAGGTGCAATTATTGGCCCTAAGATTCAGGTTCTTGGCTATCCTTACTTCCTAGATCTTGTGTCGGCTAGTATATAGTAAGATGATGATAAAACTACCCCTATTAATCCTCTACTCCCCTGGTACTCCTTCAGAAAACGAACCTGTCAGTAGCTGGGGCACACGAAGTTTTTCCAAATGTACTGTTCGCGAACGGAATGGGTGGTTTATATCCCTAATGGTATACAGATTGTTCTCGCTTATCGTTGTGATTTTATAGGGGCCTTCGTAACGGGCAGCCGATTTTTTCCTCGCAGTTTTCTTTCGCCTGTAAACTATTGTTTCCAGCGTTAAGGGTTCCTTTTTATATACTCCCGAGCTTCTGTTTTCCCTATCTAACCGCGTCTGTTTTTCCCGAACCAATTTTTCCCTTAGTCGTATCCACATAGTATGGCGTTCGGTTCGCGCCGTACATAGCGTTGCCATAAGCGCTTTGTTATTTGCCGTTATGAGGTCCCCTCGGTCCCGTCGCTTTTGCCCAAAGACGATCTCCACTGGCGTCAATCCTAAGGCCCGGTGCACATGAGCTACAAGGCACGCTTGACGCTAAGAGGCTTTTCCGCATGAAGACGCAAACCTTCATAAAAAAGGGCCAGTGCACATAAGGAGATAGGACGACGCGTTACTTCAAAATTGCCACTCCGATACCCAGCTTTTTGTTCGTTTTTTTTTTTTTAACTCTCTGAAACCCTGGTTCTTTTGTCTCAGAACTGTCAGTGTAGTTTGTTTCTCTTCCAAGATGGTTCGAAAACAAGTTCAAATTTATAAAAAAAAAAATTGTTTTTTCATACATGGTGTACAAATACATTTGTTACTGTGAATGTAAAAGAAGGCATTGGGTTCACCCATTTAACAATGAGAGATATTTAAAAGGTGCTTTTAAGTCTATGTTTATAAATTTGAGGGAAGATGAACAAAAATTCTTCAATTATTTTAGAATGTCTATTCGATTATTTGGTGAATTGGCAGCTAGAATCAGCGATGTATTAAAAGGCCAAGAAAATTCAGTTAGAGATCCCATACTACCTATGGAAATGATAGCAGCAACATTGAGGTAATTTGTAAAAAGTAATAATTCATATTTTCAGAACATAAAATATATTTCGACTTAGAATATTTTTATTTACAATTTTATTTTAATTTTACTACTCACTTATTTAGATATATATTTTTATTTACAATTTTGAGCTTGTCGTGGGTATGCTTTGTTCAGGTATTTGTTGGCACACCGGTGGGATTTGTTGGGGCGGAGGGAAATTTATCGGCTGTGAGAACTGTCTGGGTTGCTGTGGGGTTGGATAATAATATGGTTGTGAAAACTGGTTAGGGATGAACATGGGTGTTTGAGGCGAATTTAGAACAGTTCTAAGGGTATCCTGTATGGATTGACTCTTTATGGTTCTTATTAAATCTATCACTCCAACCCTGAACTGCAATTGTTGATCCTCTGTAAAATTTTGGATCAAAGGGATCAATGAAAAAAAAAATCATCTATTAGAGTCTGGTTGTTATTGTTGTAATTGACCTCATCTTCTAGCATAGGCACTTTGCATATTGCTCATATATATGTCTTCATTTTAGCCGTGACGAAGATCCTCATGTTTGGATCCAAATGTAGGCTGTCCAAATAATGAATATTTGACAGAAAATCCTGATTACCAATCATCCTACAGGAAACAGTTGACCATTACACTCGACTAAATTCCATAAATAAATAAAATGAGTTATAACATATTAAAGATTAAATCTCAAATTACATATCTTATTAATTCCACATTGATATTGATACAAAATCATCAATCTAATTAATAATAATTTCAAAGATTAATTTTAATTTGTTATCTAATAACATAACATCTAATAACATGTTAAATAAGTAGTTCTGCGAAAGAACAGCCCCGATAGCGACCTCGCTGCGCGTCCGTGGTAATTTTAAAAGTTCTTTCGAAATTGGGGGAGGCTAATAATGGTCGCATTGTCAAGATCTCTTTGCACATCCTAATATTAGTCAAGGGATCGGGACTTAGTTGAAAGCGTTTCCCTTTTCCTAGTATTTCTGTCAGCGTATGGGTTAATTCAGCGATGCCGGAAATAAATTTATCCGGTGGTAGTTAATCATCGCCAGGAATCGCCGGACTCCGCGAGCGCTTTACCACCTCTCTGCATCCATGAGGCGCTTGCTAGTGTATGCGACTCCTTCCTTTGACAACATCCCTCCGAGCGCGTACTCGCTCGCGTCTTTAGCTATCGAGAAGTGTTTGGTAAAATCTGGAAATGCCAAAACTGCAGTTTTGCAGTTCCTCCTGCAACTTCGCCATGCATTTCTTAATTTTATTTTCCATTGCTGGAGTAATCAATATTTTCTGGTCTTTATTGAGAAGATTGTTAATAGGCACTAGATGTTCTGGGGGTACGAATGGGGTACGAAGCGCCTATATTAAGTGTCCCCAAGCCACCTTATAGCTTTAACGTCTTTCGGGATTGCCATCATCCGGATATCTTCTTCTATCTTGTTATGCTATAAAAATTTGTTTTTATTCTCTTTTTATGCTAGAAGTTTATGTTTTTACTTTAGAATGGAAGGTTATTACTGTTAATTTTTCCAAGCCTTGCTTTTGTTATTTTACCACGATTTTATCAGTTTTTGAAATTTAAGCATGATAACTTTTACTTAATTATCCATATCTAAAACACCTACAAGCATTTAATTTCAAGCTGGTTAAATTTTTTGACTGTTTCAGTAACATGACCTATTCGCTATATGAACCGGCCTTTATTTATTTCTCAATTCTTTGCGACACTTTTGAGTTACTTTTAATTATCTCTTAATTATCTTATTATTAACGTTCAATTCGGCACTTTGCTTTATCCAAATAGATTAAATTATCCGAACTGATGTTTACATACTACACAATTTTATAATGTTCCATTTACGGTAAAATTCATTTGTTTCAATATTTCTTCTACTAATTTAGTCACTTTCTATCATGATATAACATTTCTGAATAGCTAAATTCTATAAACATTTTAATTTACCGAGTTTTCTCAATGTACTTACAACGTGGTTTGCTATTTTCTTTTCCCGTAATGTTTTTCTTATAATAACACTTGTGTCATCTACTCACGCAACCCAGAGCACGTTTCCAGGGTTTTTTCCCTATAAGTCGCTTCAATTGGTTGAATTTAAGCATTCACTCTTTATGGTTACCCTATCGGGATCAGGGCCCAGCGAAACAGCAAGTTTTTTCGTCCATATATTTTTTTTCTCGTTTTAAGCACTTTTAGCTATTTAATTATGTACAAATACCGCTAAAACCAGCTCTATTAACTATTTTTTATTTTTTATTTGGTAGTTGCTGTTCTTACCTGGAAACCCAACAATTCGTCTATGCCCAGTAAGAACTCATCCATGAGCCTTTGGAACGTTATTGGCGCGTTTTTCAGCCCGAACGGCATTGGGGTAACCTTATAGTGGCCACGTCCAAAGGTAAATGCAGTTTTTGGTTGATCTCGTGGATGCATCTTTATCTGATGATACCCAGCCTTCTGATCTAACGTAGTGAACGCCGCGGCTCCACTCAAGCTATCCAGGGTGTCCCGAACCGGGGTATGGGGTGTTTGATTAATTTTTAATGTTAAGAAAATTGTATTAGAATAAAAATCAAAACAATAAAGAAACACATATGTTAAAATTGTAAATAATTCAGTTTAAAATAAAGGCTTGTTGAAGACGGTCACAAAGGTTATTTTTTTCTTATTCGCTCTAATTAACCAGAGGTAGAGCGAACGTTGGTCAAACCGGGCCGGATGATGAGCGAAAAAGAAAACGAAAACGTGTTGTTGCAGTTGAGGAGCAGGAAAATCCCGCTTTCCGAGGGAGTTGGAGTTGCAGCGCCAGGCTGAACAGAGGGAGTTGGAGCGAAGGAAAGAGGAACTGAGGCAGCTACACGAGCTTCAGAAGCTTCGAAGAGACCTGAAACGAGGTAGTCAGTCTGGTAAGTCTGTGGTAAGCTCATCATCTCATTCCTATATTAGCAGAGCTAATTCACCCGATCGTAGAACCGCATCATGGGTCGAAAATCAAAATAAATTTTTGGGGGATAATTCTAAAAATAAATTTAGTATTTCAAAATACCAGGTGCAAAAAATTAATTCTTCTGTTATTTCAGGGGCGGTTAAAAATGTTGAAAATAATTTATCATATGGTAATATGTGTCAAGATCAATGTCATAACCTTCCCATTCATAGTGAAATTAAAAATAATATTACACCAGCTGGTTGGGATGCCTATTTTTCTCGAAAAGCAGCAAGTAAATCGCTTCCTTATATTAATGGTGATTCCGCCGAATGGTTAAATTTTATTTCAGCCTACAAGAGAACTTTAGCAAGTTGTAATTATACTGACGAGGAAAATGTAATGAGATTAGGGAAAGCGTTGACGGGTAAAGCTAGAGAGTCGGTTAAATCATTGCTTGCAGTGCCTAATGCATCAAGCGAAATTATTAGAATGCTCGAGTTACAGTTCGGCAGGCCTGTAGTAATTGTTAACAGCCTCATTGAAAAGATTCACAAATTTCCCAAATTAACGGATGAAAATACACAAGGCATTATCGATTTTTGTGTTAAAGTAAATAACCTAGTTGTTGCTATCGAATGTCTTGAATATGTATCTTTCAAATCCTCAGTTAGTTCAGGAAATAGTAGACAAATTGAGTCCGAGACTCAAACTACAATGGGGAGAATACGCGGCTATAGGTCTCGGGGGTGTCGCAGATTTACGTGATATTAATAAATGGCTATACAGCAAAGCTTTAGGTGCGGCCCACGTTACAACATCTGTTAGTGTAAATAATTTTAGAAATAATAAGGTTAGTGATAAGCGTCAGGTTCATGTTGTGAACGAGGTTAAAGGTAACTTAGCAACGGAGTGTTACTTCTGTAGAGATAACCATCTTATCAAAACCTGTCCAAAAATTAAATCTATGTCCGTTAGCGATAGTTTGGCTTGGGTCAAGGAAAATAATTTGTGTTTTTTTTTTTGCTTTAAAAAGCATAGGGTCTCCAAATGCAAATTACGTAGAAAGTGTGATGTAGATGGGTGTGTAGAATATCACCATAAGTTATTACACTTAGGTAAAACCGCGAGAATTAATGCAATATTAGAAAATGAGTCGGATAATGTCGCACATAGCTCGAATGAAATGTTTAAGGTTCTGCTGAAAATTCTTCCGGTTTATGTTAGAGGACCTAACGGTGAGGTTAAGGTTTCAGCCCTCTTAGATGAAGGGGCCGACTGCAGCTTGATTGATAGGGATTTAGCTTTAGGTTTGGGTCTAAACGGTGTAAGGGCACCACTGTGCATCCAATGGATTCGAGATGATGTTACGAAAACTCGGAAATAATTACTCTTTCGGTGCATGGTGTAGGCTTAAAGAGTAGAAAGTATGAATTGAATGGAGTGCGTAAGGTTGGCAGGCTTTCCTTACCAAGGCAATCGGTTAGTAGGGAGAAGCTATCAATCATATGGCCGAATGTAAAAAATATTCCACTATTACGAAGATTACGAAGATGCTCCCAAGTTATTGATCGGGCAGGATAATTGGTCGGTCTTGGAACCTTTGCGGGTCGTAAAACAGTCGTGGAAGGGATTAGCGCTAAGTAAAACCAGGCTAGGTTGTGTGTTACATGGCCGAAAAGGAATATCTAAATTAACCAAAATAGTACGTCCATTACACATATGCCAAGTAGAGATTTCGGACGAATCTTTACATCGTATAGTTAAAGAACATTTTTCATTAGATTTTTTGGAAAATTCTAACCGGGAAAATTCTTTATCAGCCGCTGAAAAGTGAGCCATAAATATTTTAGACAAAACCGTGAACTTCAATGATGGCCGTTGGGAAGTAGGGTTATTGTGGAAAACTGACAATACAAAATTAGTGGATAGTCGGCAAACTGCCCTTAGTAGACTTTATTGCGTAGAAAAGAAAATGGATAGAGATGCTAATTTCGCTGAGCAATATAATGAAAAAATAACGCAATATATTAATAAAGCTTACGCTCGCAAATTATCAAGTTGTGAATTGGAAATACGGTCGGATAAAATTTGGTACTTTAGCCTCATTTAGCTGTTTTCAACCCTAACAAACCCCGGAAAATCAGAGTAGTTTTTGATGCGTCGGCTAAAACTCATGGGATTAGTTTAAATAGCCAATTGCTCAAGGGTCCTGATCTCTGTAATTCGATCCCGGAAATTCTACTGCGATTTAGAAAAGACAAAATTGGGTTTGGGGGGGGGATATCAGAGAATTGTTTCTCCAAATAAAAATTCGAGAGGAAGACCAGCCGGCTCAACGATTTCTCTGGAGGGGGGAGATAGAAATAAGCCTCCCGACGAATTCGTAATGCAGGTCATGCTATTTGGCGCCATTTGCTCACCTTTTCAAGGGCAATAAATTAAAAATAGGAACGCCTCTCGATTTATTGATTCCCATCCGAAAGCCGTACATGCCATTCATAATGATCACTATATGGACGATTATATATATAACATATATATATAATCGTCCATATATAACCGTCTTTCCCAGCACATGGCGTATGCAGATGATATAGTGATTTCAGCCCGAACAGAAGCTGCCTTGTCAGGAGCCCTGCAGGAGTTGGAGGAAACTGCGTCAAGAATGGGCCTTGAGATAAATGAAGACAAAATGAAGTATATGATGACTTCAAGGCAAAAAAGACGGGTAGAACAGTCTATTCGCTTTACGACCCATGAATTTAAGACGGTGGAATCTTTCAAATACCTGGGTGTCACTGTTACCAACACTAATGAGATGATGGCTGAAATTAAAACAAGAATGGCAGCGGGAAGCAGATGTATGTTCTCGTTACAAAAGCTGCTAAAATTGTGACATACGCCTGTGAAACATGGACTCTCACCAAGGTCATGGAAAGAATTCTTCTGGTATGGGAGAGAAAAGTTCTATGAAAGATTTTTGGCCCGGCGTTTCGTCAAGGAACTTGGAAAATCCGCCCAAACACAGAATTAAGAGCACTCTTCCAGGAAGTTGACATAGTAACGTACGTCAAGAAGGCAAGGTTAAGGTGGCTTGGCCATGTGGAGAGGATGCCCGAGTATAGAGTCCCCAAGAAGATGTTATACGGCAAACCTGGTGGCCAAAGACCAAGAGGGAGGCCAAGATTGACGTGGTTGAAAAATGTTGAGGAGGACGTAAGAAAAATGAGAGTGAGAGGATGGCGGATGAAGGCGAATGATCGTCAGGAGTGGCTGAAAATTGTGGAGGAGGCCAAGGTTCTTCAAGAGCTGTAGTGCCCGTCAGTAAGTAAGTAAGTAAGTAAGTATATGGACGATTACTTAGGGTCAGAGGATTCAGAAGCTGAGGCAATCGATATAATTAAAGACATTATAATGATTCATGGTAGCGGTGGTTTTGAAATGGTCAACTGGGTTTCCAATGCTCCTAGGGTCTTACAGGAAATTCAATCAATTTTTTTGAATTCCATAGATAACCTTTTCGACTCTAATCATGCCGAAAATGTATTAGGACTTCGTTGGAACCCTTCCAAAGATGTTTTTGTATTCAAATTTAATAGTCATACAGTCGTAGAAGAAATTCTAACCTGTAGTAGAACGCCTACAAAGCGGGAATTTTTAAAAATTGTCATGACAATCTTTGACCCCTTAGGATTTCTCGGTTGGTTAGTTATCACCGCGAAAATTATCTTGCAAGATATTTTGCGAGCAAAGACTGGGTGGAATGAAAGGCTAGATGACACTCTTAGCGCTAGGTGGGATAATTGGCTAAAAAGCCTTTTACAGATTCATAATATAGAGATCCCTAGGTGCTACACACCACTGATTCCTCAGGCAACCTTAGAATTGCACATTTTTTGTGATGCTAGTGACAGGGCTTACGCGGCGATTACTTATTTTAGGGTAGTAGCGGATAACCAAGTAGTAGTTTCATTTGTAACTGCAAAAGCTCGTGTAGCCCCACTAAAACAAATATCAGTCCCACGATTGGAACTTCAGGCAGCGGTCTTGGGCTGCCGCTTATTAAAATTTATCCGTAAAAGTTCTCTTTGATTTCATAAAATTTATTTTTGGAGGGATTCGAAAACAGTTCTACACTGGATTAAACACAGTGTATCTTGGTATCGTACGAGTATGTATGTAGCCCACAGATTAAGTGAAATATTAGAAAATTTGAAGGTAAGTCAGTGGAGGTGGGTTCCCAGTCAGGAAAATCCTGCAGATGAAGGTACTAAGGGGCAATTTAAAATGTCATCCCGTTGGCTTAAGGGGCCCAAATTTTAGTGGTGGAAAATGGCCTAAGAGTAGGGATGATAGCTCTGATAATATAGAAATAGAGATATTGGTGCAGATTAATTTAGTTACTATATGTCAAAATGATTCCAGTGCTGGCCTACCAAATATTCAGAGATTTTCGAAATTCTTGAGGCTCGTGCGTACCACGGCATGGCTAATTCGGTTTATAAGTAATTGTAAAAGCAATAGGAGACACAGAAGAGAAGCAGCCCTATCTGTGGAGGAATTGCATGAAGCCGAAGAAATGTGGTGGCGTCAAGTCCAGAAAGAACATTACGAACAGGAAATATCAGACCTCAAGAAAGGCAATCCAGTTAGTAGAAGCAGCAAATTGCACAGACTTTCGCCATTCCTGGACGCCAGAGGTGTGCTGCGTGTAGGAGGATGCATTGACAGGGTGAAAGAAGTTCAAAATGACACCAAACAGCCAGTAATTCTTGATCCACGAAGCATCATCACGAACTAGCAAGACACCAAGGTCAAGAATTTGTGGCTAATGAACTCCGACAAAAGTACTGGATCATGGGACTGCGACGAACTGTTCGAAGCTCGTGGCACAGGTGTTTAATTTGTGCTAGGGAAAGAGCGAAACCATTCGAACAGCCGATGGCACCTTTACCTCAAGACCGACTCGATCATCACTCAAGACCCTTCACAAATGTCGGTCTCGATTACTTCGGACCTCTGTATGTGACAGTGAAGCGTACCACTGAGAAAAGGTATGGTGCAATATTTTCCTGTTTGACAACAAGAGCAGTGCATCTTGAACTAGTCAACGATTCGACCACTGACTGCACGCTGCTCGCTATAAGAAGAATGGCTAGTAGAAGAGGTTGCCCGGCACGTTTATGGTCAGACAACGGAGCAGATAGGGTGATCAAGGAATGTTTAAGCAAATTTGGTCAAAATAAGATAGAAGACGAACTATCAGCTAGGAACATTCAGTGGAATTTTCTTCCACCAGCTGCACCTCATATGGGAGGAAGCTGGGAACGTCTTTTAGGTCAGTGAAGAGAGCACTTCTAGTCACTCTCAAGTCAACGGCGCCAAGAGAAGATGTTCTTGCCACGCTGCTTACTGAGGCTGAGAATTTAGTAAACAGTCGTCCTTTGACGGTAGTTTCCGACGATCCAAATGATGAAGAGGCCCTAACACCGAATCACTTTCTGATTGGCACGAGTAGGGGGAATTCACCATGGACGAGACTGGACGACACGCTCAACCTTCGGAAAAGATGGCAGTTTGCCCAACATCTTTCCGATATGTTCTGGCGTCGATGGCTCAGGGAATATCTGCCTGGACTTGTGAAGCGAACAAGGTGGTTCGGGCGAGGATCATCAATTGAAGTCGGCTAACAACCACAAATCTAGAGGTCAATGGCTGTTAGGAAGGATCCTGGCGACCTACCACGGAAAGGACGGCTTCACAAGAGTGGTAGATGTGAAGACGAAGGAAGGAATCTTGAGAAAACCTATTACGGCCCCCTTCTGCCACCAGTAAATGAGTAGCGACTCATAAGAGACGCTACTGGGGAGGGAGAATGTTTGTTTAATTTTTAATGTTAAGAAAATTGTATTAGAATAAAAAAAAAAAACAATAAAGAAAAACAGATGTTAAAATTGTAAATAATTCAGTTTAAAATAAAGGCTTGTTGAAGACGGTCACAAAGGTTATTTTTTTCTTATTCGCTCTAATTAACCAGAGGTAGAGCGAACAAGGATATTTCTCATGGACAGTATTCTCATTTGAGTTTTCTATAATCAACGGCAACCCTGTACTTCTCACGCTTAACCCCTTACGCATTCTTTTTCTTCACCGCCCCTAACAAACTACTGTTTGACGAGGTGCTGTTGACTGTAACTCCCTGACTTTTCAGGTTTTCTAATTCTTACCGTATATGATTGCGCTAAGGTAATACTAAGAAAAGGGAAACGCTTTCAACTAATACCCGATCCCTTGACTAGTATTAGAAAGTGCAAAGAGATCTTGCGTCCATGCGACCATTATTAGCCTCCCCCAATTTCCAAAGAACTTTTAAAATTACCACAGACGCGAGCGAGGTCGCTATCGGGGCTGTTCTTTCGCAGAACTTCGAAGAGGGCGGAAACCAATCGCGTACGCGGGGCGGAAACTAAATGATAACGAACGGTGATTTAGCGCAATAGAACGAGAGCTGTTAGCGAGGGTTTGGGCGGTCGAACATTTTTGCCCATACGTTTATGGAAGACGATTCGAAAAAAAAAATAGAATCTTTTATAACATCTGGATTCTTCCATTTGGAAGACTTTACCCCTCGATTTAATTTACTTTTTATAAACTTAAACACCTTATTATCATTTTCCAAATGGAAGAATCCAGATGTTATAAAAGATTCTAGTATTTTTTTTTTTTTTTACATAACTAGCATCAGTTTAAAGCTTTTTCGAAACTACATATAACAAAGAGGAATAGAATATGCATCTATTCTTCTGTGAACTTTCAAACTTTTTATAGGATGTATTCTATAGAGTAAAGATATTATTGCCTAGATCTAGTTACTTACTCCTCCGTCATGGTTGAACTTCACTGATATCTGTAGTTTCTTATTGCAGTTGGTAACTTCGGAGTGTAGCATGGGTTCGTCCTCATCAAAGCCGTAGAATTGTAAAACTTCTCTATTTCTGCTATTTGCCACATGGTCTTTATCAGATACGACATTTTTGTAGACGTTGCTTCGAGCAGGACATCGTACAAGTATTGATCGGATTTCAATCGGTGGCCGGGGATAAGTTGTTGCTTCTGGATTACCAGGGCTGTACAAACATTGCTGATCAGTGCCCAGGGGCAAAGACCAACAAGAAGAGGTGGTAATAACCAACAAAAAACATCAACATATAGAAATGAGGACACTTGGAGAGTCAACGCAGAAAGGGACGATTTTAGATTTTTTAACAATAACAATAATTAAGTTTATACTATTGCTAAGAAACGTACTCTTAGCAGTGATTTTTTCATTACTTTTTTAATACACTTTATCAAATAGGCTCGATGCGCATTTGAAAATCAAAGAGCAAATTTGGAATGATTTTAATTGATGAATATGAGAATACTAACATAAATAATTGTGTATATTTATATGAATATATAAATATATATATATATATATATATATATATATATATATATATATACACTCAGTAAAATAAGTCTCTGAACACGTTCAGTGAAATACAAAAAGCCTTTTAAATTAAAAGAATATTGGGTTAAATTTACCAACAACACAAAATGTTGTAACTATAAACTTTAATAAACTAGAAAAACCATATAACATGTAATAATATACAAACAGCCAAAATTAAACAACAAAAACTGATTTGCTTCAAGCAAAAAAGTCTCCGAACACATTATATTTCAAATATTTTTTTACATAAATTTAAACCTAGTAATCTTTAGGCCCACCCCTACTTTTAATTACTGCTAATAAACAGTTTTTAATTGATCGAACAAGTTTTTTTGCCATTTCCGGGGATGTATTAGTCCATTCCAGCAAAATCTCTTCTTTTAGATGGTTTTTGTTTTTAATCTTTCTTTATTTTAAGTTGCCTTCCAATCCAACAAGTGCACGATGGGGTTCAAATCTGGTGATTGGGGTGGTGTTCTGAGCTGCCTAGGGGCATTATATAGTAGCCATTCTTGCGTTTTCCGAGCCATGTGCTTAGGTCTTGTTGGAAACGAAAAGTCCGTTCTATACCCAATTTAACAGTGCTTTCCTTTAAATTCTGTTTTAGAATATCTATATAGACATATTGGTCCATGATCCCTTCAATTATGTGTAAATTCCCAACTCCTGCGTAGCTCATGCAACCCCAAAGAACCACCCCGCCGCCCCCATGTTTAACCGTCGGTAGTAAATTCTTTAATTTCAAGTGTTCCCCTGGCTTGCGCCAAACTTTCTTTCTTCCATCTGATCCTGAAACATTAAATTTTCTTTCATCGGTGAAAAGAACAGTCTCCCAAAATGCATCAGGCTTACTTAAATGCTCTTTAGCAAACTGGAGCCGCTTTTCCCTGTTCTTCTTACTTATATAGGGCTTCTTTCGGGGAGTGTGCCCGCGCAGGCCTTGCTTTTTAATTGTATTTCGTACTGTTTGTGTTGTAACTGATATATTATAATCTTGATACAGCATACCTGTAATTTCAGGGGCACTTGTTGATGGGTTGGTGGTCACTTCTTTGAGAACGGCACGCTTCTGAATGGTGTTTAATTTTTCTGGGCGTCCTAAACGTGGTCTGTTTTCAACATTAACAAGCTCTTTATATCGGGAAATGATGTAATGAATTGTCGATGGTCTCTTATTAAAGATATTTCCTATTTCGCGAAATGATTTTCTTTCATTATACAATCTAACAATTTCTTCCCAAATTGAGAGCGGTACTTCCATATTGAAGGCTAATATCGTACTGGGTAAGCAAGACATGATTTGTATTAAGATAATACTACGCAAGATAAAAAAAGTATTAATCTCTAGACAGTAAACTTATGTAAACAAATATGTTATGCTAGGTGTTCGGAAACTTTTTTGCCTCTCGATTAGTGTATTCAATGTTATTATTAGGACAAATAAACTTTATATTAAATAATTTATATTCAAATATTAAAATGTCTTTAAAATAATATATGCCATTTATAAAAATAATATGCTTTATATCAAATGATTTAAATAAGTCATTTGAAGCTCATATTCTGGGTAAACCAGTATGTGTTCGGAGACTTTTTTTACTGAGTGTATATATATAAATATTGCATTTCTTTTCGCAACCTCCTTAATGCTTTCAATCATGGATTAGCCGGAGATATTTTTATATCCATTTCTTTCTAATTCGATTCCATAAAGTTGATTGCTCAGGTACCCGAGTTTCCTTCCAAAAACATCTATATATTCTCTCAACTAGACCCTTTCTTGTGGCCTTGCTCTTTTCATCCTACAAACATTTTAGCTGTCACTCCTTGAGAACTTCGACCTCCTATGTCGATATGTTTGTAGAAAACCCTTATGGGTAAGTAAAACCCCTGATTGTAAAAACCCTTAGGGATAACAAATTGACCATCCTTCAGTTCTCCTTCTTCCTTTTCGCTAACAAAGGATTCCACTCATTACCACAGCCATTGTGGTTCTTCACTGGCATCCTCAAGTGAATTGACCGCAGGTCGATTTTTTTCATTATCTCAGATATTTCTCTTATTCATATTTTTTAACGTATGCCTCTTGGTTTCTCTGGTATATAGACATATCTTATAATATTTCTACACCTGTAAAAATAGGGTATAGCTCTTAAATGGTAAGTAGCATCTTACTGCTTGACAAGTACCTCATCTTTACAAGTACCTCTCGTCGATCTCCGGTAGCTCCGCAAGTCTATCCAACCTGTGGTTTCTCTTTCCGTTTCGCTCTGCCTGTCAGATAGTCCGGCAATTCTCTTCGGTTCACTCTGGACTAACGGAATTTCCGGTCTACTTTCCACCCACTCGCGTAAATAAATACCTTAAGGCGAACTTCCTTGTTTGTTGGAAGGTTTGTTTCTTCTTCCTCTGGTGCTTTTCCCACGAGGTCTCGCAATAACCAGTCGGCGATGGCGTCCTCGACTCCTTTTTTGTTCATAATTTGGAAATTATACGCTGCGAGCCGCTCCTTCCATCTTGATACCCGCGCTGAAGATTATTTCAAAGTGGCCAGATTGATAAGCGGTTTGTGGTCCGTTACCAATTAGAATCGTCTTCCATAAACGTATGGGCAAAAATGTTCGACCGCCGAAACCCTCGCTAACAGCTCTGGTTCTATTGCGCTAAATCACCGTAATCTAATTCTTACCGTATATGGTTGGGTAAGGCCTGAGTATATCTTCTCTCCTTGACGTAAGTGACTTTGTCTTGCTTTAATATGATCTCAAGTAACATTTTCCCCGTTACTCCGAAAGCCGGGAATTTCATTCCCGGCATCGCAGAATTACCCATCCGCTGACAGAAATACTAAGAAAAGGGAAACGCTTTCAACTAGTACCCGATCCCTTGACTAGTATTAAAAAGTGCAAATTTATAATACTAGTCAAGGGATCGGGTATTAGTTGAAAGTGTTTCCCTTTTCTTAGTATTTCTGTCAGCGGATGGGTAATTCTGCGATGCCGGGAATGAAATTCCCAGCTCTCGGAGTAACGGGGAAAATGTTACTTGAG
This sequence comes from Aelia acuminata, assembly GCA_911387785.2. Lineage (NCBI taxonomy): Eukaryota > Metazoa > Arthropoda > Insecta > Hemiptera > Pentatomidae > Aelia > Aelia acuminata. The sequence goes on from CAJVQU020000004.1 coordinate 1,480,156, forward strand.
ATCATATTAAAGCAAGACAAAGTCACTTACGTCAAGGAGAAAAGATATACTCTGGCCTTACGCAACCATATACGGTAAGAATCAGAAAACCTGAAAAGTGAGGGAGTTACAGTCAACAGCACCTCGTCAAACAGTAGGTTGTTAGGGGCGGTGAAGAAAAAGAGTGCGTAAGGGGTTAAGCGTGAGAAGTACAGGGTTGCCGTTGATTATAGAAAAGTCAAATGAGAATACTGTCAGTAGTTATATTTGGCCGGTTGAGCAGGAGCACAAAGGAAATGACCTTGAGCGTGCTGTAGCAGAGCAATATGTGACCTTGAGGGTCATTGACCAACCTTATGAGGGCGGGGGGGGGGGTGTTGTTCTAGGATGAGGGAGGTGTCCTTGAGGTGTGTTATGAGGTTTCAAGGGATAAACGGATGTGAAATGCCCAACATGGCAACGTTTGATTGTAGATGTGGCAACAGCGCTTTGTTTACATCGTGCTGTAGCAAGGCTATATGTGACCTTGATTTAATCAGCTGTTTCATTTATAATTTATCAATTGAATTCATTGGTCGAGCTTAGTAAAAGCGCCCCCCAGCACATACATAAGCCTTCGTCAGAGTCCTAGTGCTGATAAACCAGTTTACTGATGCATGAGTCAGCTTTTTCATTCATAATTCATCATTTGAATTCATTGACTAAACTTAGTAAAAGCGCCCCCCACCATATACATAAGCCTTCGTCATAGTCCTAGTACTGATAAAACAGTTTACTGGTTCAGCTGTTTCATTCATAATTCATCATTTGAATTCATTGACTGAGCTTAGTAAAAGCAGGAGGTTTCTCCCCCCCACCACATACATAAGCCTTCGTCATAGTCCTAGTACTGATAAACCAGTTTAATACGGAACGACTAACTAGTAAGAATATGAGGTATGAGGCCGACCGACTGTCCACTTTCGTCGGTTGGAATTCACCAGTGAGTGCATTGAAACTAGCAGCAGCCGGATTTTATTATTTGAAAAACTCAGATCAGACGAGGCTTCCTTTTTGTGGAGTAATATTACATGAATGGTTGGAACATGACGATCCTCTTGTAGATCACAAGAAATGGTCTAAATATTGTCCCTTTATTGAGTACTTGGAACAACACCCAATAATAATAGATGACGAAAGTGATAAAAAAGAAGGGGAAAACTGTTGGGGATGTTACTGATGTACGCAAGAGACTTAGAAATTTTCTGCAACAGATTAACGACTTAAAAAACCAGATATCGATGTATAAAATAAAGAGAGACAAAATAACTCATCTAATAAAAAAAATAGAAAAACTTCATCTTTCTCCCCTCCTCTATATTGAACCTTTTAGTCTCAATGTTGAAGCCTTGGAAGATGGTTGTGCCGCGTCGATTGTAACTGGTGACCGACTACTCCATCACTACTAGCAAAATTGTGCGAGTTGGTCTTTGCGATTTTGTGCCCACTGTCGCGGTCATCGACAAGAAAACTACAGTGTATATGTATATGGAAGAATGGAGATTCAACGCCGATCAGATTCCAAGGATGTTATCTCTTTAGCAAAGTAGGCCCAAGAAATTGCAGGTTGAAGACCGAGTAAGGTGTAAAAATGTGTATTGTACAATTTCCAGGAGGGGAAGGAACAGAGTTATGAAAATAGAACAGGTTGTTATTTCTTTTGCAATGTTTAATCAGAGTTCGCCAACCCTTCAGCTCTTCGACCTCTCACTTTCGACATGTTTTAGCAGAAATGAAACGGCAAAGCTTTGTAAAGACGTTAAGAACATCAACAACTCATTGGACTCTTTATAATTTATTAAATGAACTCAAGAAAAGACCCTTATGTCTTTATATACTTTTTTTATATTTCTTATAATATATAATATACTTATAAGTATATAATATTTCTTTATATACTTTTTTTATTTCTTGAACCCTTCCCTAAGTAAAAATGAGAATAAAGGTAAATAAATAAAATAAATAAATTAATTTATATGGTTTATTTGAAATAATACATGGGATCGAATTATTATACGCGATCACTGCTCGCGGCATCGCCTCATACGGATCAAAGTCACATCCCAATTTGAGAAGTCGCAGATGTTCCCCTAAGGTATTATGGAGCCGTTCCGCCGCGCCTCTGCCCTTGATGTGGTTTGGGGTATTGAGCCTCCAAATAATGCCTAACGTTTTACTTTCTTCCAAGATGATCAGCTACGAATCTTTTCCGAACTACGGGCTCCGTAACCGTCTCAACTTGGCGTAGGCACCTAGTCATATGGTATCCAACTTCTATCCTTTCCTGTCTCCACAGCCCCTTTAGTTTGTCCGCTATCACTCGATTTCCCACATAGACATAGCAGTCCCGCCTCAGATTACTATATTCCGCTAATATTCTTTCTAGGTCGCTTTCATCTATCAAAGCAGGTGTACGGACCAGGATAGTTAATAACCCCTCCTAAGTGCTCGCCCGGGTTTCCGTCCCAGTGTCCTGTTTCGATTTTATAATTATTTGTACTTTTTATTATTAATAATCTAGTCGATCTCCGGTAGTTCCGCAGGTCTATCCAACTTGTGGTTTCTCTGTCCGGTTCGCTCTGCCTGTCGGATGGTTAACTCTGGACTAACTGAATTTCCGGTCCACTTTTCGCCCACTCGTGTAAATACCTTAAGGCGAACTTCCTTGTTTGTTGGAAGGTTCTTCCTCTTCTTCCTCTGGTGCTTTTCCCACAAGGTCTCGCAATAACCAGTCGGCGATGGTGTTCTCGACTCCTTTTTTGTTCATAACGTGAAAATTATACGCTGCGAGCCGCTCCTTCCATCTTGATACCCGCGCTGAAGATTATTTCAAAGTGGCCAGATTGATAAGCGGTTTGTGGTCCGTTACCAATTCGAATCGTCTTCCATAAACGTATGGCTAACTAACAGCTCTCGTTTTATTGCGCTAAATCGCCGTTCGGCATCATTTAGTTTCCGCCCCGCGTACGCGATTAGTTTCCGCCCTCTTCGAAGTTCTGCGAAAGAACAGCCCCGATAGCGACCTCGCTCGCGTCTGTGGTAATTTTAAAAGTTCATTCGAAATTGGGGGCTAATAATGGTCGCAAGGTCAAGATCTCTTTGCACATCCTCATCCTAATACTAGTCAAGGGATCGGGTCTTAGTTGAAAGCATTTCCCTTTTCCTAGTATTTCTGTCAGCGGATGGGTCAATTCTGCGATGACGGAAATGAATTTCCGGTGGAAGTTAACCATACCCAGAATTCGCCGGACTCCGCGAGCGCTTTACCGCCTCTCTGCATCCATGAGGCGCCTGCTAGTGTATGCGTCTCCTTCCTTTGACAACATCGCTCCTAGCGCGTACACGCTTGCGTCTTTAGCTATCGAGAAGTGTTTGGTAAAATCTGGAACTGCAGTTTTGCAGTTCCTCCTGCAACTTCGCCATGCATTTCTTAATTTTTTTTTCCATTGCTGGAGTAATCAATATTTTCTGATCTTTATTGAGAAGATTGTTAATGGGCACTAGATGTTCTGGGGGTACGAATGGGGTACGAAGCGCCTATATTGAGTGTCCCCAAGCCACCTTATACCTTTAACGTCCTTCGGGATTGCCATCTTCCGGATATCTTCTTCTATCTTGTTATGCTCTAAAAATTTGTTTTTATTTTCTTTTTATGCTAGAAGTTTATGTTTTTACTTTAGAATGGAAGGTTATTACTGTTAATTTTTCCAAGCCTTGCTTTTGTTATTTTACCACGATTTTATCAGTTTTTGAAATTTAAGCATGATAACTTTTACTTAATTATCCATTTCTGAAACACCTACAAGCATTTAATTTCAAGCTGGTTGAATTTTTTGACTGTTTCAGTAACATAACCTATTCGCTATATGAACCGGCCTTTATTTATTTCTCAATTCTTTTCGACACTTTTGAGTTACTTTTAATTATCTCTTAATTATCTTATTATTAACGTTCAATTCGGCACTTTGCTTTATCCAAATAGATTAAATTGTCCGAACTGATGTTTACATACTACACAATTTTATAATGTTCCATTTACGGTAAAATTCATTTGTTTCAATATTTCTTCTACTAATTTAGTCACTTTCTATCATGATATAACATTTCTGAATAGCTAAATTCTATAAACATTTTAATTTACCGAGTTTTCTCAATGTACTTACAACGTGGTTTGCTATTTTCTTTTCCCGTAATGTTTTTCTTAAAATAACACATGTGTCATCTGCTCAAGCAACCCAGAGCACGTTTCCAGGGTTTTGTTCCTAGAAGTCGCTTCATTTGGTTGAATTTAAGCATTCACTCTATATGGTTATCCTATCGGGCTCAGGGCCCAGCGAAACAGCTAAGTTTTTTCCTCCATATATTTTTGTTCTCGTTTTAAGCACTTTTAGCTATTTAATTATGTACAAATACCGCTAAAATCAGCTCTATTAACTATTTTTTATTTTTTGGTAGTTGCTGTTCTTACCTGGAAACCCAACAATTCGTCTATGCCCAGTAAGAACTCGTCCATGAGCCTTTGGAACGTTATTGGCGCTTTTTTCAGCCCGAACGGCATTGGGGTAACCTTATAGTCACGTTCAAAGGTAAATGCAGTTTTGGGTTGATCCCGTGGATGCATCTTTATCTGATGATACCCAGCCTTCTGATCTAACGTAGTTAACGCCGCGGCTCCACTCAACTTATCCAGGGTGTCACGAACCGGGGTATGGGGTATTTCTCATGGACAGTAGTAGTTATATTTGGCCGGTTGAGCAGGAGCACGAAGGAAATGACCTTGAGCGTGCTGTAGCAGAGCAATATGTGACCTTGAGGGTCATTGACCGACCCTGTGAGGGCGAGGAGGGTGTTGTTCTAGGGTGAGGAAGGGGGGGTGTCCTTGAGGTGTGTTATGAGGTTTCAAGTGAAAAACGGATGTGAGATGCCCAACATGGCAACGTTGGATTGTAGATGTGGCAACAGCGCTTTGTTTACATCGTGCTGTAGCAAGGCTTTATGTGACCTTGATTTACTCAGCTGTTTCATTCATAATTTATCAATTGAATTCATTGATCAAGCTTAGTAAAAGCGCCCCCCACCACATACATAAGCCTTCGTCATAGTCCTAGTACTGATAAACCAGTTTACTGGTTCAGCTGTTTCTTTCAAGTTCATTCATAATTCATAAGCAATGATGGAGGAATAACGGTGGCTCCACTCTTATATAGCCCGCTTGCAGTGGCGGGGGAGAGATGCGCTACTTGTTATCTGTTTAAAAGGATGCCGCCCAGACATCAAGACGACAAAGAACCATTGATACTTAACTACGCTCAGTCAGCGCGAGCTCTGCACTATGATAATCGAGAGTACGACTAAGAATTTGCTTATCGATGGTCAGTCAGCGTTTTGTAAGCCGACCAGTAGTATTTTATCAATGTCAGCAGATGAATCGATAGCTATTTGAAAAGATGCCGCGCCGACTATTTTATCTATTATCCGTGTTATCTATTATCCGCCCAGACATGAAAGAGCGGTTTATCTGGAAATCGCTGCAGATGCATTTCCTACTGCAGGTGGTGACAAGGCGATATCATTCATTCGCCTATCTGTTGTTTTCACCGCTATACTTGTTATCTATTTGAAAGGATGCCGTCCGAGTTGCACTGCCACCATTTTATCAATGCACAGCCAGCACTGATTACGAGGAAGTCATAGACGATAAACTTCTCCAAATTATCAGGAAAACTGAAAAATTTCCTCTCGAACATAGACAACACACCCCGGATTAATTGGTCTGAATCAAATTACGAGTTGAGCTGCTCTCTTTTGGACTACAAACCCAGTGCCGTATGAATGGTCGCGGTCGTTACAGCTGTAGAATACTGTGTGGTATTTCTTATTAAACATGCCTTTACCGGCATGTTTGATGATTCCCCTACTTACTAGTGAAGGGGTCCCTGACTAGCTCCAACCATCGGCAGGCGGAGAAGTTGATCAGTCACTTATATTCTTCCGTCGGGGGCGAAGTCTTCGTTCCCATTAGCCAGTGTCAGAGGGTACGTGTTCAGGTGGAAGGGGTGGGGAGGGGGAATGTCTTCAGCTCTCTGAGATATGATGTATTGTCTAATGTTGTTTGTGTATAAAACAACCAAACAATGTAAAGAAAGAAGACGGATAAAAACTGAGCAAAAACTAGTGCCCTGCATTAAACAACAGGCAGCAAAACATATTTCAGAGAGCTGACGACATCCCCCGTCCACTACCCCCTCAACCTGACCACGCCCCCTCTGACAATGACCACACCCACTCTGACACTGACCAAATGGAACATATAATTCGTCCCTGACGGAAGAATATAAAAGTTACTGATCCCCTTCTCCACTCTCATTAGCCCTGAAGAAGCCCAAAGCATGATGGGTTTTCCCCCTTCAAGCTTAGCAGTTATAAAACCTTTTACATGGCCAAACTGTGAAGAATACTGTGAAAGCATACAACTTTAGTACATAGTTACAATAACTATTTAAATTATAAGAAACTATATAATAAAATATTTTTATTGTATTTTCAATCATAAACGTTAATAAAAAAATGATTTTATATTTTTGATCAGCTGTGTAACCTGAACGGTAGACCTCACCGCGAAGCGCCTCTGGTTATCATGGTAACAATGGTTATCATAGGCACCGTTGCACATAAGCTGCAAAGTCCGAGGGGCGCTAAGAGTGATTTCACGCGACAGAATACATTGGGAGTAAGGCTAGGTGCACATGAGCTGCAAAGTCCGCGGGACGCTAAGAAGGTTTTCCATGAAGGTTTCATCCTACCTAGAAAAGGTTCAGTGAACATGAGGAGATGGGAAGACGCTATAACATAAAGTTCTATTTAATTGCCCCGCTCAGAAGGAGAAGGGGGTGGGTCTTTGCTATTTCTTGGGAAATGGAAAATCTACTTTTGGAATACTTACCTCCAAAAAAAAAAATTTTAAAAAACAAAAAAAAATATTTATAAAGGGTGCCACGTTATTTTTTCCGGGAATAACGAAACCCTGGGTGAGGAAAGGGAGAGCTGATGATAATAAAAAAATCAGGTCGGGGCTCAATATGGCGTCTCTGCCCCCATATTTAATTGTTTGAAATGGCGTCACCTTTATAGGGTATTAACCAGAACCAAAAAAAAACTATAGTACTGAGACAATATATTATATTTTACTATTTTCATATTATTCTTTTTATATTCTCATATTATATTAAAAAAAAAAGACATTAAATCTTCTAATATAAAGAAATTTAAAAAAATAATAATATTATCCTCTAACAAAAAAAAAAAAAAAATATATATATATATATATATATATATATATATATATATCCATTTAATCCAAGAGAGAAAAAGAAAATATAAACAACCCTGAACTCACACACACACACAAAAAAAAAATGAATTCCTTTTATATGACATAAAATAAAATATTAATGAATTCACAATAAAAAAAAGAAAAGCAAAAACTTAAAATCTCTGCACACTATTTATAGTTCTAGTTTTTCACAAACTCCATTTTCCCAGACTATAACAGTTTATAATGTACTCACAGTCGCTCCTCTACATTTACACCTCTGAGAGTCTCCACAGCCGTTTTAGTGTCCGCCACGGCTTTTGGTCTAAATCCCCTTTCGGGTGTCTCCAGTTTTCCTTTTCCTGGTCTCCTTGAGCTGCCAGAACGTTCGCCGGCTCCTCCCGATTAATGTTTTCTGACGGACAAACGCGGCTTTTACTACGACTCTCCGGCTCCAACGGACCCCTGGCCAGTACTCCAACTATCCAATCCTAAATCCTTCCTATTACCTATCATCTAGCATCTATTTACGTTTTACTAATACTATTTACAACTATTTACACCTTCTATTTACAACACTTATAATTTTTTTAAGTGAAGCCATTCACAATTTAGTTTTGTGATCTACTTTATTTCTTTAATAAAATAAAATAACCAAAAATTTCCGACTGTTAAAACCCGTCATCCACATCCAAATCAGCATTCTCCATGGCTGATCGATCCAATTAATACAAAAAACCATGTATTTATATATGGTTTATATATGTAAAACAGTAAACACTGTTTTTCGTTTGTAATAATATTATTAAGTCGTATAAGTAGAAATAAGCGAGGCCATATGGTGTTGAAACTTTTGGAGGTTACACAATAAAATATAATATTGTTAAAAACAGTGAAGATTGGGTAATTGCTGTGGAATATTGGACTATTTAAGAGATAGATAAAGGACTATAAAAACCGATTTTGTTTAGGTGAGAAATTTGTTTGTTTTTATGACTTCATCTAATGTATAATTTGTTAATATACTTATGTTAAATGTATCATTAAAATTTTGTTTAGGGCAAAATCTGTCTATAGTCATTTTATTTGAAGAGACCATTATAAATCGGTTTTCGAACATAAACAGCAATGAATTCAGTTCAAGTTCGTATATGTTTTGAATATGGACAGAATGAGCGAGATGAATTGGTGGTCAAAGTTAAATCTATTCATCTGATTAGGGAAGGTACTACTTTTATTTTCCCTGATGAATACGAGGATCAAGAACATCGTGAGGAATTATTTAGTCTAAGTATGATTAAAAATGCTTGTAAATCATTAAGTAAGATAGGTCAGTATTGAAATTTAACTGTAGCCTTAACCTCAAATATATCTCCTATATATTTTGATGATGATTTTAACTGCAGATTTAAGGATATTTACTTGGAAGAACAGATAGATATCTCTCAACCAAATCCCGTGAATCATGCAACGAAAGCAGTAGAAGAAAAAGACACTCAGGGAGAATTGCTCAAGGTGTTACGTTAAAAAAATATTCTTCTTTTTCTTCTTTTCTCGGTGCTCCAACGAAAGGGATACCGTTTCAGATCAGAGCTGAGCTCCACACCTCTCTATCAGCCCAGTCTCCCTCCTGTAGACCTCGGCCTGTCATCTCTTCATGGACTCCTTCTATCCAGGTTGTTCTCGGTCGTCCTCGTTTACGTTTTCCGGGCGGCTGCCAGTCCAGGACTCGGTACGGCCAATGCTCTTCCGGCATCCTCCTGCAGTGCCCGTACCACCTCAACCGCCGTTTCCCGATTCTTTCTGAGACGGTCTCCACAACACCCATCCTTTGCCTCACCTCTTCATTTCGGACTCTGTCTAGCCTTGTTATTTGGAGACAAATTCTCCAATAGTCCATTTCAACGGCCCGAACTTTGGTATACAAGCGAGCATTCATCGACCATGCTTCACATCCGTAAGTTAATATATACTCGACTATGGCCGAGAAAATCCGTCGCTTGTTTTCGCTTGAGATGGTGTTGTTCCAGAGAACAGGGTGTAACATCCTAGTAGCCCTCCTTGCAAGTTCCACCTTTTTTTTTTTTTTTAATAATGTTCTTGTGATACATTTCAAAGCACGGCAATAAGCTCAAAGGTACTTCATAAACATCACAGCAATACATCGTTAATTTTCTATTTTTGTGTTTACTACGAACTATACTGTGGGACTTGAACAGGTTGGCCTATGCCAAACCAGGTATAAAAAGGTCTGGCCACTCAGACCTGGCATAGAATGAAAAGCGCTACCTACTGGTTAATCAAAGAGTCCACAGATTGATTTAGAGACCGCTAGATGCCGTTTCAGCGGCACAGAAATATGTGCGAGTAGCAGACGTTCAGAATCACAAATCTGTGATAGTAGCACTGGAGGCGCGCTCCTTAAGCGCACAAATCTGTGTTAGTAGCACTAGAGGCACGCCTGCCCACCGCACATATCTGTGTTAGTAGCAGTTAAAGGGTTAAAGGCATTGACTCTTTTGCACATCTGATCACCTATGCGCAGATCGTTTCCCTCATTATCACCAACAGCCATATACTCCGTCTTTCGGAAATTAATGTTAAGACCTGCAGCTTCATAACATTGTTTCAACTGGAGAACTACCATCTCCAAGAAAACTTTCCTCCGGGTCATCACCACCTGATCATCGGCGAAGAACAGTGTCAGGAGCTCATCGTCATCGAAATAGATTCCGTAATCTATTATCTCCGACATTGCCTCATCCATCTCTTTACTACGTGAGCCAAAAATATTTTGAAGAGACTTGGAGACAGGCAACACCCTTGTTTCAGGCCCTTTGTCCCAGAAAATGGCGCAGAGAGGCGGTTTCCAATTTTCACCCTGTACACATCGCTTCCATACAAGTGTTGTATTGCTCGTATAATGGGCTCATCAATACCCTCTCTTCTCAACGCTGGCCATATTCTTTCTCTTGGGACACTATCATAGGCCTGCTCAAGATCTATGAAGGCTAGATGAAGCTCTACCTTCCTTGCGCTGCATTTCTCAATGATCTGCCGGATTACAAAAATATTGTCCATACAGGATCTTCCTGCAGTGAACCCTGCTTGCTCCAACGGCGTTACATAATTTTCTTCGAGCTTGTCTCGGATCAGTCTCCCAATTATTCTGCTCACCGAGCTCTGTACGCAAATGCCGCGATAATTTTGACATTGCCTCCGGTCCCCTTTTTTAAATACGGAGCAGATGTATCCTGTTCGAAGATCCTCAGGTAGATCGTCCCGTTTCAAGGCCATGTTCACTATTGTGGTAAGGAGTGTGACCATTTTACAACCTCCGGCCTTCAAAAGCTCCACAGGTAGGCCTCCAGGTCCCGGAGCTGTTCCGCTTTTAGCTCTGCCTAGAGCAATTCTTACTTCCTCCTCTGTTACTTGCATAGGGTTCAGCTTGGGGTTTTCCTCTGCAATGGTTTCTTGGGTTAGAAATTGCGCTCTATTTTCGTTTAAGAGGGTCTCATAATACTTTTTCCAAGTATTAGCCTCCGAAATCGGTGAAAGAATGTTTCCTTTACGTGGTGCTCTAAGATTCCTTAGCACGCTCCAAGTTTCTTTTACGCGGTTGAACCCCAGAGTTCCATCTATTTTCTGGCAGTACCAAATAATTAACTAATAACAGAAAATAACCTGTAAATAATATTTTCTGGCAGCAAAAAAAGATTAATTGGTTATAAATAAAATAAAACAATCGTAACAAAAAAATATGGTAGCTCAGTGGAGACGGGAGGGTTCTTAAATGACTAGTGATTAAAACAATAAAATAAATTAAGGGGCGCCACGCTATTTATTTTAAGGAAATAGCGAAAACCTAAAGGAATCTGTATAAAAAAAATAATTTAAATTTAATAAGTGAAAGATTACCCTAAAATCTCGGAGAGGGCTGTACATAAGATTCAATTTGCAATTTACACTTATGAACTACTTAATGGTGAGTTGAAAAGAAATAGAACAAAACAAAATAAACTCAAATAAAAGGAACTTTTAATTAACACTATATTTACACTACGATATTAAAAATAAAATTTACTCACAATTTCTGTAGTCAGGCCTGATCAAAATCTAACTCTATTCACACAACTAGAAACAATTTAAACTTATAACTATACAATAAAAAAAAAAAAAATAAAAAAACCAAGGTTTAACAAAGAAACTAAAAGAAAAAATATCTGTATATATAAATATATAGTCTGTTCTCTTAACTCGCCTGTCTTCTCGTAGCTTTGTTGCCAGCAGCCACTCGGCTTGACGATTCTCGTCACCGGAATCTCTTCCGTGAACGCCACTATTCTTCAATTCTCTGATGTTTAGCGATATAGACCACAACTACGTTAATCACTAAAACAGTCTCATTTTATCATCACTCGTCGAACGCTAGCGAACATCTGCTGTATTTTCCTTCGTTGTTTGTTGTGGGGTCCGTTTGGGCAGACAGATGTAGTTTGTTTATATATCTCCGCTGCATGTTGGATCCTGCTCTTGCCCATCCCAATAGCTTCCTGTCTCAGAGCAACTGATTAGCCAATATATTGTTTGCCTTTCCAGTAATAACCTGTGTGCAGATATATTGTCTCCTGGGTCCAAGAGGACCCCACTTTAGTGTTAACATAACTTTTTTTACAAAATATGCCATTTCCTCGGACGGGATTTGTTAATGTAAACGATCCAAATTTTAGTGAAATAGTGCTCGATGAGTTAGCGAATGGAGATGAATTAAGCGGTAGTGAGGTAGACGGATGTGAGGTTAATGAATTTCAAATTAGTGACCATGAAAGTGACTCAGTTCAGTCTCAGAGTGATGTTACAGAAGAGGAAGAAGTTGAAGAAGAGAATTATCAAGATAACAGTAATTACTTTCGTGGAAGAGGAAAGGAAAGATTCAAATGGGCAAAATCTCCAACAAGGAGAGTCAGAACTCCTGCTCACAACATTGTGCTTCATCTCCCAGGAGTCAAAGGTCCAGCTAGAGATCTCGGCTCAACAGCGACCCCTTTACAGGTATGGGAACTCCTCTTTCCTGAATCAATGATAAATAAAATTGTTATTTATACAAACCAAAAAATTGTTGAATATCGCGATAAATATAAACAAAATGACCGTCCTGAATTGATACCTGTTGACATAATTGAAATGAAAGCATTTTTAGGCCTCTTGCTTTTATCATCTATTTTTAAGTCGGGTCATGAAAATTTAGGCTCTCTTTTCTCAACTGATGGTTTTGGCAGAGACGTATTTCGTTTCACCATGAGTAAATTGAGATTCGAAATATTACTTTCTTGCCTTCGGCTCGATGATAGAACTACAAGAGAAATTCGAAAACAAAGTGATCCTGTTGCTGCTGTAAGTGAAATGTTTTATGAATTTATTGAAAATAGTCAAAAAAATTATTGTATTGGTGAAAATGTTTGCATCGACGAAATGCTGGTACCATTTCGAGGAAGATGTAAGTTTAAAGTTTATATGCCGTCAAAACCAGCTCGATACGGTCTAAAAGTTTTGTGCCTCACGGATGCCAGGAACTCTTACTTATTTAATGCATACATTTATTGTGGAAAGAATTCTGATGGAAACACTCTTACATCTGAAGAGAGAAAACTAAGTATTCCCACCCAGTCTGTAGTACGTCTTGCAAAACCACTAATGAATACTAATCGAAATATTATTGTGGATAGATGGTTCACATCAATTCAGTTGTTACAAACTCTTTTAAAATCAGGATTGACTTGTGTAGGCACTATTAATAAAAACAAAAAAGAAATTCCTTTGGAGTTTCACCCTAACGAACTTAGAAGCCCTGGCTCGACACTGTTTGGTTTTACAAAAGATTTTACATTAGCATCATATGTACCAAAGAAGTCGAAGGCTGTTTTATTAGTCTCATCGGTCCACCATGATAATTCTGTAGACGATTTATCTGGGAAGCCAGAGATATTATTATATTACAATAACGGAAAGGCAGGAGTAGACAGTTTGGACGAGAAGTGCTCCATCTACTCTCCAAACAGGAGAACAAGAAGATGGCCGATGGCCATATTCTATAGAGTACTTGCTATGAGTACAGTCAATGGATACATTATTTATCAGTCGTTACCTAATAGCGATAGGAGTACAAATCAAAGGCTTCCTCGGAAATTACGCACAGATATTTGCATGTTTTTGGGAATTGAACCTGAGTCCAATCGTTCAGTGTTATCAACAAAAAATTCTTCGACAGGAAAAAGAAAACGGTGTCATCTATGTCCTAGAACAAAGGACCGAAAGATAAAAAGCATCTGCAGTAAATGCAAGGAGGCGACTTGCTCTGAATGTGGAATGTTTCTATGCCAAAAGTGTGCCACACAATAGTAGTCCCAAAATTTTTTGTGTTTAAAAAGTAAAACTACTTTAAATATTTGTTGTTGGACAAACATAATTAAAGTATTAAATTGAATTTTTGTAAGTTTAAACGTAATATAAATTTTAAGAAATAATTATTATTTTTATTATTTCCTCGAAAAAAATTTTAAAGATGTTGAAAATAATAAGTGACCTAATTAATTTAATTTCATTTATTTCATATTTTTCTCATGTAATAAGATGTCTATAAATCAAAAATAATTAATCACTTATTATTTTAATTGTAAAACAAATTTGCAAAAAAAAATTTTAATTAATAAGTCCAAACGGACCCCACGTCAGTAGGTGTGTAAAGTCATTTCACCTCAGTGGTTAAGGGTTAATAACAGCTGTTTTTCAATTAATTACTTCGGTCCCGTCTCTTCTTTTAAAATAAAGCATAATTATTTTTATAGCTAAATAAAAAAATATTATATCAATAAAAAACTAATACAAAGCTTTTAAAACAACACATATTTTAATTATATACAAAAATATATTAAGCCCTCTTCGATTATTACTTAATGAGTTTTATTAAATAAAAAAATTATTTTTTTGTTTATTTATTTTTGTTACAAAGGTAATTGAGAAGTTGTCAGCTAAGCTTGGGTCCGAGAAGCCAAAAGAGGTAAACTTAGCCCAGATTCATATGTTATTTGTTTTAGAGAAATTTCGGGGAAGAAAAAATGCTATAAAGTGGATTGAACTTTTTGAAGGGGAATGTTCCCGTCAAAACATTCATTCTGATCAATCGAAAATTCAAATTTTACGGTTATTTATGGAGGAAAATTCGACAGAATGGTACACCTCAACTCTCTGTAAATTAACTTTGCAAGGGACATGGAAAGACTGGCGCGATTCTTTCCTACACACGTATGGTGATAAGAGTTGGCATACAGTACATTATGCTTATACTTTTAGGTACATTAATGGTTCATTTATTGATTACGCATTAACGAAAGAAAGATTATTATTAGAAACTGAGCCGACCATGACGGCTATGTCGCGCATCAATCATATAGTGGTTGGTCTTCCTTTCTATATTCAAGATCGCCTTGATAAGGAAGAGATAACTACAACTGAAAAGCTTATGAATCAACTTCGTAGGTATACGCAGGCTTATCCGAATACAAATAAATCAAAACTTAAATCACTGGCTACGACTAGCACTGCTCACAAGTCTTTCGGGAGTAACTCCTCGGGAAATAATAGTTTAAAATCAAATGATAGGAAGCCGTGCTCTATTTGTGAATCACTAGGACACACTGGCCGGTACCACCCGATAGAATTGTGTAGGAATAAAAGAAGAAATAGTAATTATAATAATAATAATGTTAATTTGACTGAAGCTGATGAAGTTGCAGTTAATTTACAGGAAGAATCAAAAAACGAGGTTTCACACCACTAATCAGATTAAAAGTAAAAGTAAATAAGAAAGAAATAATCGGAATTTACAACAGTGGCTCAAATATTACACTGATTAATTACAGAATTCTCGAAAATTTTAAAGATAAAATCTTCAAGAATGAACAAATATTTAAAACGATTAGTGGTGTACAGAGATGATATGAAAAAATGAAATTACCTTTCAAGATACATAAAATAGAAAAAGAAATGGAGGCGTATGTAATAAGAAACAGCAATTTTTCTTACGATATTTTACTGGGACTAGATGCTATTCAGCAATTTCATCTGTTCCAAGATGATGAATTAAATATTTTCCAGAAGGTGCAAGGAGGAAATTTAGAAAAAATACACAAAGAAGAAAATAGTGATGTAGTTCGCTTATATTATAATGAAATGGCTACAGAAATTGATGACAAGCTGCGCCATTTAGACGAAGAAAAGAAAATGAAGCTTTCTAATAGTATAAAAAGATATTTATCTTCTTAATTCTTAAATTTATCTTATTTGCAAAGAACAAATATGATGTGGGTCAAGTACAACATCATGAAGCGCATATTAAACTTTTAGAAAATAAATATATTGCTAAGAAACCATACAGGTAAAAAAGAGAGGTAATCTTGTTTATAAAAAACTCGGAAATAGAGAGCGGATATTTGTATCAGTAGACTTTGGTAAATTTCTATTTCATAAGATTCACAAACATTATGGTCATATTGGTGTGGGCCATATAGCAGCAAAGATTAGATCATTCTACTATTTTAAGAGGATGGATGCCCTTATTCGGGAATACTGCGACACATGTGATACCTGTAAGAGAAACAAATCTCAACGAAGTCGATAAATCGGTCTCTTATCACAATTAGGTCCGGCTAAAAAGCCGTTCGTAATCATGTCTCTAGATATTGGGTTTTGGAGGTAATCGATCTTCTAAGCGTTTCCTGCATCTATTGGTAGATCACTTTAGTCGATATGCATTTACTACCACATCAACAGGTCAACAAGCAAAGGACTTGATTTGTTTTCTTCAACCTATTGTTGAAAAGCATAAAATCAAAATATTATTGGCAATATTGGCATGGATTTCCAAGCAGTTTCAATCTTTTCTGCGTCGGCACGGTATCATTATGGTTTTCATTGCGGCAGACCGCCCATTTTCCAATGGTCTTAACGAACGCCTAAACCAGACTTTGGTTAATCCAATTCGATGCAAAATCAGTGAAGAACCGCGTAAACCTTGGTCTACAATTGCGAGAGAATGTACAGAAGAATATAATCGGACAACTCATGGGGTAACCAAATTTTCCCCTTTATACCTACTGACCGGTGAACAATCCTCAATCATCCCGCAAGAGCTAGAAGTAAAGACAGATTTAGCAGCAGATAGGATCCAGGCTTTGCAGAACTCACAACACTATCATCAGCTGAACAAAGCTAGGGTAGATCTCCATAAGAAAGAGTACGACTTTCAGGATGGTGATTTCGTTTATGTAGAAATGGGTAATCGACTCGAAGAGAAACCTGTAAATGATGAGAGAAGACCAATGCAGAACAGAGCGAGGTTGAGTCCAAGAAGAGAAGAGAGGAAGTGTCAGCCGTGCAGCTGCGAAGGAGTTCTGCGAAGGCGGGAGAAGGCTTCAGATTAAGGTATGTACCTGTAACCTTATCACTCTGGGTGGCCCATGCGAGGTTGAGGGGGAATCGGTCATAGGGTTGGATATGTGGACAAAGGGGAGGCGTAGTTTAAGAATACATATTGTAATGGGAATGGCCCGCGAGTACGACGGTATCATTGGCTGCGATCTACTTGGAATGGCGGGAGTGCGGCTGTACAATACTAGGGATGGATGGAAGATCCGTATTGGGATGAGGCGATATCGCGGCCATAAACTAGTGTGGGACAGCGGAGAGAGAATTTTCACGTATGCCGTTTGGGTTAAAAAACGCCCCAATTACTTTCCAAAGACTGATGGACGAATTTCTTAGAGGAATCGAAGAAATATTCTGTCAAGTTTATATGGATGACTTACTAGTTTTTAGCAAATTCGAACATCAGCATATGGAGCACTTACGACGGGTATTCGAAAGAATGTGGGAGTTCGGCTTGAAATTTTCGGAAGAAAAGTAACATTTAGGCCAGGACCAGATCAATTTCGATCAGATTTCGGACCAGATCAGATTTCGAAAGAGGGGGTGAAACCAGATAAGAGTAAGGTGGAAGCTCTGCAGAGGATGGCGATTCCTAAGGACATTAAAGGGATACGGCGGCTGTTAGGCTCCCTGAACTATTATAGGCGTTTCGTGCCGGAGATGGCAGAATACCTAGTACCCCTTAATAACCTGTTAAAAAAAGGCCGAAAGGTTGTTGTAACGGCGGAAATGGAAACTAACATACGGAAGTGCATACAGCGACTCCAGAATGAACCAGTTTTAGCATTCCCGGACTTTACGAAGCCCTTCACCGTAACTACGGATGCTAGTGAATACGCAATAGGCGCGGTGCTTTCCCAGGAAGGGTTTGGAGGAGATAAACCTGTAGCTTATGCTAGCAGACGTTTGACTGATGCCGAGACACGATATAGCGCTCTAGAGAGAGAGTTGTTAGCCGTCGTATGGGCCGTCGACCATTTTCGGCCATATGTTTTCGGGAGAAAGTTTAGGGTTTACACTGATCATAAACCTTTGCAATGGATCGGTAAACTGAAGGAGTCATCGGCGAGAGTCACTAGATGGAAGGAGGTCTTAAACCAATACAATATGGATATCATTTATAAGCCCGGCAAGGAAAATGTGGCCGATTGGTTATCCCGAGCTGTGCTTATTAACGCTATAGGGGAGGATACGCGAGATCCGTCAGGGGATACTCATTAATTTCTTCAAGAGTGGACGCCAGAAAGGGTGAGCGAACAAAGTGGTGCCGACACAGAAGAGGAAAGCGCGGTGGAAGGTAGACCAGACGAGATGAAGGAGATTGAGGAAATTGTGAACGATAAGGGTCGGCAAATCATCTGGAAGACCACGGGACGGATAAGGGTAACATTTAGCGAGTACGGGAGAAGTCGTATCGCAACTATTTGGTCGTAACCAGGAGTGCGAGACGGATTAATTTGCAAAACATTAAAGGATGTGTCAAAGCTGGGGAAGACTCACTACATCTACTCACTACCGAGGGAAAGAGGTGACAAGGTATGAGGGGCCATTTAGAGTGGTCGTTATCAGGGAACATAACATAGTCACTATCGAGAGTGTCAAAGAACCAAGAAGGAGACGGACAGTTCATATAGAACAGCTCAGGCTTCCTGCAGGGGTCAATTAACTATGAATTCTATTTTGTTTATTTTATGTGCAGTTTATGTTTCTTTTATTTTGTTATTTCAGTATTTGCCAGGAATTAAAACATTCTTTTTTCTGTAGTTATTTAGATCTACGTAACCATCGAAATGCTCATTGGGCACCTTAGTCGTGCTTTCGCTTGTCAAAGTTTACGAAGAATGTACGTAAACTGGCGGGGGGGAGTTACGTATAGCAGTGTGCTACATTATTGCCTTATTATCATCATATATTATTACCTAAACGCATATGTGTTAGATCGAGCATTGTTGTGATAAATAAATCTCAGAGTTTGTTCAGTCTATGCTTGTACCATTTAACTTTCTTTATAATCTTTCGTATTTGTAAACCAAACCAAGTTAAGTTATATACAACATAACATGTGTTTTTATAAAGTTTGGATATATGTATATACACACATACAACATAACATGTGTTTTTATAAAGTTTGGATATATATATATATATATATATATATATTATTTTTTTATTTATTTCGCCATTCCTTGCCTTTCGGCAACACTAGTGTTGGCAAAATTTCAAATGTCGCAATTAAAAAGCTTTGGAGTTATACTTCAGTTGTTTCTTTTTTTCTTCTTTTTTCTGTTCCATCTTCTTCTTCTTACGTTTTTCAACTACTACTTTGCAATTCACCTTCTTCCTGGCCTTCTTTATCTCCTCCTTTAGGTGGTCTTCCTGGCAAAGGTCCCTGCCATGTAAAATTGAAATGGGCAGGGCCAACCGCAGTTTTCCACCCGTACACAAAGGACTTGTAGTACGGGTAGTTTGCTTCAGTCACTAGCTGAGGTAAATCGTTTTCTGCTACCTCATAGAGTCGATTTTCCCTCAACAGTTTGGACCTAAGTGCCAGACCTTTTTTTTTTCCCCCTACCTGGCCGTTTCCGGCATATGGGGTGCGGTAGTGGTGGGTTGATAGTTGGGTATACGTACGCCCCCCACTACCAATAAAACTCTCTTTATTTTTAATTTTCTTATTTTACATCATTATGGGATGTTTTATAATTTTGGGAACAATTTTGGGTTACTGCTACTATGGTGCAGCCCAGTGCACGGCTGTGCACCTTAAGATGGGGCTGCACCTTGTCTCCATCGCCGGGTGGATGTCCAGCCCTCCTGGTACTCTCCATCCGGCCATTCCTTTCCATCCGTCCGGTCCTGTCCAGCGGTCAGCATCCGTCCGGATGGTCCCTCCTCCGTCGACTGGCTGGTCCAGCCTTGTTGATCTCCTTCCTTAGTCTTCTGATCCCGGTTTCTTAGACCGGGAGGCGGGGCTCTTCAGATGTTGAAGTGCGTGGGACCCACGACCTGTTTCCACCCGTACACGTCTTCCTCGACGAGGCGTGGGAGGTCGGTCTCGGCGAGGGTGAAAAACCCGATACTCTTCTACAACCTAGCACGGTGTCCAACCATGGCAGCGCAGTCTACAAAGACGTGCTCGGCGGTCTCGGGTACACCATACGTGGGGCACCGGGGGTCAATATTATTTCCATGACTTTGTAGCTTCCCCCGGAACCCACCGTGTCCCGCCACTTTGCCTTAAGGCTTGACTGGACGGTGGAGAAGAACTTCCTCAATGTGGAGCCTTTTTGGCTATTCACCCACCTTCCGTTCCAATTATCTATGAGGTCCTCCCTCAGCATCTTCTTCCAGGCGTTGGGGGTCTCACCGATCCTCTGCCGCTGCCTGTCAGGGAGCGCATCTAGCCCCTGCCTCTTCACGTCGTATCTCATTACATCTTCTTTATAAATGAGGTCCTTGGTGACCCTCAGCAGAGCCCTCCTCTGTATGGTGGCCAGCCTCCTCTTCTGTTGCTGCGTGAGGTTACGGCTCCACGCCGGGGATGCATACCTCAGGATACCCAGCACCACTCCTTTGTATATCATCATCGTCGCAGGGTACCTGAGGCCCCAGAATGCATCCCCGATCCAACTTAATCCATTTATGGTCAGGGTCACCCTATCTTCTAGGTACGCTAGGTAAGGGGTTGCGTTGAAACCTTTCCTAAGTCTTACTCCAAGATAAGTCACCTCCTCACCTAAACGTACCCTTTCTCCTTGAATCTGCAGTGTTACAGGGTGAGCCCTGTCCGTGGAGCCTCTGATGAGCATGGCCTGGGTCTTGGCTGCCGCCATGCTCAACTTCTTCCTCACTCACCATGCCGCAACGAGACTGGCATACCTCTCGGCTTCCGTCTTCACTCTGGCTCTGCTGTTCGCGGCCACTATAACTGCTAGGTCGTCGACGTAGGCCTTGGCAAGGAACCCTCTGTCTTCTAGCTTCACCAGCAACTGGTCGAAAACTAACTTCCACAGGGAAGGACCAAGTACTGAACCCTGTGGGCATCCTCTCTGAATGTCGTTCTCTACCTCGTAGTAGCTACCCCTTATCTTGACTTTTCTTCCACTTAGGTAGCTACTCACGAGGCAGTGCAGGTTGCTGGGGGTGTCGAACTCTTGCAACCGTTGGAGTAGGGAGGGCCACCAAACGCTATCGAAGGATGAGGATATGTCGAACAATATTATCATCACGTATTTCTCCGCCTTCTCCTCAACATCCCTACGCACTCTCAGCAACGCATCTCCGGTTCCCTTGCCACAGGTCGAGCCGAACTGCCGTGGATGGCTAGCTGTATCGAGGACTGGTCTTAGTCTTGATTTCATCAGGTACTCCAGGACCTTACTCATCACCGGGAAGAGGCAGATTGGTCGGTACGCCTTAGGACTCTCCTTGTCTTTGCCCCTTCCCTTGTAGAGCAATCTCAGGTCTGCAATCCTCCACTTGCTTGGAAAGCACCCCTTATCCAAGCATTCGTTGAATGTCTAGAAGCTCTTCCTCTATATAAGGGTTGCTCCTCTTGAGGATTGCAGCGTCTATTGCATCTAGTCCTTGAGCCCTACCAGTCCTCTGCCTATCCACGGCCAGACGCAGGTCCCATATGTCCCATGGTGGGCACAGGTATGTCTATATCAATGTCTGGCTCACCTTCCATCGGCGCCATCTCATCCCACTCCTTATCGACCATCATCCCCTCCAGTTCACTAGAGACAGCTCTCCAGTCCGCCGTTCGAGCCACAAATCCCCTCTCAATGGGTCGGGGAATGCCTTCCTCCTTGCCCATACTGAAGGCTATGACCCTGTGGTCGGAGCTCGTGTCAGACCGTAGGGTCCAGCCCGCAATTCTTTTTGCCATGGTGGCCGTGGCGAAAGTCACATCTATCCAACTCTGGCCCCTTGCTTCCACAAAAGTGGGGCCAGAGGGCTCGTTGGTGACCACGAGTTGACACCTCGCCACGCCATCCTCCACCACTCTTCCTCTGGCGTCTGTGCGGACTGAATCCCAGGCCGTGCTCCACGAATTGGTGTCGGAGCAGACTATCGCATTCCGGTAGCTTCTTGCGACAGCCTCCACGGCAACCATGTTCTCATCTATTTTCTGTTTCGGCGGCATGTATGATGATGCAAGGGCGAATGTCATTTCACCCCATCTAACGTAACATGCCGCCTGGTCTGCCGTGGTGAATTGCTTCAGCTCCATAACGTCAAGGTTCGGGTTGACTATCACTATAGCCGCTCTAGGCCTCCTCTCACCACTGCATGCTGCGACTACCCTTGACGCTACACCAAATCCTGCGACCACATTTCCCAGGCACCATGGCTCCTGGACCGCCATGATGTCAACTGTTCGGGCGAGTGCTCTCAATTCGTCCGCTACCACGCGTCTTCGGCCCATATTGACCTGCAGTACATGCAGCCTACGCATATCGGGTTTTTTTCGCCTGCATGACCATCATCTCCAGGTGCAACGGGCAGTCCCTGCTTCCCGCGCAGTGCCTGGCTTCCTTCCCCTCTCTGCCTCTCTGGGAACAATTCTCGCAGCATGGTGGCGCACCTTTCCTCTGCTCCGGACACTCCTTGACCTTGTGTCCGGATGCTGTGCACCACCTGCAGGCCACCTCCTTCGTGCATGACTTAGCTGGGTGGCCGTATTCCTTGCATTTGAGACAGAGTAGGGGGTCGAGGTAATCTCTGATGGTCAGGCAACACCATCCTGTAGTCAGTTGGTCTTGTGACAGTCCCATCAGTGTCTGCCTCACGGTCTGGTGCACCTCAACAACCCAGTTGACCGTGAGGCCTCCTCTGGACGGAGTGGAAAAGCAGGGCCATATCCACTCCCTCTTCTTTTCTTCCGTGCTGGGGGCCTTCTCGCATTTTCCCCACAGGTACTTCTCAAATGTTCCCCCATCCCAGTGCTTTGGCTTTGGTGGTCTTCTTGCCGAGGCCAACTTGGCTTCGAGGCCTCCTTCCTGGAGTTTAGTTCACTCTAGGAGTCGACTTGCTTGGTCTGCACCTTCTGTTCTTACCAACACCACTTTGCCAGTGCCAGTTACTCTTACCATTTTGGCTACCATTTACTAGTTTCCTCAGCTCTTCCTGGGATGGGAGCTCATGTATCCTGCTGGGAGACCAACCTTCCGTCTTCCCAGTCAATGTAACATAAGTAGGGGTCTCCTCGGCATTCGATGGTGCCTGTGGGACACTAGCCAGTAACCCAGTGAAGGTAAGCCTCTTCTCTTGGTTTTTATTCTTCTGCTCCGGGACCTCCTTTTCCTGAAGTGCCAGACCATCAAAGACGGTGCAGTCCATAATGATGAGTTCAGCCGTCTCCGGCCGTAGGCCGTTGCAAGGAACCGCTCTTCCTCAAGCACCCCTAGCAACTCGTCAAATACCAGCTTCCATAGAGCTGGCCCCAGAACCGATCCTTGAGGGCATCCACTCTCTATGGGAGCTTCTCCTTCAAATGAGCTACCTTGAATCCTCACAAACCTGTCCTGAAGGTAGCTTTTGACAAGGGCATAGTAAGTTGCTAGGGGCATCGTACTTCTGCAGCTGTTGGAGTATCAGAGGCCACCAGACGCTGTCCAAAGCGGAGGATATGTAGAAAAGGTGCAACATGACATACCGCTCCGCCCTCTGTTCAACTTCTGAGCGACTCGAAGCAGCGCATCACCAGTTCCTTTACCTTTTGTTGATCCGTATTGCCGTCGATGGCTTGCCTTTCTTAGAACCGGCTGTAAACTGGCTAGAATAAGATGCTCCAGAACTTTGCTTATCACAAGGAAAAGACATATAGGTCGATATGACTTAGGAAGTTGCTTATCCCTCCCCCCTCCCTTGTAGAGGAGTCTCAGATCGGCGATCTTCAATTTCTTCGGAAAGTATCCTCTATCTAGGCAATCATTAAAGATCGTCAATAGTCGATCTTCTATAAAGGGGATACTATTCTTCAAAATCGCCGCGTCAATAGCATTCAGTCCTGGAGCGCAACCAACTTTCTGCCTATCCACGGCAATACGTAGGTGGTATATGTCCAATGGCGGGCAGAAGGGTCCGTGTCTGGAGGGTATACCGTTGTGCGCCGTACAAAGGCCTCCTCTTCTTTGTCCTGGGACGGATCATCGCTGGGATATGCCGTTTGTATAAATAGGGCAGCCGATTCTTCAAGATTAGTAGCCTCTGTACCAGCATGTTTGATGGCTGCTAGCGGCTGCGAAGGAACTAATTTATCCAACGCGATCTTGTATGGGATACCCTAAGGGTTTTTGGTGGATTCATCGGCGATAAACTCGTCCCAGGATCTTCGCTTCCGTGAATGCACCTCATTGCGGTACAAATTGGCCTTGGACTTATACTCCCTCCGAAGTGCAGAGCGCCTCTCTTCACATCTGCACTTCTGGTACGAACGCTGGGCCTTGTAGAGCTCTCTCTTCATGGTTGTTAGGGCCGGGGTCCACCATGGGACAGGTTTGACCCTCACCTTACGGTGCTGGAGGGAGTCCTGTGAAGCATCTAAGATGATATCGGTTACCCTGGTCACCCTGTAGTCCAGGTCATCAGGATCATCATAATGCCCTTCCTCCCAATCTTCATCGACAATTTTACCCTCCAGCATGCACCGGAAGGTACTCTAGTTGCTAATGCGGGTCACATATCCCTTTTGAATGCTGTGGGTATAATCTATACCCTGTTGCAAGTTAAAAGCCAGGACTTTGTGGTCAGAACTCGTCTCAGTTCTGAGGGTCCAATCGACTATGCGCCCTGAGAGAGTTGGTGTGGCCAGCATGACATCTATCCTACTCTCACCCATTCCATCAGAGAACGTAGGAGAGGCGGAGATATCTTTTATTACAACCAGCTGATTCCTTGTGTTAAACTCACCGATTAAAGCACCTCTTCTATCTGTTCAATTGGATCCCCAGATCGTGTTCCAGGAGTTGGGACACTTCCCACGGCAAGTGGGTTCCTGGACTTGTCTTCGGCCTATGTTAAGTTGGAGGATAGTTAGTTTATTCATAAAAACTCCTTTTTGCCATTTCTTTGCACCAAGTCAAGTGCACAGTACACTCCCGGCTCCCTGACTTGTGTTTTGCTTCGCTGGGACAAGCAGTTGCCCGGACGCAATTTATGCAAGTAGGGTCTTGCATAGGGCCTATGCTTTTTTCTTTGGACAGTCCCTCATGATATGCCCATTTGCTGCACACCAAATACAAACTACGTTATCCGTTACGTTATTTGAACCGGACTATAGGGTATACCTCTAGCACCCATGTCTTAGTGAGACCATTCCTAGATACAGTAGAAAAGAGTGTGCGAAGATCGTCATGGACCAGTGGAGTGGGGACCGACTTATCAGGTATTTTTTCCCACAAAAACCTCGTTTATTCCGCAGATCCCCATGCATGAGGCACACCCTTAACCTCCAGTTTCGGCTTTTTCTTTAAGGCCAGTCTGGCATGTAAGCCGTTATCACGGAGGCCCTTCTACCTAATCACCTTTGTGGCGTGGGAGCTGTCTTCTATGCGGACCAATATCGAGCCTCCTTTTGTTGCTCGCACAATGGATGCATTGACCCCTAATTTCACTAGGAGTTGGCAACCTATTCATTATGTCCACTGGGCTCTTACCAGATCCACCGATTGTGAGATAGGTTGGTTTGGACGCCTGAGTTGGCTTTGTAGGCAGGTACTTTACTATGTGTTCCAAAGTCTTAACCTTCGCCTTCGGAGAGGAACCATCAAGAGAAGACGGCTCAGATAAAGCTCCATCAGTTTTGGTCTTTTCTTCTGTATGGCCGTTTGGTCGCGACTTTGCTTTCCTTCGGCTTCGTTTACTCGCCGCAACTTGAAAATTTTCATTAGCCTCTGGTGGTTCTTTTTTATAGTCCAGTAAGTAGATGGTCCAGCAATGGGCTGCGTAGATCTTTGACTTGAAACCTCCTCTCGCGGTAGCACTTCAGTTACCAGGGGCAACGTATTATCCTTAATTTTATCTTTTATAAAGTTTAGGACGCAGGAAGACATCAGGGTTTCCTTTAATACGTTCTGAACCAGGTCCGCGACTGGAAGCTCCATGAATTTCTGCCCACATTTTTTATTTTTAGTTATTACTTACGTTATCAATGATATCGACCAATCGATTTATCTTTGTATTTATGTGATTCTTTGCCTTATTACTAATTTTTTTATTAAGATTTTGCAAGAAAACTTTTAAGTTGCCTTGAATAGATTTGGCTTCCTGCAAAAGACAAGCAGTTCCTTTGGGTTCCTCTGCCAAATCAGAAGCTCTGCTTCTTGGCCTTTTGGCAGAAGGCTGTTGTGATTGGGTGCCTTCACCTTCAAAACAGTCTTCCTCCATCATTACACTCCTATTACAAACTTTAGGAGGACTTTTGACCGATTATTTATAAAAATAATCAGTATGAGAAACCCAGTTAACTACTAACCTAACTAGTAATTAATTCTTTAAAATTTAATATTTTGGAAAAAGTCTCAACGAAACTCAACATAAATGAAAACTTGATTAGTCTCTTACCTTTCCTCAATTCAAATGTCTTTATTAGTGAACAGTTGAGGTGGTATAAACCTCGTCCTACGTGGTATAGACCTCGTACCTAATGTTTCACTAAAAGTCTAAAAAAAAAATTAAAATAAGAAAAAGCAATAAACTGAAACAACAAGAAAACTCAAGAAAACATTGAAAACAATAAATGATAACACAAACTAATGAACAACAAACGAAAGATTAAAGACACTAATACACAATTAAACTCACACTATTCGACCAGCCTCAATAAGAGGAATTCAACTTACAAAATAATACACACACACACATATATATATATATATATATATATATGTAAAGAAAATATATTTCTTAATTAATTTAATTTATGCTATAGACATGAGTGAGAGAAGTGGAAGCAGGTGTGTGACTGATAGGTTATTTGTATTTATGAATTAAAACATATGGTTAAAGTTAATGATAAAACATTTGATTTAAAATATTGTGAGCAGTCGATTTGAAATGTTATTAAGAAATGCTTACCTAAGAATAAACTTTTAATGACGTTTCTTTTTTTACAGGTAAGTGTTTACAAAAATGTTTTAGGAATATTAAGTTTAATGTGTGATAAATTTTATATGTAATTATTAAAAATAAAATGCTTTTTTTACAGAGCAACTATTGAGAGTTTATTCATAGGAATATCCTTATAAAACGTCATTTATGTTTACAAAAGTCTGCTGAATATGGAGAAACTTCTTTTTGAGTTTACTTTGTTGCCTGGGAGTGATGGTAAGTCCAACATTCTCTCTATAACCTCTATAGCCACAAATGACAATAAAGTGTATGCAATACCAGAAGAGCTACAATCAGCGAGTCTTCATACAGAAATACAAAAAACATCTGCTTATGCTAAAGTAAAAAATAGTATAAAGAAGAGGTACCAGATAAGGAGAGTATGGTTAACAATGACAGAAGAACTCGAAAGAACATACATCGATGAGGATGGTAATTTACAATTCGAGGATCAATATCTAGAAGAAATGGATCAACAAAAACCGTGTTATACTCCTCAAAAAGAGACAGGTACATTGGATAAATTGCTTGAGAAGTTAGTAGAAAATACGGAGGCAACAAAGTATCATAATCTAAAATATGTAGCAGAGAAGTTTGTGATTGAAAAATTTACAAGCAAACATTCGAATGCCAACCAGTGGATGGATATTTTTGAAAAAGAATGCATCCGATTTGATGTAATCACAGATAAAGAAAAAATAGAAATACTTCGGTTATTTATGGATAAAAGTTGTATCGATTGGTACAGTTCAATGAGCATAAAGTTAACCATAAACTCGGAATGGACGATATGGAAAAAAAAATTCTGTGAAACATTTGCAAACAAAGGATGGAACCCTGTCACACATGCACTGCAATATAAATACAAAGAAGGGACATTGTTAGATTACGCAATAACAAAAGAAAAACTCTTACTAGATATGAGAACAACAATCGACACTGGTACAATGGTGGATCTGATTGCCGTAGGTTTACCTGATTTTATACTTAATAAAATTGATAGAGAAAGGTTAGAAGATACGGTTGGTTTGTTCAATGAATTGAGCAAATATGAACATATGGTAAATAGGAAGAGTTCTTACGTTAGGAAACAATTTGAAAATCCAAGAATTAATCGTAAAAATGAAGAAAAACATCCTTGTAAGAATTGTGAGAAGTTAAATAAAGGTGTTCGGTATCACCCTGAAACTGTATGCTGGTTCAAATCCAAGAACAATGAAAAGGTGAAGAAAAATGTTATAGGTCTTGTAAACAATTCAGTGATAGAGGCTGAATTAAATGAAACTCTTCCAAAAAACGAATAGTCACACCATTAATAAATGTCAAACTACAAGTAAACGATAAACTCCAACTATATGGAGTTTATGATTCGGGTTCAAATGTTTCTCTGATCAATTCTAGGTTACTGAAATTAAAAAGAAAAGGAAACAGTTTGAATGAAGCAACTTTGGTAACCATTAATGGTGTGAAAAAAACAAGTGGTTTGACGACATTGAAAATAAAAATCTTTGACATGGAAGAAAATGTAGAAGTATTTATTATTGATGATCAAAACTTCAAATATGATTTTCTAATAGGATTAGACTTGATAAAAAAGTTTAAACTAGTTCAAGATGAAGATTTAAAAAAAACACAGAAGAACGTAAGACAATTTTTGGGAAAAATAAACTTTTACCATGAATATATACCGAATAGGGCAATAATACTCGATCCATTGCATAATTTACTGAGAAAAAATGAAAAATTCATTTGGTCAGATAAGTGCCAGAAAGCATTTGATATGATTAAGAGCTTGCTTTGCTCACAACCAGTTCTAGAAATATTTGATCAAGATTTACCAATTAACATTTATACTGATGCTTCTTTGGAAGGCGTTGGAGCCATTTTAAAACAAATACAGCCTGATGGTAAAGAAAAACCAGTTGCGTACTTCTCAAAAAAACTGAACGAAGCCCAAAAGAAAAAAAAAGCGATATACTTAGAATGTTTAGCGATCAAGGAAGCGGTGAGATACTGGCAATATTGGTTAATAGGTAAATCATTTACAGTTTATACAGATCACAAGCCCCTGGAAAATATGAATCTGAAATCTAGAACCGATGAAGAGCTGGGCGATTTAACATATTATCTATCGCAATATGACTTTCAAATAAAATATGCTCCAGGAAAGGATAATTTGGAAGCGGATTGTCTAAGCAGAAATCCAGTATTGGAATCAGATGAAAATACAGATGATCAATTAAAAATCGTGAATTTCGTTAAGCTAGCAGATATTTTAACAGATCAGAGTAACAATGAAGAAATACAAAATAAAAAGAGCAAATTTATTGAAAGACAGGGTGTATACTTCAAAAAGGCCAAGAAAAAAGCAAAAATAATTCTATCAGAACGATTTAGCATCACATTCATAAAGCGAATACATGAGAATCTGTGTCACATTGGCATTGGACAAATGCAGAAGGCGATAAGTCCACACTATGCAGCTAAAAATTTAACGAAAAACATCAAACAAGTTTGTAGAAGTTGTGACATTTGTATAAAAAACAAATCAAGAGGGCATGACAAATTTGGATTTTTGTCTCATTTAGGACCTGCCACAAAGCCTTTCGAAATAATCTCTATAGACACAATAGGAGGCCTTGGAGGTTCAAGATCTACAAAAAAATATTTGCATCTCTTAGTAGATCACTTTACCAGATACGCGTTCATACTAACATCGAAAACTCAAAATGCCAATGATTTCATAAAACTCGTCATGAACATAACGGAAACAGAGGATATTGGTATGGTTCTCTCCGATCAATACCCAGGAATTAATTCGAAAGAATTCAAAAAATTCTTAAATGACCAACAGATACCATTGATCTTCACAGCAGTAAATGCACCATTCTCCAACGGCTTAAATGAAAGATTAAATCAGACTTTACTGAACAAAATCAGATGCAAAATAAACGAACAAGGGAAAAGAAGAGCCTGGACAACGATAGCTCAAGAATGTGTAAAAGTATATAATAATACTAATCATTCAGTTACTGGCTTTACACCAAGTTATCTTTTGTATGGCTCCGATACTTCTATCTTACCGGACGAATTGAAGCAGGGCAAGACCATTCTTGATTGGGATAGAGACAGGAAAATAGCACTCGACAACACAAAAAAGTCACACGACTACAATAAACAACTATTTGATAAACATAGGAAATACCGGGAATTCCATGTAGGAGATATGGTATACGTGGAAAATGGAAATAAATTAAATAGAAAGAAGTTGGATGAGTTAAAAATAGGACCATATAAGATTATTGAAAAAATTTCCAATTCAATATACAGGATTGATACAGGTCACAGGAAAAAAATAGAATCGAATCTTTTTCATATTACAAAACTTATTCCAATACCTAAATTAGAAGAAGATCACGGTGGATAAGTTGCGAGAAAATTTTCTGGAAAATTTCCTTACCCGCGGGGGGAGATGTAAAGAAAATATATTTCTTAATTAATTTAATTTATGCTATAGACATGAGTGAGAGAAGTGGAAGCAGGTGTGTGACTGATAGGTTATTTGTGTGAGTCTTGCTCCGGCAGTTGAGGAGGAAGGACGCACGGCAAATTGCTCCTGAGGATTATCCCCATCCAGGACGCTGATTTGGTCAGTCAACCCCAGGACACGGCAGAGGGTGGACGTGTTTTTGGAGGAGTCTTCGGAAAAGTGCATGTGTAGTGGTAGTGACGGTGGTTGAGACCCGAGGGACACTTAGAGGCGATTCGGGACTCCCACCAGGACAGGAGAAAGTAAGTAACCCCCTTTATTTTGTTATTAAGTGGTACCTTTTGGGTTTTTTGTTTTGTTTTTTTTTTAATAGAAGGTTTTGTTTATTTTGCTATTTTAATGACCGGAGGACAGGTGTTTTGTAAATAGTGTATAGTTAAATAGTGCTGTGCTGAACTTAAGAAGGAAAAAACCCAAGAAAAGTTGAACCCAAAAAAGTTTTTTTGAAAATTAAAACACGTAAAAACTTTTAAACGGATAGACATTTTTAAAATTTTCTTACACAGAAATTAGTTAAATACCTAATAGAGAAAGGTGTAATCAAAAGAAATTTTGAAAAACCAAAATTGTGGAACTTTTTTTGAAAATTAAAACACGCGGAAGTGCGTTAATAAAGAAGTTTTATTAATATCTTAGTGTGTTAATAATAGTCTTAGGGGAAATAAATTTATACCCTGGGATATAAATATAATACACACAATAATAAAGAAGTTAATAAATTTTTACGTAAATTACGTAATTAAAACGGAAGTATGTCGGACAAGGAGGCGGAAGCCAGGAAACCTAAGGAAAATGTCCCGGAAGGCCCAAAACAACTTCCCACCAAGGAAGAAGATGGAAATACCAAAGGAAAGCCAACTTCCGGTTCAAAACCGGGAAATAGTAAAGAAGGTCCGGAGACTTTAACGGTGGTAGAGAGCGTAAACCAGCCATCGTTGGTCCCGAAGGAGACTTTAATGGGTGGTCAGAATGTAAAATGTCCCTCCATGGACCAAAAGGAGAATTTAACGATGGGACATGATGTAAAAGCGCCATCAGCCCCATTGGAGACTTTAACGTGGGGGCAAGACAGTAGAGGTCCCTCGATGGCCCATCCAATGGTTTCAACGCTGGGGCAAGACGTAAAAAAGGTAATCTCCGATACGGGAAGTGAGATGGAGTATACAGACACCACTGAGGGTGCTGAAGAAAGGCAAACTAGCCCGAGAAGGCGTAGTAAGAGGGCTAGAGAGGAGGATGCTGAGATAGTAGGTAGTCCTTCAGAAGTGGCCACCCAAATAATGGAGAGAATGAAGGGATACCTAGAGCGGGCGAAGATTTCCAAGGAGAGGCAGAACCACATTAATGCGAGGATTATGGACCTAAGAGATCTCATTGTGACCCTCGAGGCAGAAAGGAAATTGATCCCCAACATAGTCAAGCATGTGACAAAAGAAATGCTGTGCACGGGGCAACTGTATGACATTATTGCAACAAAGGTTGCAGAATTAGTTGCCCCGGTGGTAGCGTCGGGGATCGGAGAGGCCATAGAGGCAACGATGGCCGAATTTGTTGCTGAAGGAGGAGAGAATTCCCCCGCCCTTGCCAGGATGGCCTCCTGCCTCGAGGCGAAGAGGAAAAAGGGTGGACAAAATATTCCCACCCCGCCACCAGAAGAGCCGAGAAGCAACCCTGAACCTGTGCCCGGACCCAGCGGGCAGAATCACAAGTATCAGGGAATACAACCCGCGCCCATGCCCCAACGAAAGGTGAGCAGCACCCCTCTCTGCAGGGGAAAAAACATGGACTCCGGGACGGACACTGAGGAAGAGCCCTTCACTGCCGTGAGAACGAGGAGGAGGAAGAAGAAGAAGACCGTGGAGGAGGAAAAGGAGGTCCCGGAGCAAAAAAATAAAAACCAGGAGAAGAGGCTTACCTTCGCTGGGGTACTGGCTAGCGTCCCACAGGTACCATCGAAGGCCGAGGAGACCCCTACGTACGTTACATTGACTGGGAAGACGGAAGGTTGGTCTCCCAGCAGAATACATGAGCAGCTCCCATCCCAGGAAGAGCTGAGGAAACTAGGAGTCGTCGCCAAAATGGTAAGGGTAACTGGCACCGGCAAGGCGGTGTTGGTAAGAACGGAAGGTGCAGACCAAGCAAGGCGACTCCTAGAGTGGACTAAACTCCAGGAAGGAGGCCTCGAAGCCAAGTTGGCCTCGGCAAGAAGACAACGGCTCGAGGTTAGAGGCGTGCCAAAGCACTGGGATGGGGGAACATTTGAGAGGTACCTGTGGGGCAAATGCGGGGAGGCCCCCAGCACGGAAGAAAAGAAGAGGGAGTGGATCAGGCCCTGCTTTTCCACTCCGTCCAGAGGAGGCCTCACGGTCAACTGGGTTGTTGAGGTGCACCAGACCGTGAGGCAGACGCTGATGGGACTGTCACAGGATCAACTGACTACAGGATGGTGTTGCCTGACCATCAGAGATTACCTCGACCCCCTACTCTGTCTCAAATGCCAGGAATACGGCCACCCAGCTAAGTCATGCACGAAGGAGGTGGCCTGCAGGTGGTGCACAGCAACCGGTCACAAGGTCAAGGAGTGTCCGGAGCAGAGGAAAGGTGCGCCACCATGCTGCAAGAATTGTTCCCAGAGAGGCAGAGAGGGGAAGGAAGCCAGGCACTGCGCGGGAAGCAGGGAGTGCCCGTTGCACCTGGAGATGATGGTCAGGCAGGCGAAAAAAACCCGATATGTGTAGGCTGCATGTACTGCAGGTCAATATGGGCCGAAGACGCGTGGTAGCGGACGAATTGAGAGCTCTCGCCCGAACAGTTGACATCATGGCGGTCCAGGAGCCATGGTGCCACGGTAATGTGGTCGCAGGATTTGGTGTAACGTCAAGGGTAGTCGCAGCAGGCAGTGGTGAGAGGAGGCCTAGAGCGGCTATAGTGATAGTCAACCCGAACCTTGACGTTATGGAGTTGAAGCAATTCACCACGGCAGACCAGGCGGCATGTTACGTCAGATGGGGTGAAATGACATTCGCCCTAGCATCATCATACATGCCGCCGAAACAGAAAATAGATGAGAACATGGCTGCTGTGGAGGCTGTCGCAAGAAGCTACCGGAATGCGATAGTCTGCTCCGACACCAATTCGTGGAGCACGGCCTGGGGTTCAGTCCGCACAGATGCCAGAGGAAGAGTGGTTGAGGATGGCGTGGCGAGGTGTCAACTAGTGGTCATGAACGAGCACTCTGGCCCCACGTTTGTGGGAGCAAGGGGCCAGAGTTGGATAGATGTGACACTCGCCACGGCCACCATGGCGAAAAGAATTGCGGGCTGGACCTTACGGTCTGACACGAGCTCCGACCACAGGGTCATAGCCTTCAGTGTGGGCAAGGAGGAAGGCATTCCCCGACCCATTGAGAGGGGATTTGTGACCCGAACGGCGGACTGGAGAGCTTTCTCCAGTGAACTGGAGGGGATGATGGTCGATAAGGAGTGGGATGAGATGGCGCCGATGGAAGGCGAGTCAGACATTGATAGTAGAATAGCAATGCTGACGGGCGCCATCACCCAAGCGGCGGACCTCACCCTCCAGCGCCGAAGGGCGAGAGCACGTCCGGTCCCATGGTGGACGCCAGCCCTCACACAGCTAAAGAAGGATTATTACAGGGCTCGGCGTAGGTACCAGGAGTGCAGGGACGAGGAGAGGAGGCCTGCACTCCGTGAAGAGGCCAAGCACAGGTACAGGGTATACCGAAACGGAGTGCGTCACCACAAGAAGAGGTCCTGGGACAACTTCATAGTAGAAGAAACTGAGAAGAATCCCTGGGGAATCCCGTATAGGGTGGCACTGGGAAAGGTTAAGCCGCTACAAACAATGGCGGCTATCAAAATAGGAACTTCCCAGGCAGCCACCCTGGACGAAGCTGCAAGAATGTACATCGAATATACTTACCCCAGGGATGATCCGTCCCAGGATAACGAGGAAGATGAAGTGGTTAGACGCACCACGGTGTACCCGCCGGGTACCGACCTGTGCCCACCATGGGACATATGGGACCTGCGTCTGGCCGTGGATAGGCAGAGGACTGGTAGGGCTCCAGGACTAGATGCAATAGATGCTGCAATCCTCAAGAGGAGCACCCCTTATATTGAGGAAGAACTTCTGGACATCTTCAACGAGTGCCTGGATAAGGGGTGCTTCCCAAGCAACTGGAGGATTGCAGACCTGAGACTGCTCTACAAGGGAGGGGGCAAGGACAAGGAGAGTCCTAAGGCCTATCGACCAATCTGCCTCCTCCCAGTGATGAGTAAGGTCCTGGAGTGCCTGATGGTATCAAGACTAAGACCGGTCCTCGATGCAGCTAGCCATCCACGGCAGTTCGGCTCGACCCGTGGCAAGGGAACCGGAGATGCGCTGCTGAGAGTGCGGAGGGATGTAGAGGAGAGGGCGGAGAAATATGTAATGCTAATATTGTTCGACATATCCTCCGCCTTCGATAGCGTTTGGTGGCCCTCCGTACTCCAGCGGTTGCAAGAGTTCGACACCCCCAGCAACCTGTACTGCCTCGTGGGTAGCTACCTCAGTGGAAGAAAAGTCAAGATAAGGGGTAGCTACTACGAGGTAGAGAATAATATTCAGAGAGGATGTCCACAGGGTTCGGTACTTGGCCCGGCCCTGTGGAAGTTAGTTTTCGACCAGTTGCTGGGGGAGCTAGAAGACAGAGGGTTCCTTGCCACGGCCTACGTCGACGACCTGGCAGTTATAGTGGCCGCGAACAGCAGAGCCAGAGTGAAGACGGAAGCCGAGAGGTGCGCCAGTCTCGTTGCAGCATGGTGCGTGAGGAAGAAGTTGAGCATGGCAGCAGCTAAGACCCAGGCCATGCTCATCAGAGGCTCCACGGACAGGGCTCACCCTATAACACTGCAGATCCAAGGAGAAAGGGTACGTTTAGGTGAGGAGGTGACTTATCTTGGAGTAAGATTCAGGAAAGGGTTCGACGTAACCCCTCACCTAGCGTACCTAGAAGATAGGGTGACCCTGACCATAAACGGGTTGAGTAGGATCGGGGGTGCATTCTGGGGCCTCAGGTACCCCGCGACGACGACGATATACAAAGGAGTGGTGCTGGGTATCCTGAGGTATGCATCCCCGGCGTGGAGCCGTAACCTCACGCAGCAACAGAAGAGGAGGCTGGCCACCATACAGAGGAGGGCTCTGCTGAGGGTCACAAAGGCATACAGGACGGTGTCTCATGAGGCAGTGCAGGTGCTGGCGGGAGCGATGCCCCTGGACCTCATTTATAAAGAAGATGTTATGAGATATGATGTGAAGAGGCAGGGGCTAGATGCGCTCCCTGACGGGCTGCGGCGGAGGATCGGTGAGACCCCCAACGCCTGGAAGAAGATGCTGAGGGAGGACCTCATAGATGAATGGAACGGACGGTGGGTTAATAGCCAAAAAGGCTCCACGTTGAGGAAGTTCTTCCCCACCGTCCAGTCAAGACTAAAGGCAAAGTGGGTCCTCCCGGACTATTGGGTCTCACAGATCCTGACGGGACACGGTGGGTTCCGGGGGAAGCTACAAAGTCATGGAAAGAATATTGACCCCCGGTGCCCCACGTGTGGCGTACCCGAGACCGCCGAGCACGTCGTTGTAGATTGCACTGCCATGGATGGACACCGTGCCAGGTTGTCGAGGAGGATCGGGTTGTTCGCCCTCGCCGAGACCGACCTCCCACGCCTCGTGGATGAAGACGTGTACCCCGCCTTTAAGGAATTCATCTACGGGTGGAAACAGGTGGTGGGTCCCACGCACTTCAATATCGGAAGAGGCCCGCCACCCGGTCTCGGCGAGACACCAGAAGACTAAGGAAGGAGAGCACCAAGGCTGGACCAGCCAGACGAAGGAGGAGGGACCATCCGGACGGATGCTGACCGGGAGCGCTGGACAGGACCGGACGGATGGAGAGGAATAGCCGGATGGAGAGTACCAGGAGGGCTGGACACCCACCCGGCGAAGGAGACAAGGTGCAGCCCCATCTTAAGGTGCACAACCGTGCACTGGGCTGCACCATAGTAGCGGACCCCAAATATTGTTCCCAAATTAAAAATCCTTGAGAAATGTATAATAAGATAATTAATAATAAAGAGTGTTTTATTGGTAGCGGTGGGCGTACGTATCCCCAACGTATCAACCCACCGCTACCGAACCCCGTATGCCGGAAACGGCCAGGAAGGGGGTAAAAAAAAAAAAAAAAAAAAAAAAAAAAAGAAAAAAAAAAAAAAAGAAAAAAAAAAAAAAAAAAAAAAAAAAAAAAAAAAAAAAAATGATAGGTTATTTGTATTTATGAATTAAAACATATGGTTAAAGTTAATGATAAAACATTTGATTTAAAATATTGTGAGCAGTCGATTTGAAATGTTATTAAGAAATGCTTACCTAAGAATAAACTTTTAATGACGTTTCTTTTTTTACAGGTAAGTGTTTACAAAAATGTTTTAGGAATATTAAGTTTAATGTGTGATAAATTTTATATGTAATTATTAAAAATAAAATGCTTTTTTTACAGAGCAACTATTGAGAGTTTATTCATAGGAATATCCTTATATATATATATATATATACATATGTTCGCACCGCAAACATATGTATATATGTTGTATGTGATATACGTAGTAAAAAAAAGGAACAAATAAGTCGAGGATAACGCTAAGATTCTCCGAACACAGGATGCAGACAACCCCAGGATTCGCAGTATGCTGGAAGAGCAACGACTAGGAGACCGACGTCTTTCGCACCATTTGAGGGATTTGCTGGAACTAGGCGGCACTATGATATCTAGCGATCTCTTAAAGTCGATTTGGTTGAGGGGCCTACCTAACCGGATACAAGCAGCTTTGGCGGTGATTTAACGCATTGACTTAGTTAAGCTTAGAGAAATCGCAGAAGTTTTTAAGCCCGGGATATCTTAGGTAGCTTCTCCCGCCTTAACCAGAGACGACCGGCTCCTGTCAGCAATCGAGAAGCTTTCCGAGCGAGTTGCACCCTTGGAGTGTCGAAGTAGACAAACAACAACCCCAAGATCAGCAGATGTAGGAGCTCCTCCTGGGATCCTCGGAGGGATGCCAGCTGTGTTTCTACCGGAATAAGCCTTCCAAATGCAGACCTCTGTGTAAATGGAGCCATCATAACCAGCCAGAGAATCCGGGATATAAATTCTCGCGACGGTGGAGGCGGAACCGGTAGAAAGATGAAGGGATTGGGCCCTGTGGGTACTATCGGTGCCTGAATGAAAGAACAATTCCGGACCGTTATGCTTTTTGAAATATCGCCCGTTTTAACGGGTGATTTTAACATAAATCTGTATGGGAAGCGGGTATTTAGCAAGCTGGATCTGAACAGGGCTTAGTACCAGATCCCCATAATGGAAGAAGATTCCTATGACAGCCGTCATTACTTCTTTCGTACTTATTGATTTTCAGCGGATGTGCTTCGGATCAAGCATCGCTGCGCAAACATTCCAGCGATTCCTGGATAAAGTTTTACGAGGACTCAACTGTTGGTGTATTACAATTGACAGATAAAATGATAATAAGGTGTTTTAGTTTATAAAAAGTAAATTATATCGATGGTTAAAGTCTTCCAAATGGAAGAATCCAGATGTTATAAAAGATTCTATTTTTTTTTTTTTTTTTACATAACTAGCATGAGTTTAAAGCTTTTTCGAAACTACATATAACAAAGAGGAATAGAATATGCATATCTATTCTTCTGTGAATTTTCATACTTTTCATGGGATGTATTCTACAGATTAAATATATTATTGGCCTAGATCTAGTTACTTACTCCTCCGTCATGGTTGAACTTCACTGATATCTGTAGGTTCTTATTGCAGTTGGTAACTTCGGAGTGTAGCATGGGTTCGTCCTCATCAAAGCCGTAGAATTGTAAAACTTCTCTATTTCTGCTATTTGCCACATGGTCTTTATCAGATACGACATTTTTGTAGACATTGCTTCGAGCAGGACATCGTACAAGTATTGCTCGGATTTCAATCGGTGGCCGGGGATTAGTTGTTGCTTCTGGATAACCAGGGCTGTACAAACATTGCTGATCAGTGCCAGGGGCAAAAACCAACAAGAAGAGGTGGTAATAACCAACAAAAAACATCAACATATAGAATTGATGAGAAAAAAAAAATTCGATGTTAACACTTGGAGAGTCAACGCAGAAAGGGACGATTTTAGATTTTTCAACAATAACAATAATTAAGTTTATACTATTGCTATGAAACGTAATCTTAGCAGTGATTTTTGTTATTACTTTTTTAATATATTTTATCAAATAGGCTCGATGCGCATTTGAAAATAAAAGAGCAAATTCGGAAATGATTTTAATTGATGAATATGAGAATTCTAACATAAATAATTGTGCATATTTATATGAAAAAATATATATAAATATTGCATTTCTTTTCGCAACCTCCTTAATGCTTTCAATCATGGATTAGCCGGAGATATTTTTGTATCCATATCTTTCTAATTCGATTCCTCAAAGTTGATTGCTCAGGTAACCGAGTTTCCTTCCAAAAACATCTATATATACACTCAACTACACCCTTTCTTGTGGCCTTGCTCTTTTCATCCTACAAACATTTTAGCTGTCACTCCTTGAGAACTTCGACCTCCTATGTAGAAAAATTAGCTCTCATATCGTTTTGTAGAAAACCCTTATGGGTATGTAAAACCCCTGATTGTAAAAACCCTTATGGATTACAAATCGACCATCCTTCAGTTCTCCTTCTTCATTTTCGCCAACAAAGCGTTCCACTCATTACCACAGCCACTATGGTTTTTCACTGGCATCCTCAAGTGAATCGACCGCAGGTCGATTTTTTTTTATTATCTCAGATATTTCTTTTATTCATATTTTCTAAGCTATGCCTCTTAATTTGCCTGGTATATAGATATGTCTTAGATTATTTTATCGTTTCACCCTCATAACATGACTGATCCTTTTGGGCATTTTACTTTCAGAATTTTCTTGGCTTGTATCTTTGCCAATTTTAAAAATTAATAAGTAATTCCTGCCAGCATGTCAATCTAAAATTTCTTTCTGCTAACTTGTCCCTTTTTAAATTTCTTTAAAAATCACTTTCTATTCCTGCTTGCTTGCGAATTTAATTTTTTTTTTTTCAAATTATTAGTATTTGAAACTACTGAGATGTATATTGTTTACTAGGATTACAAATATCTTTATGCTTAGTATCTATTTCATCTGATTATTTTGTACTTTTTTACTTTCACTTACCTATATATGAAATATATAGTAAGTGGAAGTATTGCGATCGTGAAAAATTTCGACTTCCGGTTTTCAACGGAAATACACGTTTTGGGGTCCCCTGAGTCGAAATGACCAAGTCCCGCGAAATGGTCTGTGTGTGTGTGTGTGTGTGTCTGTGTGTGTGTGTGTGTGTGTGAACAGACTAGCTCAAAAACTATAAACCGTGCGATCCTGAAATTGGGTATTTAGTGTAGGTATATGCCCGCGATGTGACAGCATAAATTTCATCAAAATTACTTAAAGGGAGGGGGTACTTTATTGAATAACTTTTTAGGTTTTTTTCGATTTTCTCAAAAACGGCTCTAACGATTTTGATTAAACTGAGTATTTGATGTATTAATATGCCCGAGATGTGACTGTAAAAATTTCATCAAAATTGATTAACCGGAGGGGGGACTTTACTTAATAATTTTGTAACATTTTCACGTGTTTTTTTTTTATTTACTCTAAATCGGCTTTAATGATTTTGATCAAACTCCGTATTTGATGTATGTATATGCCAAATATGTGATAGCCAACATTTCATCAAAATTGATTAACCGGAGGGGGGACTTTACTTAGTAAATTTTGTATCATTTTCACGTGTTTAATTTATTTACTCAAAAACGGCTTTAAAGATTTTGATCAAACTGGGTATTTGATGTATGTATATGCCAAATATTTGATAGCCAACATTTCATCAAAATTGATCAACCGAAGGGGGGACTTTACTTATTAAATTTTGTATCATTTTCACGAGGTTTTTTATTTACTCAAAAACGGCTTTAACGATTAACAAAAATAAGATATGAATGTAGAAAAATGCATGACTTTGGGAAATGATATTTAGCAAAACACGTCAATTTCTAATCTAAGTAAGTTTGTAAGTGAAAGTTGTGTGTTGCGCGCACGCACCAGATTTTTTTTTTTAGAGCTAATCTTCCTCTTAAATTAAATTCCAATAAATGATTTAAATTCTTTATTTCAAATTTTAACTTAATACTGTAACGTTAAAACGATAAGCCTAAGTAACCTCCCGGACCGCTTGTTGGAACAAAATAAGCGGTTGGAACAAACTGTTTGGGTCTAGATCATTCCGTGGCCTAGTCCACAGAGACGTAGATCTGCCTACATTGTTCTAGAATGATCCAGGCCCCACTATTTACGATATATATAAGGGGCAGAGACTGAACGAGTTAGTTGAAGTTTGTGTCTTGACTGTGTAGCTCAAGTCATATGATTGTGTGTGATAAAGTTATCATTTTTGTAACCTGCTCAAGTGTTTAAGTTGTAATAATTCATTGGCATTGTGATAACTGAATATTTCTGTTAATAAATATTCTTTAACCCACATAAGTGTTACAACTGGTGTCAGGTGTGGGGTTAAGAAAAAAAAAAATGCCAGGTAAACGAATTGCAGAACTTAAAGTTATAGAGCTGCGGAGAGAATTCGAAGATCTAGAGTTGGACACTACAGGTACGAAGACGATCTTATTGGCTCGGTTACGTGAGTATTACTTGAGTCAAGGCGTAGATCCTGAAACAGTAGAGTTTGAAGATAGCTCTATGAAGGCTATGTTTGTTGAATTAAATGATAAATTTTCAAATTTGTCTGGCGAATTAACTGACAAGTTGACCAGCCAATCTGCTGAAATAAATAGGTCGAATGACCAATTTAATGAGAAAATAACCCGTCTTAGTTCCAGTTTGTCTATTGAAATAAATGATAAGCTGAGTAACCTGTCTGGTGAAATAAATAACAAAGCCAGTCTGCCGAGCTTAACGAAAAGATGACTAGCCTAAAGTCAAGTTTTTCAGCTGAGATTAATGACAAGCTGAACAATTTGTCTAGCCAAATGAATGATAGGCTGAAGGGTGAGATGAATAGCGTAAATGACAGGTTTGCCGCTTTTAAAGAGCAGTTTGAAAAATTAGAAAGGAGGCTCGAAGAAAAAGTTTAGGCAGTCGACAGAAAGCAGCTCGCCCATCAGCCATTGATAGAAGGGGAAGAACGAGAACCCGCCATCATAGAGAGCCGAGCCAGAATAAAACCACCGACTTTTGATGGTAAGTCGTCCTGGTCGAATTACCTGAAACAATTCAACGCTGCGGCAAGTGCTAATGGGTGGTCCCCTAGAGATAAGGCGATTGCTTTAACATTAGCCCTCCGAGGGGAAGCTCAGGATGTCCTCCAGACCCTGAAATCTGACGACCCCTATGATTTTGACTTGTTGATAAGCCGGTTAGAGATGCGGTTTGGCCACGCCCACCTTGAGCAGGTGTATCAGTCCCAGCTGAAAAACAGGAAACAGAAATCAGCAGAGACGATTCAGGAGTTTGAGGTGGACGTTGCCAGGATGGTGAGACTGGCTTATCCAACGGCCCCAGAAAGTTTGTTGGAGTGCTTAGCCGTCCAAGCGTTCGTCGACGGCTTACGGGACGCGGAACCTCAGAGAGCGGTGCGTCTTGCTCGCCCTAAGCTGTTGGTGGATACTGCGTTGGAGTATGAAGCGGCTACGGAGGCTTCTCGCAGCCATGCAAGAGTCCGGGCCAAGAACAGTACCGACGACAGCGAAGGGCATCAGGAACCCTGCGAACCCGAACAACCTGGAAGAGGTGCTTTTAAAAGTTGTGAAGGCGCTTGATTCTTGGAAAAGGAGACCAGTACGGTGTTGGGGATGCGGAGAACTCGGACACGTCAGGAGTGCCTGCAAGAAGCGGGCTGCTACTGACGCACCAAAATACCAGGGAAACTAAGACGAGTCGACTCCTGGAGGGCGACATTGACCCAACAACGTCTTCAAGACCCTCCCCTTGTGGTTGTAGCCTCATTGGGGCACAGAACCGGTGGTTTATATGTGGATGGCATCATCAACGGCACTGGGTACGCCATGTTGGTAGACACCGGTGCTACGAAGACCATCGTCGGCCCGAAAGTAGTTGGTGATAAAAGGCTGTCGCCCTCCAGGTGGCGACTGAGGACCGCTACAGGAGAAGTAGCCAAAGTATTCGGAGAAGCAGAGGTAAAGATACAGTTGGGTTCAAATTGTGTCTTGCATTCAGCAATAGTGGCTGATATAGAAGAAGAAGTTATTCTTGGAATGGACATAATGAACACTTGTGGTTTCCAAATAGAGCTAAAACGGCAAGTCGTGCTCGTAAAGAAGAAGGATGGAACGACCCGCTTCTACGTCGATTACCGGAAGCTTAACGACGTGACGAAGAAGGACAGCTACCCATTGCCAAGGATCGATTGGCCTTGACGCTTTAGCAG
The DNA here is from genome assembly GCA_911387785.2 of Aelia acuminata. NCBI lineage: Eukaryota > Metazoa > Arthropoda > Insecta > Hemiptera > Pentatomidae > Aelia > Aelia acuminata. The sequence goes on from CAJVQU020000004.1 coordinate 1,523,221, forward strand.
GATCCAGACTGTTTTCAGCTCTGGACCTAAAATGTGGATATTGGCAAGTAGAGATGGACCCTGCTGACAAGGAAAAGACTGCGTTTACCTCTGGGTCAGGACTATGGCAGTTCACGGTTTTACCGTTCGGCTTCTGCAACGCTCCTGCGACCTTTGAACGCCTGATGGAGAACATTCTGAGAGGTTTGTCCTGGAAGATATGCCTCGTGTACTTCGATGATGTGATAGTGGTTGGCCGGACGTTTGAGGAACACCTGTCAAATCTTGAAGAGGTCTTTAAGAGGCTTAAAGCGGCCAATTTGACGTTGAACGCAAAGAAGTGTCATATTTTTCAAACGAAGGTAGCCTATTTAGGACACATCGTCAGTGGAGAAGGAGTTGCGGTGGACCCTGCAAAAATTCAGGTAGTCCAGCAATGGCCTAGCCCTGTCAATAAGCAGCAGATTCGAAGTTTCCTGGGCCTTTGTTCCAACTACCGCCGGTATGTAAGGAAGTTTTGGAGACCTTGCGAAGCCTCTGAGCCGATTGACTGAAGAGGGTGAAGCTTTCAGATGGAAGCGTTTGACGCCCTGAAGGAACGGTTGACCTCGGCTCCAATCTTGGGCTACCCAGTTCCAGGAGGAAAATTCATCCTAGATACAGACACCAGCGAAGAAGGCATTGGCGGAGTTTTATCACAACTGCAGGAGGGCCAGGAACGGGTTATCGGATACTTCAGCAAGACGCTATCAAAACCTGAGCGTAATTATTGCGTAACCAGGCAGGAACTCCTGGCTGTTGTTAAGTCCGTTGACCATTTCTACAAATACTAGTATGGTACGAGGTTTTTGTTGAGGACTGACCATGCAAGCTTGAAGTGGCTGCTAAATTTCAGGAATCCTGAGGGCCAAGTTGCCAGATGGCTACAAACACTCCAGGAATACGATTTTGAAATTGAACACAGACCAGGTGTAAGACATCGCAATGCAGATGCCCTGTCTAGAAGACCATGCCCGCCTAATTGTTCCCATTGTAGCCGAATCGAACAAAAGGAGACCAACCTTAGCGCCGTTGGAGTAGTTAGTGAAGAATGGACACCTCTCACAATCCGGGATAGGCAAGAAAATGATCCTGAGTTGAAAATGATACGGGACTGGAAACTAGCCAATCGCCGCCCAACTTGGCAAGAGGTAGCACCATTCTCACCTATTTTGAAGGCGTACTGGGCACAGTGTAACTCCCTTGTAATAGAAGACGGCTTGCTCAAGAGGGTTGTGGAGAATGTAGACGGCAGCCTATCCAGGAAGCAGCTTCTGATACCGAGGACCTGCGTGCCCTATGATGCCCTTCATCGTGCTACATGATGAAGTGTCAGGAGGACACCTTGGTGTGACGAAAACACTCCAGAAAGTACGCGAAAGGTTCTACTGGGTGAACTGCTCTGAGGATGTCAGGGGCTGATGCCGTAAATGTAACACCTGCTCTGCAAGCAATGGACCAGCTCGCAAACGCCGTGCTCGGATGCAGCAGTATATTGCGGGGAGCCCCTTCGAGAGGGTAGCCATGGACATATTAGGACCATTCCCAGAAAGTGAAGCTGGAAATAAGTACGTTTTTGTAATCGTGGACTGTTTTTCCAAGTGGGTGGAAGCATATGCTGTCCCCAACCAAGAGGCTGCTACCCTTGCCGACGTTATGGTGAAGGAGTTCATCACCCGTTTCGGAGTACAAATTGAACTGCATTCAGATCAGGGGAGGAACTTCGAGAGCACATTATTTCAGGAAGTCTGCAAGAGGCTTGGGATTCGAAAGACCAGGACTACGCCCCTCCATCCACAGTCTGACGGAATGGTAGAACGGATGAACCGAACCCTTATAAAGTACCTTTCCAAGGTAACCTCTGACCATCAACGAGATTGGGACCATCAGATCCCATACTTCCTCATGGCCTACCGCTCTGCAGTTAATGAATCCTCTGGACAGACACCTACGAGAGTTCTCTTCGGTCGAGAGATGAGGTTACCTTGTGACCTCATTTTTGGCAGCAAACCTGGGGTGGATGTATCTGGGCAAGACTATGTATCCGGACTCCAGAAGAGAATAGAATACACGCACGAGCTAGTTCGTAAGAATCTTCGTTTCGCCAGTGACCGGATGAAGAGACACTACGATAGTAAAGCCGATCTGGGCGGGTACCAAGAAGGAGACCTCGTTTGGCTCTATAACCCAAGAAGAAAGCGAGGATTCTGCCCAAAGTTGCAGAAGAGCTGGGAGGGACCCTGCGTGATAAAGAAGCGCATCAACGATGTGATCAACAGAGTCTCGAAGTATCCCAAAGGAAGGCCTATGATCGTCCATTATAATCGCTTGGCGCCATATGCAAGGAACCACGAAGAAGAACAGGTGCAGCGGATTACGGAAGAGACCTTTCCTTCGACCTAGGGAGCAGACACGCATGGAAAAGAAGACATCCAGGAGGAATGTCTCTAAGGAGGGGGTCAGTGTAACGTTAAAACGATAAGCAAATAAAAAAAACATATGGCGTAACCTCCCGGGCCGCTTGTTGGAACAAAATAAGCGGTTGGAACAAACTGTTTGGGTCTAGATCATTCCGTGGCCTAGTCCACAGAGACGTAGATCTGCCTACATTGTTCTAGAATGATCCAGGCCCCACTGTTTACGATATATATAAGGGGCAGAGACTTAACGAGTTAGTTGAAGTTTGTGTCTTGAATGTGTAGCTCAAGTCATATGATTGTGTGTGATAAAGTTATCATTTTTGTAACCTGCTCAAGTGTTTAAATTGCAATAATTCGTTGGCATTGTGATAACTGAATATTTCTGTTAATAAATATTCTTTAACCCACATAAGTGTTACAATACTTTGAAATCAGCTTAATTTAAAAAAATATTAAATTTACTTAATTAGTTACATTTTTGCCAATTTCTGTATTAACGTTGGTTTGCTTTCTAAATTTTTAGGTTATAGAGAAAAGGCAGTGGGTAATGATTGTTCAAGGCACCCGTTGCCTGTTTTTTAAAATCAAAATTTTCTTAATATTTTATTTGAAAATGAAATACCCAATACTGAGCTCACTTTCCATTCCTGTTATTCATTTCAGATATAATAGGTTAAATGATGCTCAGGATTTTCAGTTACAATGATATTTATTATGGTAAGCCAACGTTTCGATCCAACTTGTGGATCTTCATCAGGGCTAAAAGAAAACAAATATATGAGTATCTATGCTAGAAGGTGACAATAAATGGATACATTACAGAACTGATAATAATATAAAAGATGGTGTATACATAAATATTAAAATAAGAGGCTGGTTAACAAGATAAAATAGAATCTGATATTTACCTATTGAGTCCAGGTGGATACTAAGACTAAAGGTAAAAATAAGGTGAGAGGTAGTGGTAGGGGGTTAGTTTGCCGACTTCAAAGGTTTATGGCGGGGAAATCCAACGCTTTTGAAGTGAAGGCACATGAAAACTGAGTGAACAAAAATATTTAAAAACTAACAAAATATATGGTACTGTATACAAATAGTTGTGTCTGGACTGAATAATAACATAAAAATGATAATACATAATGTAACAATGCATACAAATTTGGAAAATATACAGAAAGAAGCATACAATACAAAAAATAATAATAGTATAAGAGGTACAGAGATAATTGCAGGTACCTATGAAATCAAAACTAGGATTTGAGGATGCGGAAGATGTTAGAATAGGTGGATGAAATTATCTCTTTATCTGTTTTGTGATTTACCGGGTTATTTGTTTCTAGATGGATGAAAATGGATTCTGAGAGGAGACGTTTGTCGTGGTTAGATACAGTTGCTAATATGGAGGGGTTCTCAAAGTCGAAGGAATGGTTGTGGGCAATGGCATGTTCTGCTAATTTAGATGTAGACGAATTACGCGTGGAAATACTGTATTTATGTTGATAAATACGTTTTTTAAAATAATTTTTGGTTTCACCTATATAGCAACTGTTGCAATTAAGCGTGGAGCACTGGATACGATAAACTACATTACACTTGTCTAGGAGAGGTAAAGGGTCTTTAAGTTTTGTATAAAGATTTTTTAATTTATTGTTATTTTTTAATACTAGGCGCATGTGTGGGAAACTCGATGAGAAGGATTTTTTAATTTTGTTTGTGAGAATGGGGATATATGGGATAGATCTGTATTGGAAAGTAGAAATCGGAGGTTGTGAAGAGTTGTTAGAGAGATTTTGAGTTTTAGATAGATAAAAAATCCTTCTCATCGAGTTTCCCACACATGCGCCTAGTATTAAAAAATAACAATAAATTAAAAAATCTTTATACAAAACTCAAAGACCCTTTACCTCTCCTAGACAAGTGTAATGTAGTTTATCGTATCCAGTGCTCCACGCTTAATTGCAACAGTTGCTATATAGGTGAAACCAAAAATTATTTTAAAAAACGTATTTATCAACATAAATACAGTATTTCCACGCGTAATTCGTCTACATCTAAATTAGCAGAACATGCCATTGCCCACAACCATTCCTTCGACTTTGAGAACCCCTCCATATTAGCAACTGTATCTAACCACGACAAACGTCTCCTCTCAGAATCCATTTTCATCCATCTAGAAACAAATAACCCGGTAAATCACAAAACAGATAAAGAGATAATTTCATCCACCTATTCTAACATCTTCCGCATCCTCAAATCCTAGTTTTGATTTCATAGGTACCTGCAATTATCTCTGTACCTCTTATACTATTATTATTTTTTGTATTGTATGCTTCTTTCTGTATATTTTCCAAATTTGTATGCATTGTTACATTATGTATTATCATTTTTATGTTATTATTCAGTCCAGACACAACTATTTGTATACAGTACCATATATTTTGTTAGTTTTTAAATATTTTTGTTCACTCAGTTTTCATGTGCCTTCACTTCAAAAGCGTTGGATTTCCCCGCCATAAACCTTTGAAGTCGGCAAACTAACCCCCTACCACTACCTCTCACCTTATTTTTACCTTTAGTCTTAGTATCCACCTGGACTCAATAGGTAAATATCAGATTCTATTTTATCTTGTTAACCAGCCTCTTATTTTAATATTTATGTATACACCATCTTTTATATTATTATCAGTTCTGTAATGTATCCATTTATTGTCACCTTCTAGCATAGATACTCATATATTTGTTTTCTTTTAGCCCTGATGAAGATCCACAAGTTGGATCGAAACGTTGGCTTACCATAATAAATATCATTGTAACTGAAAATCCTGAGCATCATTTAACCTATTATATCTGAAATGAATAACAGGAATGGAAAGTGAGCTCAGTATTGGGTATTTCATTTTCAAATAAAATATTAAGAAAATTTTGATTTTAAAAAACAGGCAACGGGTGCCTTGAACAATCATTACCCACTGCCTTTTCTCTATAACCTAAAAATTTAGAAAGCAAACCAACGTTAATACAGAAATTGGCAAAAATGTAACTAATTAAGTAAATTTAATATTTTTTTAAATTAAGCTGATTTCAAAGTATTGTAACACTTATGTGGGTTAAAGAATATTTATTAACAGAAATATTCAGTTATCACAATGCCAACGAATTATTGCAATTTAAACACTTGAGCAGGTTACAAAAATGATAACTTTATCACACACAATCATATGACTTGAGCTACACATTCAAGACACAAACTTCAACTAACTCGTTAAGTCTCTGCCCCTTATATATATCGTAAACAGTGGGGCCTGGATCATTCTAGAACAATGTAGGCAGATCTACGTCTCTGTGGACTAGGCCACGGAATGATCTAGACCCAAACAGTTTGTTCCAACCGCTTATTTTGTTCCAACAAGCGGCCCGGGAGGTTACGCCATATGTTTTTTTTATTTGCTTATCGTTTTAACGTTACACTGACCCCCTCCTTAGAGACATTCCTCCTGGATGTCTTCTTTTCCATGCGTGTCTGCTCCCTAGGTCGAACGAAAGGTCTCTTCCGTAATCCGCTGCACCTGTTCTTCTTCGTGGTTCCTTGCATATGGCGCCAAGCGATTATAATGGACGATCATAGGCCTTCCTTTGGGATACTTCGAGACTCTGTTGATCACATCGTTGATGCGCTTCTTTATCACGCAGGGTCCCTCCCAGCTCTTCTGCAACTTTGGGCAGAATCCTCGCTTTCTTCTTGGGTTATAGAGCCAAACGAGGTCTCCTTCTTGGTACCCGCCCAGATCGGCTTTACTATCGTAGTGTCTCTTCATCCGGTCGCTGGCGAAACGAAGATTCTTACGAACTAGCTCGTGCGTGTATTCTATTCTCTTCTGGAGTCCGGATACATAGTCTTGCCCAGATACATCCACCCCAGGTTTGCTGCCAAAAATGAGGTCACAAGGTAACCTCATCTCTCGACCGAAGAGAACTCTCGTAGGTGTCTGTCCAGAGGATTCATTAACTGCAGAGCGGTAGGCCATGAGGAAGTATGGGATCTGATGGTCCCAATCTCGTTGATGGTCAGAGGTTACCTTGGAAAGGTACTTTATAAGGGTTCGGTTCATCCTTTCTACCATTCCGTCAGACTGTGGATGGAGGGGCGTAGTCCTGGTCTTTCGAATCCCAAGCCTCTTGCAGACTTCCTGAAATAATGTGCTCTCGAAGTTCCTCCCCTGATCTGAATGCAGTTCAATTGGTACTCCGAAACGGGTGATGAACTCCTTCACCATAACGTCGGCAAGGGTAGCAGCCTCTTGGTTGGGGACAGCATATGCTTCCACCCACTTGGAAAAACAGTCCACGATTACAAAAACGTACTTATTTCCAGCTTCACTTTCTGGGAATGGTCCTAATATGTCCATGGCTACCCTCTCGAAGGGGCTCCCCGCAATATACTGCTGCATCCGAGCACGGCGTTTGCGAGCTGGTCCATTGCTTGCAGAGCAGGTGTTACATTTACGGCATCAGCCCCTGACATCCTCAGAGCAGTTCACCCAGTAGAACCTTTCGCGTACTTTCTGGAGTGTTTTCGTCACACCAAGGTGTCCTCCTGACACTTCATCATGTAGCACGATGAAGGGCATCATAGGGCACGCAGGTCCTCGGTATCAGAAGCTGCTTCCTGGATAGGCTGCCGTCTACATTCTCCACAACCCTCTTGAGCAAGCCGTCTTCTATTACAAGGGAGTTACACTGTGCCCAGTACGCCTTCAAAATAGGTGAGAATGGTGCTACCTCTTGCCAAGTTGGGCGGCGATTGGCTAGTTTCCAGTCCCGTATCATTTTCAACTCAGGATCATTTTCTTGCCTATCCCGGATTGTGAGAGGTGTCCATTCTTCACTAACTACTCCAACGGCGCTAAGGTTGGTCTCCTTTTGTTCGATTCGGCTACAATGGGAACAATTAGGCGGGCATGGTCTTCTAGACAGGGCATCTGCATTGCGATGTCTTACACCTGGTCTGTGTTCAATTTCAAAATCGTATTCCTGGAGTGTTTGTAGCCATCTGGCAACTTGGCCCTCAGGATTCCTGAAATTTAGCAGCCACTTCAAGCTTGCATGGTCAGTCCTCAACAAAAACCTCGTACCATACTAGTATTTGTAGAAATGGTCAACGGACTTAACAACAGCCAGGAGTTCCTGCCTGGTTACGCAATAATTACGCTCAGGTTTTGATAGCGTCTTGCTGAAGTATCCGATAACCCGTTCCTGGCCCTCCTGCAGTTGTGATAAAACTCCGCCAATGCCTTCTTCGCTGGTGTCTGTATCTAGGATGAATTTTCCTCCTGGAACTGGGTAGCCCAAGATTGGAGCCGAGGTCAACCGTTCCTTCAGGGCGTCAAACGCTTCCAGCTGAAAGCTTCACCCTCTTCAGTCAATCGGCTCAGAGGCTTCGCAAGGTCTCCAAAACTTCCTTACATACCGGCGGTAGTAGGAACAAAGGCCCAGGAAACTTCGAATCTGCTGCTTATTGACAGGGCTAGGCCATTGCTGGACTACCTGAATTTTTGCAGGGTCCACCGCAACTCCTTCTCCACTGACGATGTGTCCTAAATAGGCTACCTTCGTTTGAAAAATATGACACTTCTTTGCGTTCAACGTCAAATTGGCCGCTTTAAGCCTCTTAAAGAGCTCTTCAAGATTTGACAGGTGTTCCTCAAACGTCCGGCCAACCACTATCACATCATCGAAGTACACGAGGCATATCTTCCAGGACAAACCTCTCAGAATGTTCTCCATCAGGCGTTCAAAGGTCGCAGGAGCGTTGCAGAAGCCGAACGGTAAAACCGTGAACTGCCATAGTCCTGACCCAGAGGTAAACGCAGTCTTTTCCTTGTCAGCAGGGTCCATCTCTACTTGCCAATATCCACATTTTAGGTCCAGAGCTGAAAACAGTCTGGATCCTGCTAAAGCGTCAAGGCCAATCGATCCTTGGCAATGGGTAGCTGTCCTTCTTCGTCACGTCGTTAAGCTTCCGGTAATCGACGTAGAAGCGGGTCGTTCCATCCTTCTTCTTTACGAGCACGACTTGCCGTTTTAGCTCTATTTGGAAACCACAAGTGTTCATTATGTCCATTCCAAGAATAACTTCTTCTTCTATATCAGCCACTATTGCTGAATGCAAGACACAATTTGAACCCAACTGTATCTTTACCTCTGCTTCTCCGAATACTTTGGCTACTTCTCCTGTAGCGGTCCTCAGTCGCCACCTGGAGGGCGACAGCCTTTTATCACCAACTACTTTCGGGCCGACGATGGTCTTCGTAGCACCGGTGTCTACCAACATGGCGTACCCAGTGCCGTTGATGATGCCATCCACATATAAACCACCGGTTCTGTGCCCCAATGAGGCTACAACCACAAGGGGAGGGTCTTGAAGACGTTGTTGGGTCAATGTCGCCCTCCAGGAGTCGACCCGTCTTAGTTTCCCTGGTATTTTGGTGCGTCAGTAGCAGCCCGCTTCTTGCAGGCACTCCTGACGTGTCCGAGTTCTCCGCATCCCCAACACCGTACTGGTCTCCTTTTCCAAGAATCAAGCGCCTTCACAACTTTTAAAAGCACCTCTTCCAGGTTGTTCGGGTTCGCAGGGGTCCTGATGCCCTTCGCTGTCGTCGGTACTGTTCTTGGCCCGGACTCTTGCATGGCTGCGAGAAGCCTCCGTAGCCGCTTCATACTCCAACGCAGTATCCACCAACAGCTTAGGGCGAGCAAGACGCACCGCTCTCTGAGGTTCCGCGTCCCGTAAGCCGTCGACGAACGCTTGGACGGCTAAGCACTCCAACAAACTTTCTGGGACCGTTGGATAAGCCAGTCTCACCATCCTGGCAACGTCCACCTCAAACTCCTGAATCGTCTCTGCTGATTTCTGTTTCCTGTTTTTCAGCTGGGACTGATACACCTGCTCAAGGTGGGCGTGGCCAAACCGCATCTCTAACCGGCTTATCAACAAGTCAAAATCATAGGGGTCGTCAGATTTCAGGGTCTGGAGGACATCCTGAGCTTCCCCTCGGAGGGCTAATGTTAAAGCAATCGCCTTATCTCTAGGGGACCACCCATTAGCACTTGCCGCAGCGTTGAATTGTTTCAGGTAATTCGACCAGGACGACTTACCATCAAAAGTCGGTGGTTTTATTCTGGCTCGGCTCTCTATGATGGCGGGTTCTCGTTCTTCCCCTTCTATCAATGGCTGATGGGCGAGCTGCTTTCTGTCGACTGCCTAAACTTTTTCTTCGAGCCTCCTTTCTAATTTTTCAAACTGCTCTTTAAAAGCGGCAAACCTGTCATTTACGCTATTCATCTCACCCTTCAGCCTATCATTCATTTGGCTAGACAAATTGTTCAGCTTGTCATTAATCTCAGCTGAAAAACTTGACTTTAGGCTAGTCATCTTTTCGTTAAGCTCGGCAGACTGGCTTTGTTATTTATTTCACCAGACAGGTTACTCAGCTTATCATTTATTTCAATAGACAAACTGGAACTAAGACGGGTTATTTTCTCATTAAATTGGTCATTCGACCTATTTATTTCAGCAGATTGGCTGGTCAACTTGTCAGTTAATTCGCCAGACAAATTTGAAAATTTATCATTTAATTCAACAAACATAGCCTTCATAGAGCTATCTTCAAACTCTACTGTTTCAGGATCTACGCCTTGACTCAAGTAATACTCACGTAACCGAGCCAATAAGATCGTCTTCGTACCTGTAGTGTCCAACTCTAGATCTTCGAATTCTCTCCGCAGCTCTATAACTTTAAGTTCTGCAATTCGTTTACCTGGCATTTTTTTTTTTCTTAACCCCACACCTGACACCAGTTGTAACACTTATGTGGGTTAAAGAATATTTATTAACAGAAATATTCAGTTATCACAATGCCAACGAATTATTACAACTTAAACACTTGAGCAGGTTACAAAAATGATAACTTTATCACACACAATCATATGACTTGAGCTACACAGTCAAGACACAAACTTCAACTAACTCGTTCAGTCTCTGCCCCTTATATATATCGTAAATAGTGGGGCCTGGATCATTCTAGAACAATGTAGGCAGATCTACGTCTCTGTGGACTAGGCCACGGAATGATCTAGACCCAAACAGTTTGTTCCAACCGCTTATTTTGTTCCAACAAGCGGTCCGGGAGGTTACTTAGGCTTATCGTTTTAACGTTACAGTATTAAGTTAAAATTTGAAATAAAGAATTTAAATCATTTATTGGAATTTAATTTAAGAGGAAGATTAGCTCTAAAAAAAAAAAAAGTACAAAATAATCAGATGAAATAGATACTAAGCATAAAGATATTTGTAATCCTAGTAAACAATATACATCTCAGTAGTTTCAAATACTAATAATTTGAAAAAAAAAAAAAAATTAAATTCGCAAGCAAGCAGGAATAGAAAGTGATTTTTAAAGAAATTTAAAAAGGGACAAGTTAGCAGAAAGAAATTTTAGATTGACATGCTGGCAGGAATTACTAATTAATTTTTAAAATTGGCAAAGATACAAGCCAAGAAAATTCTGAAATTAAAATGCCCAAAAGGATCAGTCATGTTATGAGGGTGAAACGATAAAATAATCTAAGACATATCTATATACCAGGCAAACTAAGAGGCATAGCTTAGAAAATATAAATAAAAGAAATATCTGAGATAATAAAAAAAAATCGACCTGCGGTCGATTCACTTGAGGATGCCAGTGAAAAACCACAGTGGCTGTGGTAATGAGTGGAACGCTTTGTTGGCGAAAATGAAGAAGGAGAACTGAAGGATCGTCGATTTGTAATCCATAAGGGTTTTTACAATCAGGGGTTTTACATACCCATAAGGGTTTTCTACAAAACGATATGAGAGCTAATTTTTCATCATAGGAGGTCGAAGTTCTCAAGGAGTGACAGCTAAAATGTTTGTAGGATGAAAAGAGCAAGGCCACAAGAAAGGGTGTAGTTGAGTGTATATATAGATGTTTTTGGAAGGAAACTCGGTTACCTGAGCAATCAACTTTGAGGAATCGAATTAGAAAGATATGGATACAAAAATATCTCCGGCTAATCCATGATTGAAAGCATTAAGGAGGTTGCGAAAAGAAATGCAATATTTATATATATTTTTTCATATAAATATGCACAATTATTTATGTTAGAATTCTCATATTCATCAATTAAAATCATTTCCGAATTTGCTCTTTTATTTTCAAATGCGCATCGAGCCTATTTGATAAAATATATTAAAAAAGTAATAACAAAAATCACTGCTAAGATTACGTTTCATAGCAATAGTATAAACTTAATTATTGTTATTGTTGAAAAATCTAAAATCGTCCCTTTCTGCGTTGACTCTCCAAGTGTTAACATCGAATTTTTTTTTTCTCATCAATTCTATATGTTGATGTTTTTTGTTGGTTATTACCACCTCTTCTTGTTGGTTTTTGCCCCTGGCACTGATCAGCAATGTTTGTACAGCCCTGGTTATCCAGAAGCAACAACTAATCCCCGGCCACCGATTGAAATCCGAGCAATACTTGTACGATGTCCTGCTCGAAGCAATGTCTACAAAAATGTCGTATCTGATAAAGACCATGTGGCAAATAGCAGAAATAGAGAAGTTTTACAATTCTACGGCTTTGATGAGGACGAACCCATGCTACACTCCGAAGTTACCAACTGCAATAAGAACCTACAGATATCAGTGAAGTTCAACCATGACGGAGGAGTAAGTAACTAGATCTAGGCCAATAATATATTTAATCTGTAGAATACATCCCATGAAAAGTTTGAAAATTCACAGAAGAATAGATATGCATATTCTATTCCTCTTTGTTATATGTAGTTTCGAAAAAGCTTTAAACTCATGCTAGTTATGTAAAAAAAAAAAAAAAAATAGAATCTTTTATAACATCTGGATTCTTCCATTTGGAAGACTTTAACCATCGATATAATTTACTTTTTATAAACTAAAACACCTTATTATCATTTTATCTGTCAATTGTAATACACCAACAGTTGAGTCCTCGTAAAACTTTATCCAGGAATCGCTGGAATGTTTGCGCAGCGATGATTGATCCGAAGCACATCCGCTGAAAATCAATAAGTACGAAAGAAGTAATGACGGCTGTCATAGGAATCTTCTTCCATTATGGGGATCTGGTACTAAGCCCTGTTCAGATCCAGCTTGCTAAATACCCGCTTCCCATACAGATTTATGTTAAAATCACCCGTAAAAACGGGCGATATTTCAAAAAGCATAACGGTCCGGAATTGTTCTTTCATTCAGGCACCGATAGTACCCACAGGGCCCAATCCCTTCATCTTTCTACCGGTTCCGCCTCCACCGTCGCGAGAATTTATATCCCGGATTCTCTGGCTGGTTATGATGGCTCCATTTACACAGAGGTCTGCATTTGGAAGGCTTATTCCGGTAGAAACACAGCTGGCATCCCTCCGAGGATCCCAGGAGGAGCTCCTACATCTGCTGATCTTGGGGTTGTTGTTTGTCTACTTCGACACTCCAAGGGTGCAACTCGCTCGGAAAGCTTCTCGATTGCTGACAGGAGCCGGTCGTCTCTGGTTAAGGCGGGAGAAGCTACCTAAGATATCCCGGGCTTAAAAACTTCTGCGATTTCTCTAAGCTTAACTAAGTCAATGCGTTAAATCACCGCCAAAGCTGCTTGTATCCGGTTAGGTAGGCCCCTCAACCAAATCGACTTTAAGAGATCGCTAGATATCATAGTGCCGCCTAGTTCCAGCAAATCCCTCAAATGGTGCGAAAGACGTCGGTCTCCTAGTCGTTGCTCTTCCAGCATACTGCGAATCCTGGGGTTGTCTGCATCCTGTGTTCGGAGAATCTTAGCGTTATCCTCGACTTATTTGTTCCTTTTTTTTACTTTAAATCTGCGGTGCGAACATATGTATATATATATATATATATATATATATATATATATATATATATATATATATGTGTGTGTGTATTATTTTGTAAGTTGAATTCCTCTTATTGAGGCTGGTCGAATAGTGTGAGTTTAATTGTGTATTAGTGTCTTTAATCTTTCGTTTGTTGTTCATTAGTTTGTGTTATCATTTATTGTTTTCAATGTTTTCTTGTTGTTTCAGTTTATTGCTTTTTCTTATTTTAATTTTTTTTTTAGACTTTTAGTGAAACATTAGGTACGAGGTCTATACCACGTAGGACGAGGTTTATACCACCTCAACTGTTCACTAATAAAGACATTTGAATTGAGGAAAGGTAAGAGACTAATCAAGTTTTCATTTATGTTGAGTTTCGTTGAGACTTTTTCCAAAATATTAAATTTTAAAGAATTAATTACTAGTTAGGTTAGTAGTTAACTGGGTTTCTCATACTGATTATTTTTATAAATAATCGGTCAAAAGTCCTCCTAAAGTTTGTAATAGGAGTGTAATGATGGAGGAAGACTGTTTTGAAGGTGAAGGCACCCAATCACAACAGCCTTCTGCCAAAAGGCCAAGAAGCAGAGCTTCTGATTTGGCAGAGGAACCCAAAGGAACTGCTTGTCTTTTGCAGGAAGCCAAATCTATTCAAGGCAACTTAAAAGTTTTCTTGCAAAATCTTAATAAAAAAATTAGTAATAAGGCAAAAGAATCACATAAATACAAAGATAAATCGATTGGTCGATATCATTGATAACGTAAGTAATAACTAAAAATAAAAAATGTGGGCAGAAATTCATGGAGCTTCCAGTCGCGGACCTGGTTCAGAACGTATTAAAGGAAACCCTGATGTCTTCCTGCGTCCTAAACTTTATAAAAGATAAAATTAAGGATAATACGTTGCCCCTGGTAACTGAAGTGCTACCGCGAGAGGAGGTTTCAAGTCAAAGATCTACGCAGCCCATTGCTGGACCATCTACTTACTGGACTATAAAAAAGAACCACCAGAGGCTAATGAAAATTTTCAAGTTGCGGCGAGTAAACGAAGCCGAAGGAAAGCAAAGTCGCGACCAAACGGCCATACAGAAGAAAAGACCAAAACTGATGGAGCTTTATCTGAGCCGTCTTCTCTTGATGGTTCCTCTCCGAAGGCGAAGGTTAAGACTTTGGAACACATAGTAAAGTACCTGCCTACAAAGCCAACTCAGGCGTCCAAACCAACCTATCTCACAACCGGTGGATCTGGTAAGAGCCCAGTGGACATAATGAATAGGTTGCCAACCCCTAGTGAAATTGGGGGTCAATGCATCCATTGTGCGAGCAACAAAAGGAGGCTCGATATTGGTCCGCATAGAAGACAGCTCCCACGCCACAAAGGTGATTAGGTAGAAGGGCCTCCGTGATAACGGCTTACATGCCAGACTGGCCTTAAAGAAAAAGCCGAAACTGGAGGTTAAGGGTGTGCCTCATGCATGGGGATCTGCGGAATAAACGAGGTTTTTGTGGGAAAAAATACCTGATAAGTCGGTCCCCACTCCACTGGTCCATGACGATCTTCGCACACTCTTTTCTACTGTATCTAGGAATGGTCTCACTAAGACATGGGTGCTAGAGGTATACCCTATAGTCCGGTTCAAATAACGTAACGGATAACGTAGTTTGTATTTGGTGTGCAGCAAATGGGCATATCATGAGGGACTGTCCAAAGAAAAAAGCATAGGCCCTATGCAATACCCTACTTGCATAAATTGCGTCCGGGCAACTGCTTGTCCCAGCGAAGCAAAACACAAGTCAGGGAGCCGGGAGTGTACTGTGCACTTGACTTGGTGCAAAGAAATGGCAAAAAGGAGTTTTTATGAATAAACTAACTATCCTCCAACTTAACATAGGCCGAAGACAAGTCCAGGAACCCACTTGCCGTGGGAAGTGTCCCAACTCCTGGAACACGATCTGGGGATCCAATTGAACAGATAGAAGAGGTGCTTTAATCGGTGAGTTTAACACAAGGAATCAGCTGGTTGTAATAAAAGATATCTCCGCCTCTCCTACGTTCTCTGATGGAATGGGTGAGAGTAGGATAGATGTCATGCTGGCCACACCAACTCTCTCAGGGCGCATAGTCGATTGGACCCTCAGAACTGAGACGAGTTCTGACCACAAAGTCCTGGCTTTTAACTTGCAACAGGGTATAGATTATACCCACAGCATTCAAAAGGGATATGTGACCCGCATTAGCAACTAGAGTACCTTCCGGTGCATGCTGGAGGGTAAAATTGTCGATGAAGATTGGGAGGAAGGGCATTATGATGATCCTGATGACCTGGACTACAGGGTGACCAGGGTAACCGATATCATCTTAGATGCTTCACAGGACTCCCTCCAGCACCGTAAGGTGAGGGTCAAACCTGTCCCATGGTGGACCCCGGCCCTAACAACCATGAAGAGAGAGCTCTACAAGGCCCAGCGTTCGTACCAGAAGTGCAGATGTGAAGAGAGGCGCTCTGCACTTCGGAGGGAGTATAAGTCCAAGGCCAATTTGTACCGCAATGAGGTGCATTCACGGAAGCGAAGATCCTGGGACGAGTTTATCGCCGATGAATCCACCAAAAACCCTTAGGGTATCCCATACAAGGTCGCGTTGGGTAAATTAGTTCCTTCGCAGCCGCTAGCAGCCATCAAACATGCTGGTACAGAGGCTACTAATCTTGAAGAATCGGCTGCCCTATTTATACAAACGGCATATCCCAGCGATGATCCGTCCCAGGACAAAGAAGAGGAGGCCTTTGTTCGGCGCACAACGGTATACCCTCCAGACACGGACCCTTCTGCCCGCCATTGGACATATACCACCTACGTATTGCCGTGGATAGGCAGAAAGTTGGTTGCGCTCCAGGACTGAATGCTATTGACGCGGCGATTTTGAAGAATAGTATCCCCTTTATAGAAGATCGACTATTGACGATCTTTAATGATTGACTAGATAGAGGATACTTTCCGAAGAAATTGAAGATCGCCGATCTGAGACTCCTCTACAAGGGAGGGGGGAGGGATAAGCAACTTCCTAAGTCATATCGACCTATATGTCTTCTCCTTGTGATAAGCAAAGTTCTGGAGCATCTTATTCTAGCCAGTTTACAGCCGGTTCTAAGAAAGGCAAGCCATCGACGGCAACACGGATCAACAAAAGGTAAAGGAACTGGTGATGCGCTGCTTCGAGTCGCTCAGAAGTTGAACAGAGGGCGGAGCGGTATGTCATGTTGCACCTTTTCTACATATCTTCCGCTTTGGACAGCGTCTGGTGGCCTCTGATACTCCAACAGCTGCAGAAGTACGATGCCCCTAGCAACTTACTATGCCCTTGTCAAAAGCTACCTTCAGGACAGGTTTGTGAGGATTCAAGGTAGCTCATTTGAAGGAGAAGCTATATAGAGAGTGGATGCCCTCAAGGATCGGTTCTGGGGCCAGCACTATGGAAGCTGGTATTTGACGAGTTGCTAGGGGTGCTTGAGGAAGAGCGGTTCCTTGCAACGGCCTACGTTGACGACCTGCCGGCTGTAGTGGCATCCAACAGCAGAGCCGGTTTAAAAGCTGAAGCAGAACGATGCGCCAACCTGGTAGGAAGATGGTGTGAGGCGAAGAAGTTGAAAATGGCAGCGGCGAAAACTCAGGCCGTTCTTCTAAGAGGGAAAACTGGCAGGGCACACCCTATAAATCTCGTGATTGAGGGTTCAAGAATACGTCCAAGTGAGGTGGTCACCTACCTTGGTGCGAGATGCGGTAGGGGATTTAACATAACCCCTCACTTGGACTACCTCAGAAATAGGGTGGCCCTAGTCTTAAACGGGCTCAGTCGTCTAGGGGGCGCCTTCTGGGATCTCAGATATCCAGCGACGATGACCATTTACAGCGGATTAATACTGGGTATTCTGAGATACGCATCCTCCGGATAGTTCAAGAATCCCTCACAGCGGTAGATACGCAGGTTGGCGTCGCTTCAGCGTACGGCTCTGCTACGAGTAACAAAGTCATACCGAAATGTTTCTCATGAGGCGGTGCAGATCCTAGCAGGAGGGGTACCTCTCGACCTTCTCCTGCGTGAAGATTCCTTGAAGGATGTCCATAAAAAGGAAGGCCCAGCAGCTCTATCTCAGGAAAATATCCGCACGAGAATTGCTGTAAATCCAGGAAAATGGAAAAGAACAATGGGAGAAGTCACAATTGATGAATGGAACCGGAGGTGGGAAATCAACCACGAAACGAACTACGTTGAGGAAATATTTCCCCACCGTACGGTCACGGTTGTTGGCGACTTGGATTATTGGGTTTTGCAATTTCTCAGGGGGCTTGGGGGTTTCCGCGCCAAACTGCACAGTCTTTGGAAGGACATAGATCCCCTATGTCCCAGATGCAGGGTTCCGGAGACGGCTGAGCTCATCATTATGGACTGCACCGTCTTTGATGGTCTGGCACTTCAGGAAAAGGAGGTCCCGGAGCAGAAGAATAAAAACCAAGAGAAGAGGCTTACCTTCACTGGGTTACTGGCTAGTGTCCCACAGGCACCATCGAATGCCGAGGAGACCCCTACTTATGTTACATTGACTGGGAAGACGGAAGGTTGGTCTCCCAGCAGGATACATGAGCAGCTCCCATCCCAGGAAGAGCTGAGGAAACTAGTAAATGGTAGCCAAAATGGTAAGAGTAACTGGCACTGGCAAAGTGGTGTTGGTAAGAACAGAAGGTGCAGACTAAGCAAGTCGATTCCTAGAGTGAACTAAACTCCAGGAAGGAGGCCTCGAAGCCAAGTTGGCCTCGGCAAGAAGACCACCAAAGCCAAAGCACTGGGATGGGGGAACATTTGAGAAGTACCTGTGGGGAAAATGCGAGAAGGCCCCCAGCACGGAAGAAAAGAAGAGGGAGTGGATATGGCCCTGCTTTTCCACTCCGTCCAGAGGAGGCCTCACGGTCAACTGGGTTGTTGAGGTGCACCAGACCGTGAGGCAGACACTGATGGGACTGTCACAAGACCAACTGACTACAGGATGGTGTTGCCTGACCATCAGAGATTACCTAGACCCCCTACTCTGTCTCAAATGCAAGGAATACGGCCACCCAGCTAAGTCATGCACGAAGGAGGTGGCCTGCAGGTGGTGCACAGCATCCGGACACAAGGTCAAGGAGTGTCCGGAGCAGAGGAAAGGTGCGCCACCATGCTGCGAGAATTGTTCCCAGAGAGGCAGAGAGGGGAAGGAAGCCAGGCACTGCGCGGGAAGCAGGGACTGCCCGTTGCACCTGGAGATGATGGTCAGGCAGGCGAAAAAAACCCGATATGCGTAGGCTGCATGTACTGCAGGTCAATATGGGCCGAAGACGCGTGGTAGCGGACGAATTGAGAGCACTCGCCCGAACAGTTGACATCATGGCGGTCCAGGAGCCATGGTGCCTGGGAAATGTGGTCGCAGGATTTGGTGTAGCGTCAAGGGTAGTCGCAGCATGCAGTGGTGAGAGGAGGCCTAGAGCGGCTATAGTGATAGTCAACCCGAACCTTGACGTTATGGAGCTGAAGCAATTCACCACGGCAGACCAGGCGGCATGTTACGTTAGATGGGGTGAAATGACATTCGCCCTAGCATCATCATACATGCCGCCGAAACAGAAAATAGATGAGAACATGGTTGCCGTGGAGGCTGTCGCAAGAAGCTACCGGAATGCGATAGTCTGCTCCGACACCAATACGTGGAGCACGGCCTGGGATTCAGTCCGCACAGACGCCAGAGGAAGAGTGGTGGAGGATGGCGTGGCGAGGTGTCAACTCGTGGTCACCAACGAGCCCTCTGGCCCCATTTTTGTGGAAGCAAGGGGCCAGAGTTGGATAGATGTGACTTTCGCCACGGCCACCATGGCAAAAAGAATTGCGGGCTGGACCCTACGGTCTGACACGAGCTCCGACCACAGGGTCATAGCCTTCAGTATGGGCAAGGAGGAAGGTATTCCCCGACCCATTGAGAGGGGATTTGTGGCCCGAACGGCGGACTGGAGAGCTTTCTCTAGTGAACTGGAGGGGATGATGGTCGATAAGGAGTGGGGTGAGATGGCGCCGATGGAAGGTGAGCCAGACATTGATAGTAGAATTGCAATGCTGACGGGCGCCATCACCCAAGCGGCGGACCTCACCCTCCAGCGCCGAAGGGCGAGAGCACGTTCGATCCTATGGTGGACGCCAGCCCTCACACAGCTAAAGAAGGATTACTACAGGGCTCGGCGTAGGAGTGCAGGGACGAAGAGAGGAGGCCTGCACTCCGTGAAGAGGCCAAGCACAGGCACAGGGTGTACCGAAACGGAGTGCGTCACCACAAGAAGAGCTCCTGGGACAACTTCATAGTAGAAGAAGCTGAGAAGAATCCCTGGGGAATCCCGTACAGGGTGGCACTGGGAAAGGTAAAGCCGCTACAAACGATGGCGGCTATCAAAATTGGAACTTCCCAGGCAGCCACCCTGGACGAAGCAGCAAGGATGTACATTGAATATACTTACCCCAGGGATAATCCGTCCCAGGATAACGAGGAAGATGAAGTGGTTAGACGCACCACGGTGTACCCGCCGGGTACCGACCTGTGCCCACCATGGGACATATGGGACCTGCGTCTGGCCGTGGATAGGCAGAGGACTGGTAGGGCTCCAGGACTAGATGCAATAGACGCTGCAATCCTCAAGAGGAGCAACCCTTATATAGAGGAAGAGCTTCTAGACATTCAACGAATGCTTGGATAAGGGGTGCTTTCCAAGCAAGTGGAGGATTGCAGACCTGAGATTGCTCTACAAGGGAGGGGGCAAAGACAAGGAGAGTCCTAAGGCCTACCGACCAATCTGCCTCCTCCCGGTGATGAGTAAGGTCCTGGAGTACCTGATGTAATCAAGACTAAGACCAGTCCTCGATACAGCTAGCCATCCACGGCAGTTCGGCTCGACCTGTGGCAAGGGAACCGGAGATGCGTTGCTGAGAGTGCGTAGGGATGTTGAGGAGAAGGCGGAGAAATACGTGATGATAATATTGTTCGACATATCCTCATCCTTCGATAGCGTTTGGTGGCCCTCCCTACTCCAACGGTTGCAAGAGTTCGACACCCCCAGCAACCTGTACTGCCTCGTGAGTAGCTACCTAAGTGGAAGAAAAGTCAAGATAAGGGGTAGCTACTACGAGGTAGAGAACGACATTCAGAGAGGATGCCCACAGGGTTCAGTACTTGGTCCTTCCCTGTGGAAGTTAGTTTTCGACCAGTTGCTGGGGAAGCTAGAAGACAGAGGGTTCCTTGCCAAGGCCTACGTCGACGACCTAGCAGTTATAGTGGCCGCGAACAGCAGAGCCAGAGTGAAGACGGAAGCCGAGAGGTATGCCAGTCTCGTTGCGGCATGGTGAGTGAGGAAGAAGTTGAGCATGGCGGCAGCCAAGACCCAGGCCATGCTCATCAGAGGCTCCACGGACAGGGCTCACCCTGTAACACTGCAGATTCAAGGAGAAAGGGTACGTTTAGGTGAGGAGGTGAGTTATCTTGGAGTAAGACTTAGGAAAGGTTTCAACGCAACCCCTTACCTAGCGTACCTAGAAGATAGGGTGACCCTGACCATAAATGGATTAAGTTGGATCGGGGGTGCATTCTGGGGCCTCAGGTACCCTGCGACGATGATGATATACAAAGGAGTGGTGCTGGGTATCCTAAGGTATGCATCCCCGGCGTGGAGCCGTAACCTCACGCAGCAACAGAAGAGGAGGCTGGCCACCATACAGAGGAGGGCTCTGCTGAGGGTCACCAAGGCATACAGGACGGTGTCTCATGAGGCAGTGCAGGTGCTGGCGGGAGCGATGCCCCTGGACCTCATTTATAAAGAAGATGTAATGAGATACGACGTGAAGAGGCAGGGGCTAGATGCGCTCCCTGACAGGCTGCGGCAGAGGATCGGTGAGACCCCCAACGCCTGGAAGAAGATGCTGAGGGAGGACCTCATAGATAATTGGAACGGAAGGTGGGTGAATAGCCAAAAAGGCTCCACATTGAGGAAGTTCTTCTCCACCGTCCAGTCAAGACTTAAGGCAAAGTGGCGGGACACGGTGGGTTCCGGGGGAAGCTACAAAGTCATGGAAAGAATATTGACCCCCGGTGCCCCACGTATGGTGTACCCGAGACCGCCGAGCACGTCTTTGTAGACTGCGCTGCCATGGATGGACACCGTGCTAGGTTGTAGAAGAGTATCGGGTTTTTCACCCTCGCCGAGACCGACCTCCCACGCCTCGTCGAGGAAGACGTGTACCCCGCTTATAGGGAATTCGTCTACGGGTGGAAAAAGGTCGTGGGTCCCACGCACTTCAACATCTGAAGAGCCCCGCCTCCCGGTCTAAGAAACCGGGATCAGAAGACTAAGGAAGGAGATCAACAAGGCTGGACCAGCCAGTCGACGGAGGAGGGACCATCCGGACGGATGCTGACCGCTGGACAGGACCGGACGGATGGAAAGGAATGGCCGGATGGAGAGTACCAGGAGGGCTGGACATCCACCCGGCGATGGAGACAAGGTGCAGCCCCATCTTAAGGTGCACAGCCGTGCACTGGGCTGCACCATAGTAGCAGTAACCCAAAATTGTTCCCAAAATTATAAAACATCCCATAATGATGTAAAATAAGAAAATTAAAAATAAAGAGAGTTTTATTGGTAGTGGGGGGCGTACGTATACCCAACTATCAACCCACCACTACCGCACCCCGTATGCCGGAAACGGCCAGGTAGGGGGAAAAAAAAAGGTCTGGCACTTAGGTCCAAACTGTTGAGGGAAACTCGACTCTATGAGGTAGCAGAAAACGATTTACCTCAGCTAGTGACTGAAGCAAACTACCCGTACTACAAGTCCTTTGTGTACGGGTGGAAAACTGCGGTTGGCCCTGCCCATTTCAATTTTACATGGCAGGGACCTTTGCCAGGAAGACCACCTAAAGGAGGAGATAAAGAAGGCCAGGAAGAAGGTGAATTGCAAAGTAGTAGTTGAAAAACTGAAGTAAGAAGAAGAAGATGGAACAGAAAAAAGAAGAAAAAAAGAAACAACTGAAGTATAACTCCAAAGCTTTTTAATTGCGACATTTGAAATTTTGCCAACACTAGTGTTGCCGAAAGGCAAGGAAGGGCGAAATAAATAAAAAAATAATATATATATATATATATATATATATATATATATATATATATCCAAACTTTATAAAAACACATGTTATGTTGTATGTGTGTATATACATATATCCAAACTTTATAAAAACACATGTTATGTTGTATATAACTTAACTTGGTTTGGTTTACAAATACGAAAGATTATAAAGAAAGTTAAATGGTACAAGCATAGACTGAACAAACTCTGAGATTTATTTATCACAACAATGCTCGATCTAACACATATGCGTTTAGGTAATAATATATGATGATAATAAGGCAATAATGTAGCACACTGCTATACGTAACTCCCCCCCGCCAGTTTACGTACATTCTTCGTAAACTTTGACAAGCGAAAG
Organism: Aelia acuminata; assembly: GCA_911387785.2. Lineage (NCBI taxonomy): Eukaryota > Metazoa > Arthropoda > Insecta > Hemiptera > Pentatomidae > Aelia > Aelia acuminata. The sequence continues at coordinate 1,546,157 of CAJVQU020000004.1, forward strand.
CACGACTAAGGTGCCCAATGAGCATTTCGATGGTTACGTAGATCTAAATAACTACAGAAAAAAGAATGTTTTAATTCCTGGCAAATACTGAAATAACAAAATAAAAGAAACATAAACTGCACATAAAATAAACAAAATAGAATTCATAGTTAATTGACCCCTGCAGGAAGCCTGAGCTGTTCGATATGAACTGTCCGTCTCCTTCTTGGTTCTTTGACACTCTCGTTAGTGACTATGTTATGTTCCCTGATAACGACCACTCTAAATGGCCCCTCATACCTTGTCACCTCTTTCCCTCGGTAGTGAGTAGAGGTGGTGAGTCTTCCCCAGCTTTGACACATCCTTTAATGTTTTGCAAATTAATCCGTCTCGCACTCCTGGTTACGACCAAATAGTTGCCATACGACTTCTCCCGTACTCGCTAAATGTTACCCGTATCCGTCCCGTGGTCTTCCAGATGATTTGCCGACCCTTATCGTTCACAATTTCCTCAATCTCCTTCATCTCGTCTGGTCTACCTTCCACCGCGCTTTCCTCTTCTGTGTCGGCACCACTTTGTTCGCTCACCCTTTCTGGCGTCCACTCTTGAAGAAATTGATGAGTATCCCCTGACGGATCTCGCGTATCCTCCCCTATAGCGTTAATAAGCACAGCTCGGGATAACCAATCGGCCACATTTTCCTTGCCGGGCTTATAAATGATATCCATATTGTATTGGTTTAAGACCTCCTTCCATCTAGTGACTCTCGCCGATGACTCCTTCAGTTTACCGATCCATTGCAAAGGTTTATGATCAGTGTAAACCCTAAACTTTCTCCCGAAAACATATGGCCGAAAATGGTCGACGGCCCACACGACGGCTAACAACTCTCTCTCTAGAGCGCTATATCGTGTCTCGGCATCAGTCAAACGTCTGCTAGCATAAGCTACAGGTTTATCTCCTCCAAACCCTTCCTGGGAAAGCACCGCGCCTATTGCGTATTCACTAGCATCCGTAGTTACGGTGAAGGGCTTCGTAAAGTCCGGGAATGCTAAAACTGGTTCATTCTGGAGTCGCTGTATGCACTTCCGTATGTTAGTTTCCATTTCCGCCGTTACAATAACCTTTCGGCCTTTTTTTAACAGGTTATTAAGGGGTACTAGGTATTCTATTTCCGGCACGAAACGCCTATAATAGTTCAGGGAGCCTAACAGCCGCCGTATCCCTTTGATGTCCTTAGGAATCGCCATCCTCTGCAGAGCTTCCACCTTACTCTTATCTGGTTTCACCCCCTCTTTCGAAATCTGACCTGGTCCGAAATCTGATCGAAATTGATCTGGTCCTGGCCTAAATGTGACTTTTCTTCCGAAAATTTCAAGCCGAACTCCCACATTCTTTCGAATACCCGTCGTAAGTGCTCCATATGCTGATGTTCGAATTTGCTAAAAACTAGTAAGTCATCCATATAAACTTGACAGAATATTTCTTCGATTCCTCTAAGAAATTCGTCCATCAGTCTTTGGAAAGTAATTGGGGCGTTTTTTAACCCAAACGGCATACGTGAAAATTCTCTCTCCGCTGTCCCACACTAGTTTATGGCCGCGATATCGCCTCATCCCAATACGGATCTTCCATCCATCCCTAGTATTGTACAGCCGCACTCCCGCCATTCCAAGTAGATCGCAGCCAATGATACCGTCGTACTCGCGGGCCATTCCCATTACAATATGTATTCTTAAACTACGCCTCCCCTTTGTCCACATATCCAACCCTATGACCGATTCCCCCTCAACCTCGCATGGGCCACCCAGAGTGATAAGGTTACAGGTACATACCTTAATCTGAAGCCTTCTCCCGCCTTTGCAGAACTCCTTCGCAGCTGCACGGCTGACACTTCCTCTCTTCTCTTCTTGGACTCAACCTCGCTCTGTTCTGCATTGGTCTTCTCTAATCATTTACAGGTTTCTCTTTGCTTCTATACGTGGATTTTTTCTTCTCAATGAGTTAGAATTATACTGAGGGCGCTTATATGTCACCCTGCTCCATCCTACATCTTCCAATTCCATGCGGGAGTCTTCTTCTCTTGCACTTAAGTCAATTAGATCCTGTGCACACTCCAAAAATGTACGCTCTCTCGGGAATCCCTCCTTCTTTCCCGTTTCTTTGGCTAGCTGCACCCTGAAGATAGTCGACAAAAATGCCATCCTGGCACCTATCTCAACCGCGCTAATGGTCTCCCTCATTTTTTCTGTAACTTGTTTGTAACGAGTAAGCAGCGTCGCGGCATATTGTCCGTTCGTCTGACGTGGCAATTTCGTCTCTCGGAACATCTGAAAAATGTCCTCTTCCGGGGTCCATCTTCCACTTCCGTAAGCCTTCTTCAGTCTTTCCTTTACAACTGTCCAAGGGGTCTCCTTATCCGCTTGAATGTGATTCAAGATATTTTCTTGACTTTTCACCCGGCAAACCAACGCTGCTTTCAGCTCCTCTCCGTCTTCTGGATTGAGTAAATTCTCCGCCGCTTTTGCCTCAACACTAGCTATCAGCCTATCACCTCCTTTTAAAAATGATTTAACTCACCTGTCTCTCCTGTGAATCGTTCCAAGTCCGAAATTGCCTCTCTTAGATCTTGTGAGATTGCTACTCTGATCTTCAACCATTCTAAAGTTGTCGCATGAGCACCTTCAAACGTCTCTTGGGGTAGCGAAGGAATACCCGGTACCTCAAGAGTCGCTGGCCTCAAAACATTAGTTGCCATCTCGAAACTTTCTCACTTGATTCCGAAACTGCACACTAAAAAGCAATTTAGGTAATTTCACAGTCCCGGGTTTCGGCACCACTTAACTTGGTTTGGTTTACAAATACGAAAGATTATAAAGAAAGTTAAATGATACATATATATATATGTAATAAAGAAAGTTAAATGATATATATATATATATATATATATATATATATATATATATATATATATAATGGTCTCTTCAAATAAAATGACTATATGACTGTTTTACATCCCCCCCCCCGAGAAAAGGCAGGAGTTAACTGCTGTGAAAAAAATTTGACTCAGATCGTCGACGACCCCTATCAACTTCATAAATAGTAGAAGAAATTATATAGAAAGAAAAGATAAGGACCTGACCGAATAAGATCCAATTTATTACGATTGTCGATTACCCATTTCTACATAAACCAAATCACCATCCTGAAAGTCGTACTCTTTCTTATGGAGATCTACCCTAGCTTTGTTCAGCTGATGATAGTGTTCAGGGAACCCATATGTTGTTTTAAATTATTTGTTGTTTAATTCATTATTTTCAAATTAATTTCAAATTTAACATTGAATATCATACCAATCGAGTATTTAACTATTTAATTAGCATTAGTTTATTGTTATGTGCGTGGGCGTCTGTGATTGGTCGAAGACGCTCTGAGACAAACAAAAGACGCTTCAAGTCAGTCAGCTGTTGATTCTCGCCAGCCGAGTACGCATTACTCCTCACGCTTAAAACATTCTTTAAAAAACATTTATTACATTCTCGTTCGGACAAGCCAATTACGATCCAACCGACCTTTCCAAAACTTATCCCCACTGTTTTTGGGCATGTTATTGCTGGATCTTTTCAAAACCACACACCTTCAAACTCAATGAAGCAATCCTTGTTCGTAACTGGTTCAGATAACTTGAATAAGGATCCCAAATTAAGAAAGATTGAGAAAGTCCAACCTAAGACAATCCAGTCACCTTTAGGTATTTATTGCGAACAACATTTCATGGATACTCATTTACATACACCAGAAGATAAATATAGTGTTCGCTTACCATTTAAAGATTCATTTCCCGGCGATATGTGCGAATCCAAAGGCCGGGCCTTGAAGAGGTTCTTTAATTTAGAATCTAGGTTAAGTAAAAATCCGACCCCTCGGCAGGAGTCCACAAATTTCATGGCAGAGCACATTAAACTTAAACATATAGAACGGACTATTGAAAAAGGATTACATTTAATTCCCCATCATGGAGTGATAAAGAAAGATGGTAATAATTCTAAAATCCGTGTGCTTTTCGACGCATCTGAATCTACTTCTGTTGCTTCCCTAAACGACCATTTGCATACAAGTTGCAGAGGAACATCACTGAAATCTTGTTTAACTTGAGAAGACAGCCAATCATTTCCCTCTAACCCGTCTGTTAATCATAAAACCTTTAATTTAAAATTCGAGGTCGAATTTTGGTGGGCGGGATGTTCAGGGAACACATATGTTGTTTTAAATTATTTGTTGTTTAATTCATTATTTTCAAATTAATTTCAAATTTAACATTGAATATCATACCAATCGAGTATTTAACTATTTAATTAGCATTAGTTTATTGTTATGTGCGTGGGCGTCTGTGATTGGTCGAAGACGCTCTGAGACAAACAAAAGACGCTTCAAGTCAGTCAGCTGTTGATTCTCGCCAGCCGAGTACGCATTACTCCTCACGCTTAAAACATTCTTTAAAAAACATTTATTACATTCTCGTTCACCCAGGGTGTTCAGTGGTGTATTGTGCACATTTGCAAACATTATTTTAGAAGACGAGCGAAGAGGAAGATTAAGTTCCCAGCGGGATGGACCTTTAAAGTAAAATACTTCCATCATTATTTTTTAAATAATGTATGAACATTACATTGTTTTTAATCTTCGACTTTAAATAACATTCTATTAACATTGGACTTAGCCTTTTAACATTAAATCAAATTGCTAAATTCAGCTATTATATATATCTTTGTATTGTAGTTATTAATCATTTGTTTATTACTCTAGTCTATAGATCATCAATGGCCATTCGATTAAAATAATTTTTTGTCTATAATAGTTTATAAGTTGTGTTTCATTTTCATTTAATCATTTTAGTTTCATTCTTGTTTAATAAATTATTTGTATTTAATAAATTATTTCTATTTAATAAATTATAGTTTAAGCTTTAAATATCAGAGGATTTTCTTTATTTCCTTTCATTCATATTATTTTGTTCTCCTTTTTTATTATGCTATTATTCCTTAAATTACAATGGTAAACTTTATGATAATATCTTCCATGTTATTCTTTTATTATATAAAACTTTTAATACATTAATCAACAAAACTAAGAGCATTGAGCACCGGCCATACTTTCTTCATCAGGGAAGCGAAAGGTTTTTATTATTAAAACCTAACTTGCCTGAACATACTGGTCCTCCGGGCTCCGGATCGCTTAATTGCCTTAGTTTTGTATTGAAATTAGCAAAAAAAGTGAAAGGAAATTCTCTGTTATTATATTCTTGTAATATACTTATAATCTGATTCTTTCTTTAAATTGATATTTTCGTTTGTATGCTTCACATTTTATTTTTGTATACATTTTTTGAATTCTAGCTTGGTTCCTACTTTATTTGTTTTATCCAGTCTTTGTAACTTTGTTAGTTGTTCGATCTCACCCACCAGATTTCGCTTACTTTAATTTAATTTCATACGCTCTAGTAAATTTTACCCCTTCATTTAGCTTCACTTTTTGAACAATAATCCTTCATGATGTCGACTGAGGCTTCATTACGCAGAAAACTCAATGTTTTAGCGCCAAAAATCAAAGCTGTTGTTGAACAAGGTCGTAAGGTCGATTCAGATAGGGATTGTCTTTTTATGTTCAAGGGGTTATATAAAAGTCTGCAACGCAATTATGATACCTATATTGCAACTTTTGAGTCATTAGAAGATATTTATGAGACCGAAGGCAAAGAGCTAAGTGATAAGGATCGGACCACATTGGCGAATGTTGAGCGGTATTTTCATGAATCGAATGCGATTTATGAAAAATATATGAATCCTACACCATCGCAACCAGCACAATTGGATCAGACTAGCATTCTGAATCAATCACTATCTTTGCGAACACATCTTCCAAAGATCAATCTTCCTAAATTTGATGGTAATTACCAGGACTGGCCCACATTCCGTGATACTTTCCTTTCTTTGATCCATAATGAGGCGGCTATTCCAAAGATTGAGAAATATCATTTTCTGTTGTCTTGCTTACATGGTTCTGCACGCTCACTCATCAAGAGTGTACCACTTCGCGAAGAGAACTATGACCAAGCCTGGTCGATCCTCGTTGAGAACTATGACAATAAACGTCTCTTGGCTACTCATCATTTGAATGCATTGTTGGAATTCAAACCATTGCCCTCTAAACCCAGTTTGCAATTATTAAAATCATTCCTTTCTAGTGTTGGAGAAAATATTCAAGCGTTTAAGCTCTTGAAAATACCTGATCCCGATGAGTTCATCTTATTTTCCTTAGCCATAAGATGTTTAGATCCTGCTACTAGAAGAGAATTCGAAAAAAGGAATCTGGACTCCGATTTTCCAAAATTTGACGACTTAGTCAAATTCATCAAGGATGAATGCAAAGCAGTAGAACTATCGGAAAATAACCCCTCCTACTCAAACTCAAACTCAGATTCAGTGCATTCCATTGTAAGGCCAAAATTCAAAACTTCATTAATGGTTGAGGGTAAGCGCTTTCGAACCGACAAAGTAGGATACCAAACTAAACAGAACTCACATAAACCATGCCCAGTGTGCAAGGGAACACATTCACTATATGAATGCTACCAATTCCGAAAAACACCAAACCATGCTAAGTGGAAGCTTCTCAAAGGCTGGAAAGGCTGTGTTAATTGCCTCAACGCCAATCATAAGCGTGATGATTGTGGATCAAAACATAGCTGCAGAATTTGCCGCAAACGTCATCACACTTGGCTTCATGTTGGTGGAGATCCCGCAAAAGATGCATCTCCACCTGGCGCCTCTACAAGGGAAGATGTTCAGTATGACAATAAGGACCAAGAAGTATCGCCCGTATCTCTAGCCAGTCATTCTCAAACTAATGATGTACTCCTAGGAACAGCTGTTGCTGCTATTAATGATAGCAAGGGAAATTTCCAACCTGTCCGCATGGTTCTCGATTGTGGTAGCCAATATTCATTCATTTCAGCCGATTGTGCTAATCGTCTCCAACTTAAGGTAAAACCATTCAACCTACCTATATCAGGCATTGGCCAGACGTCTCTAACTGGAAATCGGGGCATTGCTTCTTGTCTCATGCGCCCTGTCTTTGGAACTCAACAGCTTAGGACCAATGCCGTAGTTGTTGAATGCATTACTAATCCACTTCCTCATGTTGAACTACCTAGACAACTAGTTGAGACCTTCAAGCACTTTGAATTAGCAGATCCTACATTTCACCAGCCTGGACCCATTGAGTTTCTTTTGGGTGCTGATTTGTATTTTGAAATAATAAAGGACAAGCCAATTACGATCCAACCGACCTTTCCAAAACTTATCCCCACTGTTTTTGGGCATGTTATTGCTGGAACTTTTCAAAACCACACACCTTCAAACTCAATGAAGCAATCCTTGTTCGTAACTGGTTCAGATAACTTGAATAAGGATCCCAAATTAAGAAAGATTGAGAAAGTCCAACCTAAGACAATCCAGTCACCTTTAGGTATTTATTGCGAACAACATTTCATGGATACTCATTTACATACACCAGAAGATAAATATAGTGTTCGCTTACCATTTAAAGATTCATTTCCCGGCGATATGTGCGAATCCAAAGGCCGGGCCTTGAAGAGGTTCTTTAATTTAGAATCTAGGTTAAGTAAAAATCCGACCCCTCGGCAGGAGTCCACAAATTTCATGGCAGAGCACATTAAACTTAAACATATAGAACGGACTATTGAAAAAGGATTACATTTAATTCCCCATCATGGAGTGATAAAGAAAGATGGTAATAATTCTAAAATCCGTGTGCTTTTCGACGCATCTGAATCTACTTCTGTTGCTTCCCTAAACGACCATTTGCATACAAGTTGCAGAGGAACATCACTGAAATCTTGTTTAACTTGAGAAGACAGCCAATCATTTCCCTCTAACCCGTCTGTTAATCATAAAACCTTTAATTTAAAATTCGAGGTCGAATTTTGGTGGGCGGGATGTTCAGGGAACCCATATGTTGTTTTAAATTATTTGTTGTTTAATTCATTATTTTCAAATTAATTTCAAATTTAACATTGAATATCATACCAATCGAGTATTTAACTATTTAATTAGCATTAGTTTATTGTTATGTGCGTGGGCGTCTGTGATTGGTCGAAGACGCTCTGAGACAAACAAAAGACGCTTCAAGTCAGTCAGCTGTTGATTCTCGCCAGCCGAGTACGCATTACTCCTCACGCTTAAAACATTCTTTAAAAAACATTTATTACATTCTCGTTCACCCAGGGTGTTCAGTGGTGTATTGTGCACATTTGCAAACATTATTTTAGAAGACGAGCGAAGAGGAAGATTAAGTTCCCAGCGGGATGGACCTTTAAAGTAAAATACTTCCATCATTATTTTTTAAATAATGTATGAACATTACATTGTTTTTAATCTTCGACTTTAAATAACATTCTATTAACATTGGACTTAGCCTTTTAACATTAAATCAAATTGCTAAATTCAGCTATTATATATATCTTTGTATTGTAGTTATTAATCATTTGTTTATTACTCTAGTCTATAGATCATCAATGGCCATTCGATTAAAATAATTTTTTGTCTATAATAGTTTATAAGTTGTGTTTCATTTTCATTTAATCATTTTAGTTTCATTCTTGTTTAATAAATTATTTGTATTTAATAAATTATTTCTATTTAATAAATTATAGTTTAAGCTTTAAATATCAGAGGATTTTCTTTATTTCCTTTCATTCATATTATTTTGTTCTCCTTTTTTATTATGCTATTATTCCTTAAATTACAATGGTAAACTTTATGATAATATCTTCCATGTTATTCTTTTATTATATAAAACTTTTAATACATTAATCAACAAAACTAAGAGCATTGAGCACCGGCCATACTTTCTTCATCAGGGAAGCGAAAGGTTTTTATTATTAAAACCTAACTTGCCTGAACAGATAGTGTTGTGAGTTCTGCAAAGCCTGGATCCTATCTGCTGCTAAATCTGTCTTTACTTCTAGCTCTTGCGGGATGATTGAGGATTGTTCACCGGTCAGTAGGTATAAAGGGGAAAATTTGGTTACCCCATGAGTTGTCCGATTATATTCTTCTGTACATTCTCTCGCAATTGTAGACCAAGGTTTACGCGGTTCTTCACTGATTTTGCATCGAATTGGATTAACCAAAGTCTGGTTTAGGCGTTCGTTAAGACCATTGGAAAATGGGCGGTCTGCCGCAATGAAAACCATAATGATACCGTGCCGACGCAGAAAAGATTGAAACTGCTTGGAAATCGATCTGCCAATGATTTTATGCTTTTCAACAATAGGTTGAAGAAAACAAATCAAGTCCTTTGCTTGTTGACCTGTTGATGTGGTAGTAAATGCATATCGACTAAAGTGATCTACCAATAGATGCAGGAAACGCTTAGAAGATCGATTACCTCCAAAACCCAATATCTAGAGACATGATTACGAACGGCTCTTTAGCCGGACCTAATTGTGATAAGAGACCGATTTCTCGACTTCGTTGAGATTTGTTTCTCTTACAGGTATCACATGTGTCGCAGTATTCCCGAATAAGGGCATCCATCCTCTTAAAATAGTAGAATGATCTAATCTTTGCTGCTATATGGCCCACACCAATATGACCATAATGTTTGTGAATCTTATGAAATAGAAATTTACCAAAGTCTACTGATACAAATATCCGCTCTCTATTTCCGAGTTTTTTATAAACAAGATTACCTCTCTTTTTTACCTGTATGGTTTCTTAGCAATATATTTATTTTCTAAAAGTTTAATATGCGCTTCATGATGTTGTACTTGACCCACATCATATTTGTTCTTTGCAAATAAGATAAATTTAAGAATTAAGAAGATAAATATCTTTTTATACTATTAGAAAGCTTCATTTTCATTTCTTCGTCTAAATGGCGCAGCTTGTCATCAATTTCTGTAGCCATTTCATTATAATATAAGCGAACTACATCACTATTTTCTTCTTTGTGTATTTTTTCTAAATTTCCTCCTTGCACCTTCTGGAAAATATTTAATTCATCATCTTGGAACAGATGAAATTGCTGAATAGCATCTAGTCCCAGTAAAATATCGTAAGAAAAATTGTTGTTTCTTATTACATACGCCTCCATTTCTTTTTCTATTTTATGTATCTTGAAAGGTAATTTCATTTTTTCATAGCATCTCTGTACACCACTAATCGTTTTAAATATTTGTTCATTCTTGAAGATTTTATCTTTAAAATTTTCGAGAATTCTGGAATTAATCAGTGTAATATTTGAGCCACTGTTGTAAATTCCGATTATTTCTTTCTTATTTACTTTTACTTTTAATCTGATTAGTGGTGTGAAACCTCGTTTTTTGATTCTTCCTGTAAATTAACTGCAACTTCATCAGCTTCAGTCAAATTAACATTATTATTATTATAATTACTATTTCTTCTTTTATTCCTACACAATTCTATCGGGTGGTACCGGCCAGTGTGTCCTAGTGATTCACAAATAGAGCACGGCTTCCTATCATTTGATTTTAAACTATTATTTCCCGAGGAGTTACTCCCGAAAGACTTGTGAGCAGTGCTAGTCGTAGCCAGTGATTTAAGTTTTGTTTTATTTGTATTCGGATAAGCCTGCGTATACCTACGAAGTTGATTCATAAGCTTTTCAGTTGTAGTTATCTCTTCCTTATCAAGGCGATCTTGAATATAGAAAGGAAGACCAACCACTATATGATTGATGCGCGACATAGCCGTCATGGTCGGCTCAGTTTCTAATAATAATCTTTTTTTCGTTAATGCGTAATCAATAAATGAACCTTTAATGTACCTAAAAGTATAAGCATAATGTACTGTATGCCAACTCTTATCACTATACGTGTGTAGGAAAGAATCGCGCCAGTCTTTCCATGTCCCTTGCAAAGTTAATTTACAGAGAGTTGAGGTGTACCATTCTGTCGAATTTTCCTCCATAAATAACCGTAAAATTTGAATTTTCGATTGATCAGAATGAATGTTTTGACGGGAACATTCCCCTTCAAAAAGTTCAATCCACTTTCTAGCATTTTTTCTTCCCCGAAATTTCTCTAAAACAAATAACATATGAATCTGGGCTAAGTTTACCTCTTTTGGCTTCTCGGACCCAAGCTTAGCTGACAACTTCCCAATTACCTTTGTAACGAAAAATAAATAAACAAAAAAATAATTTTGTACAAAGTATATCCACCAAGACGATCTCTAATAATTTTTATTTTTTTTTATTATGTATAATACAAGGAGCTTTCGGCGTCCTGCGCCATATTCATCTAAAATATAATTAACAATCATTCAAAAACACTATTAAAAATTTTATAAAAATAACATGTTAACATAATATAGTTTTGTCATTCTACATAATATAAAATAAAACAATAGCATGCTTACCCTTTAATTCTCCTGAAATAGGGTCGTCACTGCATATTGGAATTCAACAATTTGGAATACCGTGTCGTCTGGCCCATCGTCTATGAAGGGTACTGCGGGCCTACTGGCTTAAGGTCGACGCGAGCGCGTTCTATTGTTATGTATTATGTGCGAATAGTGCTTAGGGATGTGGGCTGCTTCCTGTTTAGTATTTAATATTCTGTCTTGATTTATTGCAATGTATATGGATTCAATTATTTTTTGTTTTGGCCGGGAGGTGGATTTGTGTAGAATTTTTACGTTATCAAAATCTATTTCGTGTCTGGTTTGTTTAGCGTGGTTAGATAATGATGTGGCTGTTTTTGAATTTGGTTTGAGTGTGCTTTTATGGTTATAGATTCTAGTTTTGAGGTCGGTTGAAGTTGTGCCTATGTATGATTTGTTACAGTTTTTGCAGGGAATGTTGTATATTAGGTTTCTTTGATTTTCTATTGGTGTGGGGTCTTTTGTTTTCGTGAGAAGTTTACGTATTGGATGAGGGGGTTTGAGTGCGAATCTGAAGTCATCCACATCTAGTTTTTTGAAAGTGTTTATATATGTTATGTGTTAGTTTATCGATGTATGTGATGGATTTGAATTTTTTTGTGTAGTGATGTTGGTGATTGGTGTCGGGGTAAGATGTGGTGTCTTTTGTTGTGGTTTCCGGTTCTTTGTCTATTGTAATTTTAGGGGTTTCAGTATTAAAAAATTGGGTTAACGTGGTTTGAGAAGGGGGTTTATGGTTATTCTCTTTTGAACGTGGCAAGTTGTTGTCTATTTTATCGGCTGTGTCACTATCCTGGACCTTATTTATTAAATTATCATCTGTTTGTGAAGGGGGGATTTTATATTTATTAATTGCCCCATACCTTAGTTTTGATATTAGCCTTTTAGGGTAGAAGCTGTTATTTAAAATAGAAAAAATTTCTCTTTTGGTATCTTTTATATATGCATCATCCGTTAGGAGTATGGCTTTTTTTATAAGATTATTGCCTACGTTAGTGATTTGAGTTTTTGGATGATTAGAGTAGTAGTTTAGTATACTATTGGTTGTGATGGGTTTTTTGTACCATTTTGAATATATTTTGTGTTTTTCACGGATTATTGTCATATCTAAATAGTTAATACTATTGTTTTTTTCAATTTCATAGGTGAAAACTATTCTGGGATGGATGGCGTTGAGATTATCTAATAGTAATTGATTATCTGCTGTTTTATGGATAACGAGTAAGTCGTCAATGTATTTCGTAATTAATAGGGGCTGTTACGGCCGCTCATATGTTATTAAAAAAAAAAAAAAATCTTAACGAAGATGTTTTAGTTAAAAAAAAAAATTACTTTATCTTTATTGTAATAGTTGTAATTCATTTTTTTTTTATCGATAAGTCGAAACTCAAAATTTGAATAATTGAATTGAATAATTCTTGATATTATGATATGATAACGAAATTATGTACTAAATGTATAGGATTAAGCGGCAGTAGGCAACTTGTCGTCAGCTGGTACACAGGTGCTCTGTGACTGTTACGAACATTATTTTTTTTTTCTCATATATCATTAATCGCATATATTGCGATTAAAATTTCCGATCGTGCGGTCGGTTATCGGCAGTTTGGAGGCCGTTTCGTTTTCTCCAGGTTGGTTCACCAGCAAGACGACACCAATTTGTATTGTTACGATCTTCTCCGGAATGGACGCCTACTCACCGTCGAAATTTTAAGTTGATCAACTCATATGGTATTCACGAAGTCCAGCAATGATTTCGACAACATCGCCTGATTCTTTACCCAGGGTATTTAGACATTTTGTTTTATTTTAATTGTGCAATTAGTAAATTTGAATGAGCTCAGTAGAACTTATAATATACATTCACTGAAAAGATATTGAATATAAACATTAATATAATTATATAAACATTAATATATAATACCAGAATGGTTTGATTTATTTTTATGTAATTTGCAGAAGTTTATTTTTTTTTCCTTTTGTAAATTCTTTTCATAGCTAATTTTATTTTATGTTTATAAAGAAGTTGTATAGATATATTTATTCAATTTGTAATTTTTTTCTCATTTATTCTCATCTTTTGTTTTTACTAGTAACTTTTATCAATAAAGGGTTAAAAAAAGCATTCGGAATTATATTTTGAAATTCTTTAATTTGAGTCTTTACATTATATTTTTAAAAATGTTTCATATTATATTAAAGCTTATATTTTAATTTAAGGCTCTTTAAAGGTAACCAGTGTTTTTGCATTAGGGACAGGTTGATCAAGGTTGCAAGTCTGTGAACCTTACGACGCCCTAACAAATTTGGTCCTCCGGCCGCCGGATGCTTTTTTGAAAGTTTCTTTTATAATTTTTTTATATTAATCAACACATATATTTATATTTCTTTTTTCTACCTCAGAGTTGTAATTAATTACTTTAATTCTTATGTACATTGGGTTTTTGTGACACGTATTCTCCTTGTTCAGTTATTAATATTATTTCTCCTTTGATTTTTTTTCTTAAATTGCTATTTTTAATTTTCATAACTATGGCTCCTAAGGTAGATAAAGTAGAACTTCTCGAAGAACAAATGGAAGAAATCAAAGAGTTGGCTTCAGACATCAAAGATACTCAAACTCTAGGTCAATCACTCGATTCAAATCCCGCTAAAATTAATATTTTTAAAGCTAAGCTCTCCCGAATCGATTCGAACTGGGATAAATTTTTTTCTATTGCCATGAAAGCAAAACGGACAGCTGCTCAGATGGAGAAAACGGCTGAATTAACCCATATAACAAATTTGATTTCTCAAACACGCGATGCATTTTATGATGCACTAGCTTACGATATTCCCTATAATGAAGGAGGAAATACTTCTGTAGTCAATAATTCCCTATCCGAATCAAGTAATAATAAGGTTTTTAAATTACCTCCAATTTCGCTACCAACTTTTAATGGGGACATTTCCCACTGGGTATCTTATAAGGACACTTTTTTATCACTAATTCATGCAAATAATAACTTGTCACCGATTCAAAAATTTCATTACTTAAAGAGTTCTTTGAAAGGCTTAGCACTTCAATCATTGGCAGCAATACCTATTACAGCTGAATCATATCTGCAAGCATGGAATGTTCTATGCAAGAAATATGACAATAAACGTGTACAGGCGGCTAATTATCTTAATAAAATTTTTTCATATAAACCGATGCCTAAGATAACGCTTCCGGCACTTGAACAATTTTCCAACACTATATTGGAAAGTTCCTTGGCTTTTAAAAATCTTGGTTTAGAAGACCCAGCCGGTTTTATCCTCATCTCATATGCTTTAAGATTATTGGACCCCAAAACCAGGGAAAAGTTTGAATCTGAAATAGGAGGAGAAGAACTTGCATTTGCAGAATTTGTTAATTTCATACACAAACAGTGTACAATATTACAATCAGAAGCCTTAACTATGGGGGCGAGATCTCATTCACCTATTCCAGCAAAACCAAGAACATCGAAGCAAGTATTTATGACTACTACTACCTCAGAAGGAATTAACTTATGTCCACTGTGTAAAAATCCACACCGTATATACAAGTGTAGTAAATTTCTAAGCATGACTCCACAGCAAAGATTTAAAGAAATCAAAACCCGCCTACTATGCGTAAACTGCCTAGCCCCAAATCATTCTGCAAAAACATGCAGGTCTACAAATACTTGTAGATACTGTAACCATAAGCATCATAGCCTACTTCATTTTAAACAAAATAAGGAGGTCTCTGATAGTCCAAAGTCTCAGAATACTACAACGAACCTACATGGAAAAGGCTCTCCTAATGATTGTGTTCCTTTAACAGAAACTATGACCTCACCGGTTCATGATCAAGCTCATGGTGCAGTACTTTCGGGCCTTATGAAAGGAGAATCATTGGTACTTTTAGGGACTGCATTAGCTAGGATAAAAGACCTGACTGGAACATTTCATACAATTCGTTTGCTTATCGATAGCGGAGCCCAACGCTCTTTCATCACAGAAGCTTGCGTAAAGAGGTTAGCTTTGCGACAACAAAGAAATTCCCAGGATCTCAGTGGGTTTAGTAATATTCCAATAGAAGATGGAAAATTTAAAGTCACATGCGTATTAGCTCCCAAAGATAATTTTCACCCACAATTCCAAACAGAAGCAGTGGTTGTGAAAGAAATAACAGCACTTATGCCTAATTCACCAGTACCTCGCAGCGTCATAGACTATTTTAAAGACTATGAATTAGCAGATCCAGGGTTTTGGCACCCAGGTCGTATAGACTTTTTATTAGGCGCAGACCTGTTTGGAGAAATTCTTAGCGGCAACTCCGTCATAACACCGAAAGGGTATCCCAATGCTATAAAATCAATATTCGGATGGGTTATCACAGGAAAGATTGATGTTTCATCTCAACAAAATCAAGTTAATGCAATGCTTGCCGTGACACCCTCATTGAACCAACTTATAGAAAATTTTTGGAATATAGAAGAGGTTGAGGTCCCAATACCCGCCAGCAAAGAAGATATCTATTGTGAAGAATTTTTCAAAAACACTCATTCCAGAACAGATTCAGGACGCTATATGGTACGACTGCCCTTTAAAAATCCTTCAGAGGTAATATTAGGAAATTCTCGAACTACCGCCCTCCACCGTTTTTACAAACTAGAAGCCCGTCTCCTTAAATCCCCGGCTAAAAAACTGGAATATTCTTCAGTATTTCAAGAATATTTAGATAAAAACTTCATGGTTCCCACTTCTTCAGAAAATGCATATTTTTTACCTCATCATGGGGTTTTCAAGGCCAGCTCTACAACAAAACTACGCATAGTTCTTGATGCTTCTATGCCAACTTCTAAAGGCTCAATCAATGATAAACTAATTACAGGTCCAAAATTACAGGCGGACATTAAAAATGTTATTTTAAACTTTCGAAAATTTCCTGTTGCATTGACTTCAGATATTTGCAAAATGTATTTACAAATTTTAATACATCCGGAAGATCGCAAATATCAGCACATATTTTATCGTTTTAACCCGTCAGAGAAGGTTCAAGAATACGAATTAACCAGGCTAAGTTTTGGCATGTCATGCTCTCCGTACTTAGCGTTACGGGTAATAAAGCAATTAATCAAGGATGAAGGGTCAGCTTTTCCCTTGGCTGTCAGTGCTTTGCAGCATAATCTTTACATGGATGACATTTTAACTGGTGCCAATAATATTGAAGAAGCTTTAAAATTGTACCAAGAGCTCCAGGAACTTTTACTTCGAGGGGGTTTTGAATTGAAGAAATGGGCTAGTAATTCCAACATGGTAGTCCAATCAATTCCAGAAGGCTTAAGAGAAACTCCAATGGAATTTACAACATCTGACGAATCGTCAGTAAAAATCCTAGGAATGATGTGGGACCCAAAATCTGACAAATTTTATTATAATGTTCGTACATCTTCAATAATTAGAACAAAAAGAGCAGTTTTATCTACAATCGCTAGACTGTATGATCCACTGGGGTATTTGGCTCCAGTACTCTTTAAGGCCAAGCGACTACTGCAAAGTCTTTGGAAACTTAAATTAAATTGGGATGAATCTTTGCCTAATGATATCAACACACAATGGGAAAGATTTATTAATGAACTTAAAACTTTAGAAACAATTCACATTCCGCGTTGCATAATGCCATCTCAAACACACCAACGCTTCATGATGGGGTTCGCGGACGCATCAGACTTGGGATATGCAGCTGCAATCTATCTAAGATCACAATCATTTGAAGGGGAAGTTAATACCTATTTGTTAGCAGCAAAGACTCGTATCGCCCCAATTAAACCCTTATCTATACCTAGATTGGAATTGTGTGCAGCATTGCTGTTGGTGAATCTCCTAAATTCCTGCAATGATGTAATTTGGCAGCTATCTCCAACATCCATGTTTCTATTTTCTGACTCAACTGTTGTGTTAGGCTGGTTAGGGACACCTCCACATAAGCTAAAAGTATTTGTTGCGAATAGAGTCGTACAAATTTTGCAATTATCACGTTTTGAAAACTGGCACCACGTTTCTTCAAAGGACAACCCAGCTGATATAGCCTCTAGAGGAGTCTTTCCAGCTTCTCTCAAGGATCAAATGTTGTGGTGGCAAGGACCAGTTTGGGTAAAAGAGGATCCCTCAACATGGCCAATAACTCAAGCATTTAATAAAAGTTCAGACAACCTACCTGAAATTAAATCTGATTCTACCCTTTTGTGTCACGCATACACTGCCAAAATCTCAGGGGATGAATGGTTAAAAAATGTTTCTTCTTTTATCAAAGTTCAAAGAATAACTGCCTACATTCTGAGATTCATCAACAACTCTAAAAAGAATTCAGTACGAATGACGGGCATTCTGAGCTTAAAAGAGATTCGTAAGGCAACCGAGATCTGCATAAAAATGAACCAAGCTCACTTTTACCGTAAGGAACTTCTTCTGGTCGCAAGTGGAGAAGGTGATAAAACGCAATTATCATCCGTTGCACCCTTTTTAGATTCTCTTGGTGTTCTGAGGGTGGGCGGGCGTTTACATAACAGTCATTTGACTTATGAGGCTAAACACCCAATTATATTACATCCTAAATCTCATTTTACAAGAAAGCTGGTGGATCATTTGCATATATGTTATTTACATGCTGGAGCTCAACTGCTTCATTCACTAATTAGGAGACAGTATTGGATACCAACTGCAAGAAAACTTATAAGGTCAAGGGTACATCAGTGTGTTACCTGTCACCGTTTACGTGTATCTAATTTTGCGCCATTTATGAGTACATTACCAGCCACTCGTTTTGAACAAGGCCGAGCATTCATCAATGTGGGAGTAGACTTTGCCGGACCTTTCCTAATTAAGGAATCTTCAAGAAAAAATGCACATGCGACCAAAGCCTATGTATGCTTGTACGTTTGTATGACCACAAAAGCGGTTCACCTTGAGCTGGTTTCTGAGCTCACTACCGATGCCTTCATAGCGTGCCTAGATAGATTTGTTGCTCGAAGAGGAGTACCTGCTCGCATTTTCTCGGATAACGCAACAAACTTTGTGGGGGCTGATAGAAGATTGAGGGAGTTATGGAATTATTTCAGAAACCCAGGGACTCAAGAGCGTATAACTGAACATTGCAATATGAAACAGATTGAATGGAACTTTATCCCTCCATCCTCCCCTCACTTTGGAGGTCTTTGGGAAGCGGGGGTAAAGTCTATGAAAACACATTTGGTAAAGGTATTACATGAGCGCTGTCTTACGTTTGAGGAGCTCTATACCAATGTTACCAACATCGAGGCCATATTAAATTCTCGGCTATTGTGCCCCCTTTCCTCATCTCCGGATGACTTCGATCCGTTAACTCCAGGTCATTTCCTTATTGGAGGCCCTCTAGTTGCCACGCAGGAATTAACTCTAACCGACATTCCAATGAACAGATTGACCCGTTGGCAATTATTGAAAAGATCAATTCAGGACATATGGCAGCGATGGCGGTTAGAATATTTGAACAGTTTACAACAGCGGGTCGAATGGAGATCGCACACAAAAAATGTCACAACAGGAACCTTGGTTCTAATAAAAGAATCACGATTACCTCCCCGTTGTTGGCCAGCAGCACGAATTATTGAGACCTATCCCAGTAAAGATGGTATTGTTAGGATAGTAAAGTTAAAAACCGCAACAGGAGAATACGTGCGATCAGTTGCTCAGTTAGCACCTTTGTTACCTCCTTCAGAGGAAGGACCTGATTGAAATTTTATTACATAAAATTTGGTGGGCGGTATGTTACGGCCGCTCATATGTTATTAAAAAAAAAAAAAATCGTAACGAAGATGTTTTAGTTAAAAAAAAAAAATTACTTTATCTTTATTGTAATAGTTGTAATTCATTTTTTTTTTATCGATAAGTCGAAACTCAAAATTTGAATAATTGAATTGAATAATTCTTGATATTATGATATGATAACGAAATTATGTACTAAATGTATAGGATTAAGCGGCAGTAGGCAACTTGTCGTCAGCTGGTACACAGGTGCTCTGTGACTGTTACGAACATTATTTTTTTTTTCTCATATATCATTAATCGCATATATTGCGATTAAAATTTCCGATCGTGCGGTCGGTTATCGGCAGTTTGGAGGCCGTTTCGTTTTCTCCAGGTTGGTTCACCAGCAAGACGACACCAATTTGTATTGTTACGATCTTCTCCGGAATGGACGCCTACTCACCGTCGAAATTTTAAGTTGATCAACTCATATGGTATTCACGAAGTCCAGCAATGATTTCGACAACATCGCCTGATTCTTTACCCAGGGTATTTAGACATTTTGTTTTATTTTAATTGTGCAATTAGTAAATTTGAATGAGCTCAGTAGAACTTATAATATACATTCACTGAAAAGATATTGAATATAAACATTAATATAATTATATAAACATTAATATATAATACCAGAATGGTTTGATTTATTTTTATGTAATTTGCAGAAGTTTATTTTTTTTTTCCTTTTGTAAATTCTTTTCATAGCTAATTTTATTTTATGTTTATAAAGAAGTTGTATAGATATATTTATTCAATTTGTAATTTTTTTCTCATTTATTCTCATCTTTTGTTTTTACTAGTAACTTTTATCAATAAAGGGTTAAAAAAAGCATTCGGAATTATATTTTGAAATTCTTTAATTTGAGTCTTTACATTATATTTTTAAAAATGTTTCATATTATATTAAAGCTTATATTTTAATTTAAGGCTCTTTAAAGGTAACCAGTGTTTTTGCATTAGGGACAGGTTGATCAAGGTTGCAAGTCTGTGAACCTTACGACGCCCTAACAGGGGCTTTATACCGGATTGATTAAGTGCCTTGTTAATGATGTGGTTCATTACTATCCCCGATAGATTAACACTTAAACAATCGCCCATTGGAAGGCCGAAAATTTGTTTATATGTTTGGTTTTGAAATGAAAAATACCCATTATCTGTGCATAGCCTGATTCCTTCAAGGAACATAGTTTTGCTTTTTATTGGGGTATGTGGTTCAATTTTGTCCCAGTTATCAGAAATCAGTTTAAAAGCCAATTTAAGGGGTGTGTTAGTAAATAGGCATTTGACGTCATAACTAATCATCGAGTAGTCATCATTAATATGTTCAAATTTTTTAAGTATGTTTTTTAGTTCTAAGGAGTTTTTGACGTCATATGTGTTATCTTGAGAAAAATGATTCAGGCTTGGATTTAGGAATTTTGAGAGAAGGTATGTAGGGCCGTTGGTGGCATCTACGATGGGTCGGCAAGGAGCGCCTGCTTTATGTGTTTTTACAAGGCCATATATTTTTGGTGTATTGTAATAGTTATTAATTAGTTTAGGCTTAATCTGTTTATTAATAAATTTATATTTTTCTAATTTGTTGATATAATCAATCACTGATTTGTTGATATCCTTACCCGGGTCATGCCTAATTGTTTTGTATACCTGTTTGTCATTCAGTAAATCCATCATCTTATTATTGTATTGTTCTTTAAGGATAATTACTAATTGTTTAGTTTTGTCTGACTTGACTAAATATAATTCGGGGTTGTTTTTGAAAAAGATTTTCGTACTATTACAATCGGACTTGATTATTTTTTTAAAAGGTGCAAGATGGTGTGATTCCAGACTATTGTTATTATTGTTGCCTAGATTCATAAAATTGAGTATGCATTTATTGATGTTGTTCCTAAGGGCGTTTTTGTGACTGTCAGACGTTTCAAGGTCATATAAAATATGTTCTACATCTGCTATAAGTTCTATAATATCTTTTTGGTGATTTGAAGGGAAAAAATTAAAAGATTCACCCAGGCTGAGAAAATTAATGATATTGAGTGGGATGTTGTGATCGGACATATTTATAATTCTGTTTTCTAAGTGTAGTGCTTTATATTTATCAACTATTTTGCTATAATGGTGTTTAATTTGTAAATTTAAATTAATATTCTGTGAGATGATTGTGGTTCTAAAATTTGTGCTTGGAGAAATAACGTTGCCATCACTATATGGATTAATAAACGTAGTGTTTATTTTCCTATTGGCCTTAACGGTTAGCAATACTTTCTTAATATCGAGCAGCTTCTCAAAGTACTCATTGTAAATATTTATCAGGAATAAATGTATGTTATTATCCAGTTTTTTTATATTTTCTATTAAAATGTTATATTTGTTAGTGTAATAATGACAGAGCCAATAGGCTTGCTTTATATCTAGGTTTATGAGTTTCAGATTTATGGTATTGAAAAAGTTGTGGTGTCGATATTGTAACAGGAATTTTTTGTTGAAAGAATTCTCGAGTTTAATGGTATGGTTTAAGAGATGAATTGGAAAGATATTGTTATTTTTGCAGTATTTGAGATAAAATAATTTACTTCTTGCGTCTAAGAGTTTATACATATAATTAAGGAAAGCATGCGATTGTTTATCCATAGAATGACTTACAAAATCAGAAAGTTTTTGTTTGATGTCTGTCTTCAATGACGAAAGATTCCTTTTCAAAGCAGAACATTCCTTGTGAGGTAGATAGGGTATACTCGGTGCACCCTCCATCTTGTATCTAAGTAGTAGGTAGATCGTTAAAATTGTTGTACAAAGTATATCCACCAAGACGATCTCTAATAATTTTTATTTTTTTTATTATGTATAATACAAGGAGCTTTCGGCGTCCTGCGCCATATTCATCTAAAATATAATTAACAATCATTCAAAAACACTATTAAAAATTTTATAAAAATAACATGTTAACATAATATAGTTTTGTCATTCTACATAATATAAAATAAAACAATAGCATGCTTACCCTTTAATTCTCCTGAAATAGGGTCGTCACTGCATATTGGAATTCAACAATTTGGAATACCGTGTCGTCTGGCCCATCGTCTATGAAGGGTACTGCGGGCCTACTGGCTTAAGGTCGACGCGAGCGCGTTCTATTGTTATGTATTATGTGCGAATAGTGCTTAGGGATGTGGGCTGCTTCCTGTTTAGTATTTAATATTCTGTCTTGATTTATTGCAATGTATATGGATTCAATTATTTTTTGTTTTGGCCGGGAGGTGGATTTGTGTAGAATTTTTACGTTATCAAAATCTATTTCGTGTCTGGTTTGTTTAGCGTGGTTAGATAATGATGTGGCTGTTTTTGAATTTGGTTTGAGTGTGCTTTTATGGTTATAGATTCTAGTTTTGAGGTCGGTTGAAGTTGTGCCTATGTATGATTTGTTACAGTTTTTGCAGGGAATGTTGTATATTAGGTTTCTTTGATTTTCTATTGGTGTGGGGTCTTTTGTTTTCGTGAGAAGTTTACGTATTGGATGAGGGGGTTTGAGTGCGAATCTGAAGTCATCCACATCTAGTTTTTTGAAAGTGTTTATAATTAGTTATTAATTTTTTCCTACTTCTTGAGACTATTCAATTTATAACTGTGGATAAGGGCGACCAATTAAGTCTCAACACTGTTTTTCTTTAGAGCTTCTTTATTGCAAACGTTTCGGCCAGTTCGGCCATCTTCAGTGCTGTAAGTCAACATAATACAAATTATTTTTTTAAATTCACATATTTGCAAACAATTATCTATTATTCTGATAACAATTCATTTAAAAACAATAACAATTAAATTCTCTCACAACCTACTACTAAGTCAACAATGAAATTAATAAATTATTAACAATTACCTAAATCTGATTGATAAAAATAGTCTTCTAAAAATCCACCATCAGTGGTTAGTCAATTAATAATTAAAATAAATAGGTGTTTGCTACCCTTGTCCAACTACCTGTTTTATATTGTCAATTGTTCAAAGTTCAGGGAGGATTAAGGGAAAATGGACTCCACACTGCAAACCAATCATTTCTGTTTAAAAAAAAAAAAAAAAAAAAAAAAAAAAAAAAAAAAAAAAAAAAAAAAAAAAAAAAAAAAAAAAAAAAAAAAAAAAAAAAAAAAAATATATATATATATATATATATAAATACATACATAGACACTCACACACATTACATTCTTTCCAAATCGTGTCCTATTCTCCTTTTTCTCCCCTTTCTCTCTTTCCCTATCTTATTTGTTAATTTTTTCCAGTATTTCTCCATACAACTGATTAATATTTCTCGAATCTGTTTTGAAATTTATGGCATTTTTTATATTTTCAGAAATGTGAATTGCCTCCAGCAGTTTTCTTCTTGTACTGTTTTCTTCCTTGTTTAAGATCTGCACATTTTCAAAATAAAATTCATGGTTGAGTTCTCCTGCATGTTTGGCTAATGCAGATTTGTTAATATTTTTTTGGCCATTTTTACAATCATTTTTGTGTTGATAAATCCGGTCTTTTAAATATTGTTTGGTTTCTCCTATGTATGTCGCCGGGCATCTGAGACAATCTATTTTATAGACTATGTTTGATTGCAAATCCTTATTAATTATGTCCTTTAAGTTATTGTATGTGTTTTTTACTTTATTTGTGGGTCTGAATGCAAAGTT
Organism: Aelia acuminata; assembly: GCA_911387785.2. Taxonomy (NCBI): domain Eukaryota; kingdom Metazoa; phylum Arthropoda; class Insecta; order Hemiptera; family Pentatomidae; genus Aelia; species Aelia acuminata. The sequence continues at coordinate 1,570,132 of CAJVQU020000004.1, forward strand.
GTAATCTTCTACATCATATTCCTTGAAGGTTTTTTGAATATTTTCTGCCAATCCTTTGATGTATGTTAATTTAACATATTTTTTTATTATTATTTTTCTTTTTTCTATTTGGGTACTTTTCTTTTTCACGCTTTTATTAATTATTAGATTAATATTTTTCGCCCATGCCTTTTCTATTATATTTTTGGGATAAAAGTTATCCATGAATAATTGAAATATTTTGGTTTTTATATTACTTAAAAATATTTCGTCAGTTACTTTTATGGCCTTATTAATAATGTTATTCATCACATTTACTTTCATGTGGTGTGGATGTAACGATAGATAATTTAGGATGATGTTACTGGTGGTTTGTTTCTTAGTCCACTCGGTGTAAATTTTATTATTGATCCTGACTATGTTTATATCTAGAAACCTGATTTTGCCTTTTTGTTCTACCTCCATCGTGAATTTCAGCTTTTTGTGATATCCATTTAATGCCTCTAAGAATTTCTTTGTGCTATTTTTATTTATAATACAGAATATATCATCTATATACTTCATTATTATTTTGGGCTTTATCCCTGATTTTATTATTGCTTCTTTAATTAAAACGTTTATCACTAACCCAGACAGCACTACTGGCATTACACCCCCCATTGGCAGTCCCAAAAGTTGTCTAAACAATTCTCCTTTATAACTAAATATCCCATTTTCACATATCAGTTTTATCCCCTCTAGATATAGGTTTTTATTTTTTATTTTTGTGTATGGCACCACTTTCTCCCAATTTTCTTCTATGATATTATATACTTTTTTAAGTGGCACATTAGTAAATAGGGATACAATGTCAAAACTGATCATTAATTCATCTTCATTAATGCTTATACCTCTTAATTTTTCTTTAACCTCTATGGAATTCTTGACATCATAAGGATTGTCACTGGCTAGGTTATCTAATGAAGGTTTCAAATATTTGGAAAATTTATACATAGGAGATTTTCTACCATCAACAATTGGACGTAAATTTCTTTCTTCTTTATGAAGCTTTATCAATCCAAAAATTCTAGGGTGAATGCAGTGTTGGTCTATTAGTTGTTTTTTATCTTTTTCATCTATAAATTTGTGGGCATATAACCTTTCAATATATTTAGTTAATTTTTTCTTTATTTCTGGTAATGGATCCAACCTAACTTTCCTGTAAGTATTGTCCTCATTTAAAAGTTCTTGCATTTTTCTGTCATAATCCTTTACCTCCATAATAGCCACTTTTTTAGTTTTATCTGATTTTAAAACAATTAATTGGGGATTTTTCTTTTTAAATTTTAGCACCTCTTTTAAATCATTCTCCCAGATTTGGTAAATTAATTTTTGATTCTTGGTCTTATTTTGTTCAATATAATTTCCTATTTTCCTAATTATATTATTTCTTAATCCTGTGATGTGACTTTCACAGGTATCCATTGAGCTTAGAATATATTCTACATCACTAATTAAATTGATAATGTCTTTTCTTAAATCTAATGGGAAAATGTTCACATTATCACCCAGACTAAGAAAATTTAATACATTTTTTGGAATATTAATATCTGTCATATTTACAACAAGACCTTTCATATGCAGCTTTTTGTACCTGTCCACCATCTGATGTTCAGATGAATTTGTCATGATTTTAAATTTACCTTCAATGTTATTACTATCAATGAATGTTCTATTTGCATGGTTATTCATATTGTTTGTCTCAGTGTAAGGTTTATTAATTTTAATTTTAATTAGTCGTTTTATTTTAAATTTTAAAGTGGAAAAATGTAAATGTTTGCAGGTTACAGTATATTTTGATATTAGGTTTTCTATGCTATCCCTTGTTGCTGGAAAAATATTGGCAATCTCATTTTTAATTACATTTAACTTTTTTAGGGCACTATTTTTCAACCAAAACCCTTGTTTTATGTCGAGGCTTAAAATATCTCTTGCCATCCTATATAAATACTGGCTTTTGTTCTGATTCAGCAAAAAACTGTTGTTGAATATATTGTCACAACTAATAATAGGATAAAGTATATGAGATGGTATAATATTTTCTGCTCTATATCCCTTTAGATAATAAATCTTACCTTCAGCTTTAATGAGTTTTCTAAAACAGTTAATAAGATTATCAATCACATTTAGGTTATTGTTACCAACTATTTTAACAATATCCGCTTTGAAGTTCCTTAACATTTCATCGAGCGAAGCCATACTGGTCTGCTTCAGATTTAATGATTAGTTATTAATTTTTTCCTACTTCTTGAGACTATTCAATTTATAACTGTGGATAAGGGCGACCAATTAAGTCTCAACACTGTTTTTCTTTAGAGCTTCTTTATTGCAAACGTTTCGGCCAGTTCGGCCATCTTCAGTGCTGTAAGTCAACATAATACAAATTATTTTTTTAAATTCACATATTTGCAAACAATTATCTATTATTCTGATAACAATTCATTTAAAAACAATAACAATTAAATTCTCTCACAACCTACTACTAAGTCAACAATGAAATTAATAAATTATTAACAATTACCTAAATCTGATTGATAAAAATAGTCTTCTAAAAATCCACCATCAGTGGTTAGTCAATTAATAATTAAAATAAATAGGTGTTTGCTACCCTTGTCCAACTACCTGTTTTATATTGTCAATTGTTCAAAGTTCAGGGAGGATTAAGGGAAAATGGACTCCACACTGCAAACCAATCATTTCTGTTTAAAAAAAAAAAAAAAAAAAAAAAAAAAAAAAAAAAAAAAAAAAAAAAAAAAAAAAAAAAAAAAAAAAAAAAAAAAAAAAAAAAAAATATATATATATATATATAAATACATACATAGACACTCACACACATTACATTCTTTCCAAATCGTGTCCTATTCTCCTTTTTCTCCCCTTTCTCTCTTTCCCTATCTTATTTGTTAATTTTTTCCAGTATTTCTCCATACAACTGATTAATATTTCTCGAATCTGTTTTGAAATTTATGGCATTTTTTATATTTTCAGAAATGTGAATTGCCTCCAGCAGTTTTCTTCTTGTACTGTTTTCTTCCTTGTTTAAGATCTGCACATTTTCAAAATAAAATTCATGGTTGAGTTCTCCTGCATGTTTGGCTAATGCAGATTTGTTAATATTTTTTTGGCCATTTTTACAATCATTTTTGTGTTGATAAATCCGGTCTTTTAAATATTGTTTGGTTTCTCCTATGTATGTCGCCGGGCATCTGAGACAATCTATTTTATAGACTATGTTTGATTGCAAATCCTTATTAATTATGTCCTTTAAGTTATTGTATGTGTTTTTTACTTTATTTGTGGGTCTGAATGCAAAGTTGTAATCTTCTACATCATATTCCTTGAAGGTTTTTTGAATATTTTCTGCCAATCCTTTGATGTATGTTAATTTAACATATTTTTTTATTATTATTTTTCTTTTTTCTATTTGGGTACTTTTCTTTTTCACGCTTTTATTAATTATTAGATTAATATTTTTCGCCCATGCCTTTTCTATTATATTTTTGGGATAAAAGTTATCCATGAATAATTGAAATATTTTGGTTTTTATATTACTTAAAAATATTTCGTCAGTTACTTTTATGGCCTTATTAATAATGTTATTCATCACATTTACTTTCATGTGGTGTGGATGTAACGATAGATAATTTAGGATGATGTTACTGGTGGTTTGTTTCTTAGTCCACTCGGTGTAAATTTTATTATTGATCCTGACTATGTTTATATCTAGAAACCTGATTTTGCCTTTTTGTTCTACCTCCATCGTGAATTTCAGCTTTTTGTGATATCCATTTAATGCCTCTAAGAATTTCTTTGTGCTATTTTTATTTATAATACAGAATATATCATCTATATACTTCATTATTATTTTGGGCTTTATCCCTGATTTTATTATTGCTTCTTTAATTAAAACGTTTATCACTAACCCAGACAGCACTACTGACATTACACCCCCCATTGGCAGTCCCAAAAGTTGTCTAAACAATTCTCCTTTATAACTAAATATCCCATTTTCACATATCAGTTTTATCCCCTCTAGATATAGGTTTTTATTTTTTATTTTTGTGTATGGCACCACTTTCTCCCAATTTTCTTCTATGATATTATATACTTTTTTAAGTGGCACATTAGTAAATAGGGATACAATGTCAAAACTGATCATTAATTCATCTTCATTAATGCTTATACCTCTTAATTTTTCTTTAACCTCTATGGAATTCTTGACATCATAAGGATTGTCACTGGCTAGGTTATCTAATGAAGGTTTCAAATATTTGGAAAATTTATACATAGGAGATTTTCTACCATCAACAATTGGACGTAAATTTCTTTCTTCTTTATGAAGCTTTATCAATCCAAAAATTCTAGGGTGAATGCAGTGTTGGTCTATTAGTTGTTTTTTATCTTTTTCATCTATAAATTTGTGGGCATATAACCTTTCAATATATTTAGTTAATTTTTTCTTTATTTCTGGTAATGGATCCAACCTAACTTTCCTGTAAGTATTGTCCTCATTTAAAAGTTCTTGCATTTTTCTGTCATAATCCTTTACCTCCATAATAGCCACTTTTTTAGTTTTATCTGATTTTAAAACAATTAATTGGGGATTTTTCTTTTTAAATTTTAGCACCTCTTTTAAATCATTCTCCCAGATTTGGTAAATTAATTTTTGATTCTTGGTCTTATTTTGTTCAATATAATTTCCTATTTTCCTAATTATATTATTTCTTAATCCTGTGATGTGACTTTCACAGGTATCCATTGAGCTTAGAATATATTCTACATCACTAATTAAATTGATAATGTCTTTTCTTAAATCTAATGGGAAAATGTTCACATTATCACCCAGACTAAGAAAATTTAATACATTTTTTGGAATATTAATATCTGTCATATTTACAACAAGACCTTTCATATGCAGCTTTTTGTACCTGTCCACCATCTGATGTTCAGATGAATTTGTCATGATTTTAAATTTACCTTCAATGTTATTACTATCAATGAATGTTCTATTTGCATGGTTATTCATATTGTTTGTCTCAGTGTAAGGTTTATTAATTTTAATTTTAATTAGTCGTTTTATTTTAAATTTTAAAGTGGAAAAATGTAAATGTTTGCAGGTTACAGTATATTTTGATATTAGGTTTTCTATGCTATCCCTTGTTGCTGGAAAAATATTGGCAATCTCATTTTTAATTACATTTAACTTTTTTAGGGCACTATTTTTCAACCAAAACCCTTGTTTTATGTCGAGGCTTAAAATATCTCTTGCCATCCTATATAAATACTGGCTTTTGTTCTGATTCAGCAAAAAACTGTTGTTGAATATATTGTCACAACTAATAATAGGATAAAGTATATGAGATGGTATAATATTTTCTGCTCTATATCCCTTTAGATAATAAATCTTACCTTCAGCTTTAATGAGTTTTCTAAAACAGTTAATAAGATTATCAATCACATTTAGGTTATTGTTACCAACTATTTTAACAATATCCGCTTTGAAGTTCCTTAACATTTCATCGAGCGAAGCCATACTGGTCTGCTTCAGATTTAATGATTAGTTATTAATTTTTTCCTACTTCTTGAGACTATTCAATTTATAACTGTGGATAAGGGCGACCAATTAAGTCTCAACACTGTTTTTCTTTAGAGCTTCTTTATTGCAAACGTTTCGGCCAGTTCGGCCATCTTCAGTGCTGTAAGTCAACATAATACAAATTATTTTTTTAAATTCACATATTTGCAAACAATTATCTATTATTCTGATAACAATTCATTTAAAAACAATAACAATTAAATTCTCTCACAACCTACTACTAAGTCAACAATGAAATTAATAAATTATTAACAATTACCTAAATCTGATTGATAAAAATAGTCTTCTAAAAATCCACCATCAGTGGTTAGTCAATTAATAATTAAAATAAATAGGTGTTTGCTACCCTTGTCCAACTACCTGTTTTATATTGTCAATTGTTCAAAGTTCAGGGAGGATTAAGGGAAAATGGACTCCACACTGCAAACCAATCATTTCTGTTTAAAAAAAAAAAAAAAAAAAAAAAAAAAAAAAAAAAAAAAAAAAAAAAAAAAAAAAAAAAAAAAAAAAAAAAAAAAAAAAAAAAAATATATATATATATATAAATACATACATAGACACTCACACACATTACATTCTTTCCAAATCGTGTCCTATTCTCCTTTTTCTCCCCTTTCTCTCTTTCCCTATCTTATTTGTTAATTTTTTCCAGTATTTCTCCATACAACTGATTAATATTTCTCGAATCTGTTTTGAAATTTATGGCATTTTTTATATTTTCAGAAATGTGAATTGCCTCCAGCAGTTTTCTTCTTGTACTGTTTTCTTCCTTGTTTAAGATCTGCACATTTTCAAAATAAAATTCATGGTTGAGTTCTCCTGCATGTTTGGCTAATGCAGATTTGTTAATATTTTTTTGGCCATTTTTACAATCATTTTTGTGTTGATAAATCCGGTCTTTTAAATATTGTTTGGTTTCTCCTATGTATGTCGCCGGGCATCTGAGACAATCTATTTTATAGACTATGTTTGATTGCAAATCCTTATTAATTATGTCCTTTAAGTTATTGTATGTGTTTTTTACTTTATTTGTGGGTCTGAATGCAAAGTTGTAATCTTCTACATCATATTCCTTGAAGGTTTTTTGAATATTTTCTGCCAATCCTTTGATGTATGTTAATTTAACATATTTTTTTATTATTATTTTTCTTTTTTCTATTTGGGTACTTTTCTTTTTCACGCTTTTATTAATTATTAGATTAATATTTTTCGCCCATGCCTTTTCTATTATATTTTTGGGATAAAAGTTATCCATGAATAATTGAAATATTTTGGTTTTTATATTACTTAAAAATATTTCGTCAGTTACTTTTATGGCCTTATTAATAATGTTATTCATCACATTTACTTTCATGTGGTGTGGATGTAACGATAGATAATTTAGGATGATGTTACTGGTGGTTTGTTTCTTAGTCCACTCGGTGTAAATTTTATTATTGATCCTGACTATGTTTATATCTAGAAACCTGATTTTGCCTTTTTGTTCTACCTCCATCGTGAATTTCAGCTTTTTGTGATATCCATTTAATGCCTCTAAGAATTTCTTTGTGCTATTTTTATTTATAATACAGAATATATCATCTATATACTTCATTATTATTTTGGGCTTTATCCCTGATTTTATTATTGCTTCTTTAATTAAAACGTTTATCACTAACCCAGACAGCACTACTGACATTACACCCCCCATTGGCAGTCCCAAAAGTTGTCTAAACAATTCTCCTTTATAACTAAATATCCCATTTTCACATATCAGTTTTATCCCCTCTAGATATAGGTTTTTATTTTTTATTTTTGTGTATGGCACCACTTTCTCCCAATTTTCTTCTATGATATTATATACTTTTTTAAGTGGCACATTAGTAAATAGGGATACAATGTCAAAACTGATCATTAATTCATCTTCATTAATGCTTATACCTCTTAATTTTTCTTTATTTTATGTTTATAAAGAAGTTGTATAGATATATTTATTCAATTTGTAATTTTTTTCTCATTTATTCTCATCTTTTGTTTTTACTAGTAACTTTTATCAATAAAGGGTTAAAAAAAGCATTCGGAATTATATTTTGAAATTCTTTAATTTGAGTCTTTACATTATATTTTTAAAAATGTTTCATATTATATTAAAGCTTATATTTTAATTTAAGGCTCTTTAAAGGTAACCAGTGTTTTTGCATTAGGGACAGGTTGATCAAGGTTGCAAGTCTGTGAACCTTACGACGCCCTAACAGGGGCTTTATACCGGATTGATTAAGTGCCTTGTTAATGATGTGGTTCATTACTATCCCCGATAGATTAACACTTAAACAATCGCCCATTGGAAGGCCGAAAATTTGTTTATATGTTTGGTTTTGAAATGAAAAATACCCATTATCTGTGCATAGCCTGATTCCTTCAAGGAACATAGTTTTGCTTTTTATTGGGGTATGTGGTTCAATTTTGTCCCAGTTATCAGAAATCAGTTTAAAAGCCAATTTAAGGGGTGTGTTAGTAAATAGGCATTTGACGTCATAACTAATCATCGAGTAGTCATCATTAATATGTTCAAATTTTTTAAGTATGTTTTTTAGTTCTAAGGAGTTTTTGACGTCATATGTGTTATCTTGAGAAAAATGATTCAGGCTTGGATTTAGGAATTTTGAGAGAAGGTATGTAGGGCCGTTGGTGGCATCTACGATGGGTCGGCAAGGAGCGCCTGCTTTATGTGTTTTTACAAGGCCATATATTTTTGGTGTATTGTAATAGTTATTAATTAGTTTAGGCTTAATCTGTTTATTAATAAATTTATATTAATATGTCCGATCACAACATCCCCCTCAATATCATTAATTTTCTCAGCCTGGGTGAATCTTTTAATTTTTTCCCTTCAAATCACCAAAAAGATATTATCAATATCAATATCAAGGAACAACATCAATAAATGCATACTCAATTTTATGAATCTAGGCAACAATAATAACAATAGTCTGGAATCACACCATCTTGCACCTTTTAAAAAAATAATCAAGTCCGATTGTAATAGTACGAAAATCTTTTTCAAAAACAACCCCGAATTATATTTAGTCAAGTCAGACAAAACTAAACAATTAGTAATTATCCTTAAAGAACAATACAATAATAAGATGATGGATTTACTGAATGACAAACAGGTATACAAAACAATTAGGCATGACCCGGGTAAGGATATCAACAAATCAGTGATTGATTATATCAACAAATTAGAAAAATATAAATTTATTAATAAACAGATTAAGCCTAAACTAATTAATAACTATTACAATACACCAAAAATATATGGCCTTGTAAAAACACATAAAGCAGGCGCTCCTTGCCGACCCATCGTAGATGCCACCAACGGCCCTACATACCTTCTCTCAAAATTCCTAAATCCAAGCCTGAATCATTTTTCTCAAGATAACACATATGACGTCAAAAACTCCTTAGAACTAAAAAACATACTTAAAAAATTTGAACATATTAATGATGACTACTCGATGATTAGTTATGACGTCAAATGCCTATTTACTAACACACCCCTTAAATTGGCTTTTAAACTGATTTCTGATAACTGGGACAAAATTGAACCACATACCCCAATAAAAAGCAAAACTATGTTCCTTGAAGGAATCAGGCTATGCACAGATAATGGGTATTTTTCATTTCAAAACCAAACATATAAACAAATTTTCGGCCTTCCAATGGGCGATTGTTTAAGTGTTAATCTATCGGGGATAGTAATGAACCACATCATTAACAAGGCACTTAATCAATCCGGTATAAAGCCCCTATTAATTACGAAATACATTGACGACTTACTCGTTATCCATAAAACAGCAGATAATCAATTACTATTAGATAATCTCAACGCCATCCATCCCAGAATAGTTTTCACCTATGAAATTGAAAAAAACAATAGTATTAACTATTTAGATATGACAATAATCCGTGAAAAACACAAAATATATTCAAAATGGTACAAAAAACCCATCACAACCAATAGTATACTAAACTACTACTCTAATCATCCAAAAACTCAAATCACTAACGTAGGCAATAATCTTATAAAAAAAGCCATACTCCTAACGGATGATGCATATATAAAAGATACCAAAAGAGAAATTTTTTCTATTTTAAATAACAGCTTCTACCCTAAAAGGCTAATATCAAAACTAAGGTATGGGGCAATTAATAAATATAAAATCCCCCCTTCACAAACAGATGATAATTTAATAAATAAGGTCCAGGATAGTGACACAGCCGATAAAATAGACAACAACTTGCCACGTTCAAAAGAGAATAACCATAAACCCCCTTCTCAAACCACGTTAACCCAATTTTTTAATACTGAAACCCCTAAAATTACAATAGACAAAGAACCGGAAACCACAACAAAAGACACCACATCTTACCCCGACACCAATCACCAACATCACTACACAAAAAAATTCAAATCCATCACATACATCGATAAACTAACACATAACATATATAAACACTTTCAAAAAACTAGATGTGGATGACTTCAGATTCGCACTCAAACCCCCTCATCCAATACGTAAACTTCTCACGAAAACAAAAGACCCCACACCAATAGAAAATCAAAGAAACCTAATATACAACATTCCCTGCAAAAACTGTAACAAATCATACATAGGCACAACTTCAACCGACCTCAAAACTAGAATCTATAACCATAAAAGCACACTCAAACCAAATTCAAAAACAGCCACATCATTATCTAACCACGCTAAACAAACCAGACACGAAATAGATTTTGATAACGTAAAAATTCTACACAAATCCACCTCCCGGCCAAAACAAAAAATAATTGAATCCATATACATTGCAATAAATCAAGACAGAATATTAAATACTAAACAGGAAGCAGCCCACATCCCTAAGCACTATTCGCACATAATACATAACAATAGAACGCGCTCGCGTCGACCTTAAGCCAGTAGGCCCGCAGTACCCTTCATAGACGATGGGCCAGACGACACGGTATTCCAAATTGTTGAATTCCAATATGCAGTGACGACCCTATTTCAGGAGAATTAAAGGGTAAGCATGCTATTGTTTTATTTTATATTATGTAGAATGACAAAACTATATTATGTTAACATGTTATTTTTATAAAATTTTTAATAGTGTTTTTGAATGATTGTTAATTATATTTTAGATGAATATGGCGCAGGACGCCGAAAGCTCCTTGTATTATACATAATAAAAAAAATAAAAATTATTAGAGATCGTCTTGGTGGATATACTTTGTACAACAATTTTAACGATCTACCTACTACTTAGATAAAAAATAATTTTTTTATTTAATAAAACTCATTAAGTAATAATCGAAGAGGGCTTAATATATTTTTGTATATAATTAAAATATGTGTTGTTTTAAAAGCTTTGTATTAGTTTTTTATTGATATAATATTTTTTTATTTAGCTATAAAAATAATTATGCTTTATTTTAAAAGAAGAGACGGGACCGAAGTAATTAATTGAAAAACAGCTGTTATTAACCCTTAACCACTGAGGTGAAATGACTTTACACACCTACTGACGTGGGGTCCGTTTGGACTTATTAATTAAAAATTTTTTTTGCAAATTTGTTTTACAATTAAAATAATAAGTGATTAATTATTTTTGATTTATAGACATCTTATGACATGAGAAAAATATGAAATAAATGAAATTAAATTAATTAGGTCACTTATTATTTTCAACATCTTTAAAATTTTTTTCGAGGAAATAATAAAAATAATAATTATTTCTTAAAATTTATATTACGTTTAAACTTACAAAAATTCAATTTAATACTTTAATTATGTTTGTCCAACAACAAATATTTAAAGTAGTTATACTTTTTAAACACAAAAAATTTTGGGACTACTATTGTGTGGCACACTTTTGGCATAGAAACATTCCACATTCAGAGCAAGTCGCCTCCTTGCATTTACTGTAGATGCTTCTTATCTTTCGGTCCTTTGTTCTAGGACATAGATGACACCGCTTTCTTTTTCCTGTCGAAGAATTTTTTGTTGATAACACTGAACGATTGGACTCAGGTTCAATTCCCAAAAACATGCAAATATCTGTGCGTAATTTCCGAGGAAGCCTTTGATTTGTACTCCTTACCTCCATAAATGGTTTTATTAGACATTCTCCAACTGCTTTAATGAATGTAAATCTGTCCTTTTTATCGCTATTAGGTAACGACTGATAAATAATGTATCCATTGACTGTACTCATAGCAAGTACTCTATAGAATATGGCCATCGGCCATCTTCTTGTTCTCCTGTTTGGAGAGTAGATGGAGCACTTCTCGTCCAAACTGTCTACTCCTGCCTTTCCGTTATTGTAATATAATATTATCTCTGGCTTCCCAGGTAAATCGTCTACAGAATTATCATGGTGGACCGATGAGACTAATAAAACAGCCTTCGACTTCTTTGGTACATACGATGCTAATGTAAAATCTTTTGTAAAACCAAACAGTGTCGAGCCAGGGCTTCTAAGTTCGTTAGGGTGAAACTCCAAAGGAATTTCTTTTTTGTTTTTATTAATAGTGCCTACACAAGTCAATCCTGATTTTAAAAGAGTTTGTAACAACTGAATTGATGTGAACCATCTATCCACAATAATATTTCGATTAGTATTCATTAGTGGTTTTGCAAGACGTACTACAGACTGGGTGGGAATACTTAGTTTTCTCTCTTCAGATGTAAGAGTGTTTCCATCAGAATTCTTTCCACAATAAATGTATTCATTAAATAAGTAAGAGTTCCTGGCATCCGTGAGGCACAAAACTTTTAGACCGTATCGAGCTGGTTTTGACGGCATATAAACTTTAAACTTACATCTTCCTCGAAATGGTACCAGCATTTCGTCGATGCAAACATTTTCAGCAATACAATAATTTTTTTGACTATTTTCAATAAATTCATAAAACATTTCACTTACAGCAGCAACAGGATCACTTTGTTTTCGAATTTCTCTTGTAGTTCTATCATCGAGCCGAAGGCAAGAAAGTAATATTTCGAATCTCAATTTACTCATGGTGAAACGAAATACGTCTCTGCCAAAACCATCAGTTGAGAAAAGAGAGCCTAAATTTTCATGACCCGACTTAAAAATAGATGATAAAAGCAAGAGGCCTAAAAATGCTTTCATTTCAATTATGTCAACAGGTATCAATTCAGGACGGTCATTTTGTTTATATTTATCGCGATATTCAACAATTTTTTGGTTTGTATAAATAACAATTTTATTTATCATTGATTCAGGAAAGAGGAGTTCCCATACCTGTAAAGGGGTCGCTGTTGAGCCGAGATCTCTAGCTGGACCTTTGACTCCTGGGAGATGAAGCACAATGTTGTGAGCAGGAGTTCTGACTCTCCTTGTTGGAGATTTCGCCCATTTGAATCTTTCCTTTCCTCTTCCACGAAAGTAATTACTGTTATGTTGATAATTCTCTTCTTCAACTTCTTCCTCTTCTGTAACATCACTCTGAGACTGAACTGAGTCACTTTCATGGTCACTAATTTGAAATTCATTAACCTCACATCCGTCTACCTCACTACCGCTTAATTCATCTCCATTCGCTAACTCATCGAGCACTATTTCACTAAAATTTGGATCGTTTACATTAACAAATCCCGTCCGAGGAAATGGCATATTTTGTAAAAAAAGTTATGTTAACACTAAAGTGGGGTCCTCTTGGACCCAGGAGACAATATATCTGCACACAGGTTATTACTGGAAAGGCAAACAATATATTGGCTAATCAGTTGCTCTGAGACAGGAAGCTATTGGGATGGGCAAGAGCAGGATCCAACATGCAGCGGAGATATATAAACAAACTACATCTGTCTGCCCAAACGGACCCCACAACAAACAACGAAGGAAAATACAGCAGATGTTCGCTAGCGTTCGACGAGTGATGATAAAATGAGACTGTTTTAGTGATTAACGTAGTTGTGGTCTATATCGCTAAACATCAGAGAATTGAAGAATAGTGGCGTTCACGGAAGAGATTCCGGTGACGAGAATCGTCAAGCCGAGTGGCTGCTGGCAACAAAGCTACGAGAAGACAGGCGAGTTAAGAGAACAGACTATATATTTATATATACAGATATTTTTTCTTTTAATTTCTTTGTTAAACCTTGGTTTTTTTATTTTTTTTTTTTTTATTGCATAGTTATAAGTTTAAATTGTTTCTAGTTGTGTGAATAGAGTTAGATTTTGATCAGGCCTGACTACAGAAATTGTGAGTAAATTTTATTTTTAATATCGTAGTGTAAATATAGTGTTAATTAAAAGTTCCTTTTATTTGAGTTTATTTTGTTTTGTTCTATTTCTTTTCAACTCACCATTAAGTAGTTCATAAGTGTAAATTGCAAATTGAATCTTATGTACAGCCCTCTCCAAGATTTTAGGGTAATCTTTCACTTATTAAATTTAAATTATTTTTTTTAATTAATTATTTTTAATTTTAAACCAAATTTTAATTATTTGGTACTGCCAGAAAATAGATGGAACTCTGGGGTTCAACCGCGTAAAAGAAACTTGGAGCGTGCTAAGAGTCAAGTCAATCAATATGTTCTTACCTGAACTGTGCGCACTTCAGGTGAAACTCGGGATTTTTCCTGAACTTGCTTTCCAGATCATAGAAGGGACTACGCACGATATGTTTGTTTTCTCCGACAGAAATTCCTTTCTTGAACGGCAATCTCACGGTGAATCAACCTGTAACATCCCGAGTGTAGGTCTAGATGAAGAATTCCTTGCAGTATGCATCTTTGGGATTAGTTCGGTCTACAGGCGTTGGTTCTTCAATCTCCCACTATTCATAGTGGAAATACAAATAAATATAATGGAAACATAGAAAGTAAAATATGTATATGTGCAAGAATAATCTATATATACCATAATTATTTATCTAAACAATAATCATCTATTTATACAATAAACATTTATAAAAAAAAAGGATTATTAAGGAAAAAAATAATTCGAGAGTACTTAATGTGTCTATGGTGATCAATTGGATTGGAAATCGAATGGGAAATAAAAGAAAGAGATTGGAAAGAGGAAATCGATGGAGAATGCGAAATATCTAAAGGGATAGAATTCCAGAGATGGCTTGTATTATGAGGAAAAATTTTTTTAAAAGCAGCGGTCTGTTAAAGTGGAGGATAGAGGTCTGGCGTATGGGATAATGTTGGGCGGGATTGGATAGAGGATTTCGATTGCCGGCTCTGTTGAATATGTTGGCGAGTTCTAATGACCTGGTATAAGGAGGAAGCAAGTAGGTAATGATGGCGGTAGGAGGGGTAGAGCCACTTTAAATCAGCATAATGCTGGGATTCATTTTTCTTGAGATCCCAAAGACAAAACATACTGAGCAATCAAGGCAAGTTTGGCTTTAAGTTCTCACAACCATCCGCATTACACTATACAGCCATAGTCAGTGGTGTTGGCACACAGGTGGTATTGACAGTGCTGGATCGAGGAAGGAAGTTCATTGATATAGATGGGGAAAAGGGTGGGAGATAAGGAGGAGTCTCCTGGTACACCTCTAGACTTGGGCAGAGACTTTGAGGGAGGTTATTAGGGACTAAAACATACTGAAAGCCTGTCTGGCCTGAAACAAGACTGGAGCAAAAGGTTATTTTGCTCAATGTATTGGGATAATTGTGACTGAACTAAATATTCCAAATATAGTTATAAAGAGAGATGGGACGGAAGGTTTCTGGATTGGAGGTTTTGTTCAATAAGCGTAGAAGAGCAGTTTCCCAGGTTATGGGGAAAGTGGCAATTTGCAGCAACTGGATACTGGATACTGGAATCTAATCCCAGTACTAGCTCGGGCCATGATAAATGATATAGTAGTGCTGATAGCTGACTTGCAGGGAGCTCTATAGTCATCTATAGAGGAATGGAATGAAGAATTAAAGCTGAGAGGGTTACAGATAAACCCAGCTAAGAGCAAAATCATGAGTGTTGGAAGTGAAAATGAAGATATATGGATTCTATGTAATGGCGAACCTCTAGAACAGGCGAATACTTACCATTACCTCGGGACCACTATAAGTAAAGATGGTAAAATAGACCAGGAGGTTCTAAAACGTGTGATGAAGGCCAATGGACTATATTACCAAATATCTAAAACCATCATAGGCAAGCAGGAATAAGTAGAGAAGCCAAATTGAGGATATTTAAATCGGTGTTCCTTCCAGTGATCATGTATGGATCTGAAAGCTGGACAACCCTGGAAAAGCACATAAGCAGGATAACATCCGCTGAGATGAGATACCTCCGAAGAATCGCGGGAATGACCAAGAGAAACTGCATCAGAAATGAAAGAATTCAAGAAGAGTTGGGAGTGCGAGCAGTGCGGGATACGATGGAAGAGAGGCAACTAAAGTGGTATGGTCATGTATGCAGAATGGACGACACCAGAAAGGCCAGGTGTTACTTGAAAGCCAGACCGGAAGGAAGACGAACCCGTGGCAGAACCAGGAGCACATATATTGACTACATTGGGAAATTGGGGACTGCAAGAGGAAGCACCGTACCGGAGATGCGGGAGACTAACCAGGGACCGAGACCAGTGGACTAGATGGACTGGAACTGCAATTACACGCTTGACGGCACAAAGGAGTTAGAGGAAGAAGAAAAAGATATCCTAGGGGGGGGGGGGAGTGGTTACTCTATACCAAAGATGCTCTTCAAGAAGAAATCCACTCCGCCAGAAGATGTGGGCGACCCAGGCTTCACTGGATGTATGGAGTAACTAAGGATGCACGCAGCCTTCTGGGGTTCCAGAACTGGAGATCGGCTGCACGAAACCGAAACACAACAGGCTACGAACAAAGGTTTTTTAATTATCTGGTTTTGGTTTTGTGCAGACTCATTATCTGTTCACAAATCCCAAACCAAAATCATGTTATAAGAAACACTTATTTGACCAGTGCTGAAATGTGTACATCCATTCAAAAAGTAAAATAAACAATAATAAACTTATCTTTTCATTTCAGGCAACAGAAGAATGCCAAGAAGCTGAAGATAAAAACGGTTTAGAAAAGGTTGGTATGGAACGGTTTAGAAAGAAAAAAATAAAATCTGTTGGGACTCAGAAGCGGTTCAAAATTCTTGCAAGAAAATGTGAGTAATATTAAATATTCCTGAGTTTTCGTAATTGCCTAGATATCATGATCTGGTTAATTTTGTTTGCAAATTAATTTTTTTTATAATTTAAAGAATAATATAAATGTAACATAAACCTGAAAATATTATAACAAACAATTAAAACTCAAATGAGTACGTTACAAAACAGCAACTAACAGTGACAAAAAAGTGAGCAAAAAAAAGTAACGATATGCTTCGGTGTTCTCGGCAAGACTGAGCCCCTAGTCCATCACTTCTTATATTTAGTCCAAAATGGAACAACCCCATAAAGGTCTAGAGCATTCCGAAACATGTGACTGCATACTATTACATGAATGAAAGGTTCCGGAAAATTCTAGAACTTTTCAATGTAATAGAAATAATCATCTAATTTTGTTTCACGTCACATTGTGATAAATAGTGAATTAAATCAGTAACATTAGTAATTTTAATACATATTTATTATTAATTTATATTAGGGTAATTCATTCTGCTAATTTATCATTTTATGTTTCAGATATGAAAGGACGTCAATCGAAAAATTTGGCAAAAAAAAATTTGAAATAATCATTATTTTAATATATATTTATATATATATACTAGCTGTATATACCGGTTTAACCCGGAGAATTTCATTTTTTAAATCTATAAAAACTATAAACTGAGACTTTTATCGACTTAAACGGTCGCTTTTGGGCAAAAACCAATGCAAAGCGAGATCAAAACGATTATTATAGCAATAAAGAATATATACAGAGATCGGCTGAAGTTATGCAATTTTAATATGTACAGATATTCGCACCTGGCCTGAAAGAACCACTGAGCGAAATTTGGAGAATTTAGGACAAACGGTATGGATTTCCATAAAGAACAAACAGAATTTCATCTTTGTATACATAGATTATAGGTGTATATCCCGATATATATATATATATATATATATATATATATATATATATATATATATCTAATTATTAGTTCATAAAATCAATATAACTTACATTTATTTCTCAATCAAATAATTGAATATCATGTTATTGAATTATATGAAAAAATATAACTATGTTTTAAATTCAGTGAACTTCACTTTCATAAGGATGTAGGAGTTAAGAGACCACCTGCGGATCACACCATGTGCACCCACACCGATTTCCAGAGAAACCTGACTCAACACTTCATTCCCTATATATTCCTCCCGCACATCCCAGTTAAGGAAGTCAAGAAGTTATAGTCATCTGATCATGTCATTTTAGCCATTATCTCGGTATATTTTGTTTACAGCCTGTTTGCTAATATTCGCTAAAGTTTAAGTTTTATAAATTGTATTAATTGTAATTTTTAAACAAGTAATTTTTCTAAATAATTACTGAGGGAGAAAATATATAATTATATAATAAAATTGAAACTATGTCACATTTTTTAAATTCATTATTCTGCATTTTCATATATTAATTCATACCTGTCCCATAATATTGTTAACTGAACTTGTCCTCTATAGTTTCTGTATCAACTTTGATAATAATTTGGTGTATTATTTTTTATTAATTGTAATAATAAATTTGAAATAATTATTACTCTACTAGTTGTTTATTTTCTTCAATATGTGCGCCTAATGTGCTCCTAAATATTTTTTATCTGTTTTGTAGTTAACATTAAATTTATTATTTTTGGTGATATGAATTGCTTCCAATAATTCTTTTATTCGTTGCCCTATTTTCCTTGTCTAATACTTTGGCTTTATCAAAATTAAATTTATGCTGTAATTTAATACCGCGAAAACCTAATTCGGATGTATTTATGATTTATTTTATTTTTACAGTTCATATCCTTCTCTTATACTTCATATTGTTTGTATATTTATTAATTTTATTTTTATTATATAACCACAATTTTATATTTTCTGTTAAGTCCAGTAGGTATGTCATTCTGTAGAACTGCTTATGTTGATATCCAATATCTTTTTTTTTTAATCAAAATTTTATATTATGCACTATTTCTGTTTGTTTTTTATTAATTATACTGTTATAAAAACATATGTATATAATATATTAAAGGAAAACTTTTATCCGTTGAAATGAATTTATAAATTGTGTATAACTAATAAACTATAACTGTGTAAACAACTCACTTGCTGGGAAAAGACTTGTTTATTCAATAATGTTAATCTTCATTTATAACATTAGAAATTATTAACGTTGTGAGTAGAGAGCAAAATAAAATATTATTGTTTAGGTGTGGGATTAAATATAATATAATTCTACTCACAACCTTAACTCCCCCCCACCAGTTTACGGATATTCTTCAATATTCTGCGTAAACTCCTATGAAGTTGAGAATTCAATGATAAGGAAAAATATCTAAAAAAGTCCAACAAAACGACGTTAACTAAACGAAAATAAAATCTATTCCAATAGATATAGTATTCAAAAATCTTGATCCATATCGGATTAATTCAAAAAGGTCATTTCCCTGAATCCCTTAGTGGAAATTTTAACTGCTCTATGTGCACCGTCCTCCTTTTCCTAGGGTCCTTTATGCTCTGTATCGTAACAATATTATTTTCCCGAATTACAATTATTTTAAAAGGTCCTTCATACCATACAACTTCCTTGCCCCTATTTGAACTAAGCCTGCGATATACCACGGTCCCTATCTTGACACTTCCCATCCTGTCAGCCAACTTCATATAGGTCCGTGCAACTCTCCTCCTCTTTTCTGATTCTATTCGCCGTCGCACTTTTTCTTGGATTTTTAACAGTTCTATCTTATTAGTCCTTAGTCTCCCCGAAAAGCTCTCACCTATTACAGTTTCCTCGCTATCTCTTCTCCTTTGGCGAAGACCAAAAAGTATTTCAAATGGGGAAAATCCTGTCACTGCGTGTATGGAGTGGTTGTATGCCGCTACCGCCTTCGGCATAGCTGCACCTGGTTCGAGGCCCTTTTCAACATGATATACCCTGAGTTGGTCCCCCAATGTGCTATGCAACCGCTCTATCCCTCCTCTGCTTTTAGGGTGTCCCGGAGTATTTATGTGCCAAATTAATTCCAGAGCTTTCATTTTGTTCCTTATAACTACATTATCAATCTCCCAGCCTCTATCAGATGAAATTTTGTCCGGTATCCCATAAAACTGGAACCAATTCCTTAGAGCCCCGATCACCGCTTCTGAAGACTTTTCCAGCACTGGGTATGCCATGGCTACCTTGCTAAAAACGTCCATAACTGTTACCCATTTAAATCCTTTCCATGTGAAAGTATCCACCTGTAGCTCGAGTAGCGGTTCATTTGGAGTCGGCGTTTCCTCTTGTTTTCCTTTGGGAGGGTGACGATCGTACTTCGTTTTTTGACATACCTCACATGTTCCAATTACTTCTTCTATTGTCTTCCTCATCCCCCCACCAAAAATATTTCCTCTTTAGTGCTTGGAGTGTTTCGTTCAATTCTCGATGGTTCGTCTTTCCTCGGTGGAAAGCTAATGTGACCTCCTGCTGTTGTTCCAGATCCCTAATTGTTTCGACCATAAGCTTGCATCGGACGAACTTTCGATCAATTCCGATCTTCTCTGCTCTCCATAGTCTTTGTATCTTCTCCCAAACCGATGCATTCCCTACATATAAATAGTTAGTTCTTGCAGGTCTAGATGCGTCCTTTAACAAACTGCACAACTGATCCTCCGTTATTCCTGACGGTGTCCAAATAGTTGTGATTTTACATCTTCCGTACTGCGTAAAATCCACTTTTGTTAAACCTGAGGTTTTTGTCTTCCATATAATCTGTCGCTTGTTCGCATTGATGGCCTCTTCCCTTTCTTCCATGTCCGTTGTCCTTTCTCCGCCAGAACTATTACTGCTCTTCGACTCCCTTTCGCTTTCCGACGCTCGAGACTCTCTTCTCCCTTCACCTTCTGGTGTCCATTCTCTAACAAATGATCGTATGACTTCAGAGGATTCTCCCTTCTCTTCCTCTATTGCATTTATTTGCATTGCTCGCGAAAGCCAATCCGCTACTATATTCTCTTTCCTGGGCTTATATGTTACCTCCATGTTGTATTGGCTTAAATACTCCTTCCAACGAGTCACTCTGGCTGACGATTCTTTCAGCTTCCCTACCCAAAGCAAGGGTCGGTGATCCGTACTCACCCTAAATTTACTACCAAATACGTACGGCCTGAAATGTTCAACCGCCCAAACTATACCTAGAAGTTCTCGCTCCACGGCGCTATACTTTGCCTCTGTTTCAGTGATCCGTCTACTTGCGTATGCAACTGGCTGCTCCCCTCTGGTCCCTTCTTGCGATAATACAGCCCCCAAATAATACTCACTCGCATCCGTGGTGATCGTAAATTGTTTGGCAAAGTCTGGGAAAGCGAGTACTGGTTTCTCCTGCAAAAGGAACCATGCACTTCTTAATACTATTCTCTATCTCTGGCGTTATTTCTATTTTCCGGCCTTTATTTAAAAGGTTATTAAGGGGAACCAAGTATTTCACCATCTCCGGGACGAACCTCCGATAGTAATTCAGCGTACCCAGTAACCTCCGAATTCCTTTTACGTCTCTTGGCATCGCCATGTTTTGGATTTCTTCCACCTTTTGTTTATCAGGCCTTATTTCTTATTTCGAAATTGAATGACCCAAAAAAATGATTTGTTCCTGTCCCAGAATCGATTTTTCTACCGACAATTTTAGCCCAAATACTCTTATCCTTTCGAACACGCGACGCAAGTGTTCTATATGCTGGCCTTCGTCCTTGCTAAAGATCAGAAGATCGTCCATATACACTTGGCAAAATGCCTCATCTAATCCCCTCAAGAACTCATCCATAAGCTTTTGGAACGTTATAGGTGCGTTTTTCAATCCAAATGGCATCCGTGTAAATTCGTAATGCCCTCTTTCAAAGGAAAACGCTGTTTTATGCTGGTCCTTGGCATGCATCCGTATTTGATGATAACCGGCTTTTAAGTCCAGGGTGCTAAATATCGTGGCTCCACTTAACCTATCCAAGATGTCATCAAACCTTGGAATCGGGTATTTTTCATCTAAAGTATTCTCATTTAGCTTTCAAAAGTCTACCACGACTCTATATTTTTCCTCTCCGTCCATGGATTTTTTCTTTACTGCCCATAGAGGGCTGTTATATGGCGACGTACTGTCCACGATAATACCTTGACTCTTTAAATTATCAAGCTCTTCCCGGATGTGCCTTCTAAGTGCTTGTGGGTACCGCCTTTCTTTAACGTAAATCACTCTTTCTTTTTTTAGAGGGATTTCGTGTACCGTTCTTCCTGTAGCTCCCAGTACCTCCCCATCTCTAAAACATATATCACCATATTCTATCTGTAACCCTTTTCTCCATGGCACAATCTTTTTTAAAGCCCCTACCGTAACCTCTTCTTCTCCCCGGACCCTTTTGCACTTATATTTCTTTCCTCCTAAGCGGATCATCCATTTTTCGCCTTCGTTACTAATTTTGGCACCCACTTTTCCTAATAGATCGCAGCCAGTTATACCGCTGTATTCTCTAGGCATACTTTTCACAATATGGACTCGCAATCTTCCCTCCCCTATTTTCCACCTACTCAATTCCAATTCCACTTCTCCCTCTACACTGCAAGGCCCTCCCAATGTGATTAATTTGCACTCGCAAGCCTGTACATGTATCTGTTTACCTGAATACAGCACTTCTAATGAGCTTCGGCTTATTATCGTGTTTGAATGCCCGTGTCAATCAAGCACTTTACTCCCCCCGCGACACTCACGATTGGCAATCCAACGCAACAACTCTCTATATTATTTACTATAGCGCGGTTGCCACTCCCCTTACACCCTCCTCATTCTTCATCTCGCCTTCTTCTTACAGCATCTGCTGCTCTCGCTACAGTTCTTCTTCTGCTCCTTCCTCCACTAACTCGTCTGCTTCCTCCTTGTGTGCTTCCGTCATCCTCTGTCTCAGAAGTTTCTATTGACTCCTCCGACTCCGAAGAAGGTCTTCTCTTTTCCACACTCTTTGTGCATTTACCTCCATTGGTTCCACCCGGTACGTTTCACACCGACTGTACATATAAGGACATTGTCTCCCGATATGTCCCTCATTTCCGCATTCAAAACATTTGGTACGAGGACACTGCGCGACCAGATGCCCTACTTTTCCGCACCCATGGCATTTTCTTTCCTCTTTTGTCCAAATTCTTTTTTCTTTTCCTGGCGTCTTCTCCCTCACTGTCACCCACCGAAATCTGCATCTCTCTTTTTCCATATATCTGGCCTTGTTCTGACCCTACCAGCCTCGCCTCTTCTGTAAGTTACCGTGCTCCACCCAGTTTCTGTTCCTTCTCCACTCCGAGCCTCCTCTTACCGTGCGCTCGCGTCCATCATTTCTTGAGCAAATTCGATAAAATCTTTGTCTCGGGGTAGTCCTTCCTTTTTTCTTGTGTCTCTCGCAAGCTGCACTTTTAATATAGTGAAGTGATATGAATATAGATAGAATGCCTTCTTTCGCCTATCCTTTACGACAGCCCAGGGTGTGTCCTCGTCCGCTTGTATCATATTTAATACGCTCCTTTTAACGCGACATACTAAAGCAGCCTTCAGAGCATTCGCGTCCATTAGATCTATGAGATTCTCAGCCGCTTTAGCTTCTATTCGCGCCATCACACGGTCGCCTCCTTTAATGAAATGATTCATTTCTCCAATTCCGCCATCGAACCTTTCCAAATCCGACACTGCTTTCTCAAATCTTGAGATGTTGCCGTTCTTACCTTAAGCCACTCCAATGCATTGACATGTACTGATGCTAAGTTTTCCGTCGGTATTGGAGGGATCTCTGAAGGTAAAGTTAGGATCGCCGGGCGTAACACTCCTTCAGTCATTTTGAAGTATTTTAATCTTCGCCACTGTACAAGGAAAGCCGAGGAAAGAAAAAGGAAAAAAAAAAAAAGTATGATAAAATTGAACTCACCTTCCCGGGTTTCGGCACCACTCATGATCGACAGGCGAAGAATATTAAAAAATGCAATAATTTTAATAATGTTACATAATGATAAACAACTCACTTGCTGGGAAAAGACTTGTTTATTCATTAATGTAAATCTTCATTTATAACATTAGAAATTATAAACGTTGTGAGTTGAGAGCAAAATAAAATATTATTATTTAGTGTGGGATTAAATACAATATAATTCTACTCACAACCTTAACTTATATATATATATATATATATATATATATATATATATATATATATATATATATATATATATATATATAGTGATTTTTTTTAAAGTTTTATATGTGTAATAACATTGTACAGGTGTTGAGAATGAGGGCACAACCCCATCTAATGTCTACCACACAAATGTCTACGAGGTAATGGTATAAGAAGATAAAGAAAAATTAAAAGGAAAATATGCTGCTAATATTTATCAAACATACAACCTTCCTAATAAATTAGAAGAAAAAAATATTTTTAAATAAAAATTCAGAGTAAATTATAATTGTTTTTTTACAATTATCGCTACATACCAGTCTGGGCCAATCCTTTCACTTATCATGAGAGTGCTCACTGTTTGCTGAATATCTCTGAATATGTTGCTCACTTCTAGTGAATATCTCGATAAACATTAACAATAAATTTTTTATCAAATCAATAATTTAACTTTATTTTTATAAAGAATTCATAACATGAGAGGACAACAACATATTTCTAATCATATCAACAAGTATATTTCTAATAACTAAAATTTTTGATATAAAAGAAAACCTAAACCATCGTGTGCTTGAAAAGCAATCAATAGACAATTGATAGTTCCTAACAAGTGATCGATTGACTGCAAAAATCGATAATTGTTCACTGCTACTGAGAGACAAATGGGAGGAATAGAAAGAACTTTGATCCAAGAGCAAGGTTGATGGAGAAATACAAAAGTATTAAAATTGTATATTTGGATAAATTTCGATATTTTTCTACTTTCAAATAAATAAAAACATAATTATAATACAAAAGCATGGATAGTTGATATAATCTGATTTTCTTATATTTAGTAACGTTAAGCTTACTAATTTTTCATTGTTTTACAGGATTGGAACGTTTCATCGCAAATCTGTTGATGATGGACCAAGCATTGTGTTCACCTACACACCATTTTCTGCCTTAAATAATAAATATTTTTGTTTTGATCCCTTGCTTCATCAGATTATGGTCCCAAGAATAGTACCACATGCCTTAATCGATAAATATCCTCAAGTTGATGGTATGTTATAAAATATAATAAAACAACTGATATGATCATGCATTTCAAAAGTTGCTTATAAGAAGTATTTAAATTATGTATTTATATTTAATAACTAATAAAAATTTATTTAGTAATTTATTGTGTTCAGTTATGACTTCGTCCACAAATGGTATATAACCCTTCTGGATTAACTTATATATGCTGTATTTTTCAGAGGGTCCCGGAAGATACTTGCTTGTGAGCCCCAGTGGAGTATCACATGATGGTGAAGATTGTGATAAAGCAGGAGTAGGCTTCTCAGCATTTGCAAGTCAACCTGATAGATGCAACAAACCAGCAGGAAGTTGCCTACGCAACCAACCTCTAGATTTTTGGCAGCATGATACTGTTAGTAAACAATTTTATAATAACCATATAAATTAGGTTCCACATTTAAGTAATTTAAATTAACTTTGCTAAAAATGACTATTGGAATAATAAAGATAGAATACCTTAATGTTTATTCTAACTGAAAACCTATAACCAATTTCATTTTCATACTAATCCTCATTTCTGAGCTAATCTGTTAGTCCACCCTCGCACGCTCACAAACACTATTTTGCAATACTTTCACTTATTAAAAGAAAATTTGAAATTAAATATGATCTAAATGTAAAATAAGTATAACTTATTATATTTCTTATTGTGGACCCACTTTTAGTAGAAAAATAACAACATAATTAGCCATGACCAATATATAATTTCAATTAAAAGTTGCCCCCACAAATAACCTTCTCAGTCTATAGAGATAATAATCTATGTTATATTTTATCATATTCATATATTATAAATTTTTAATGATACTAATTTTATTCTGCCATTAACAGGAAGCTCTAGTTCACAATAGAACTGGGAACTATTTTTCGGAAAACTTTGAGGCCGTTGAGGATGGCTCAATTAAGATTGCCGAAGGCAAACAGTTCTTGACCGTTGGCTATGCAGGACACTACACAAGTATTGTTAAAATTGAAATGCGTTTAGATGATAATATAATCATCAGAAATGAGTAAGTTCGATCCAGTTTTTTTTTTTTTGTACTTTATAAAAAGAATTAATGTGGGTTTTTTGCTCTTAGGGTTTGGTAGAGGAAGGAGCCGAGAAGGTACTGTCTTCGAAAATTAGGAAAAAGGAAACTTTGCTGGGAATAACAATGAGAGATGTGAGAGTGTCTCGGTAGACCAAGGATAAATCTCATGAAACGATTCATTAATCTTTCGAGTCTTATCTCGAGTTTACCAGACAGACCACCATACACCAGGCATCCGTAATCAAAGTGGGGAAGGATAAGGGTGGATACTAGAAGAAGACGGGTTCTTTGAGGAAATGAGTCTCTGAATTTAGTAACTGCTTGAGGACTGAGATGGATTTTCGGGTGATTTGGGAAATGTGATGATTCCAGGTAAGGTGTTTGTTGATTGAAGGTTATACCAAGGTTCTTTATGGAGTCTTTAAACTGGAAAAGAGTGTTATTGATATACAGTAATGGGTAGTAGGGAAGGTAATTGAGGAAAAGTTTGGGTTTCTTTTCTAGTTCTTAGTTTCTAGTCCTGAAGTTTTACGTGAGGCCTCTATTAGGTCGGAAGGATGGAAGGATATATAGATTTGTAGATCATCTGCATATAGGGGATATTGGGAGTAATGGATAACATTTGTGAGATCATTTATGTAGATGGAGAATAGTGTAGGTAAAAGGGAGAAACAGGGATGATGATGGTGGATTTTTAGGGTGATTTAACTGATTGAGATCGGGAGGCAAGAAAAGATTGAAACCAGCCCAAAGAACTATTGGATATATTTAATTTAGTGAGGAGAACTGTGTGATAAACAGAATCGAATGCTTTTGGGAAATCAAATAGAACAAGGATAGTTATTTTCTGTTGATCTATTGCGGAGTAGAGATCTTGACTTATTTTTATCAGGCTGATTAAGTCGAATAACCAGAGCGAAAACTGGATTGGAGAGGATCAAGTAAGCTTTTTTGATCAAGGAAGAGTTGAGAATGAACCAGTCTTTCTAAAGGTTTTGATAGGTTTGATAGGATTGCAATTTGCCTGAAATCAGCAGCTGTTGAGGGATGTGGGACGTTGTTAAGTGGACGTACTAGAATCTTTTTTCCAAGCAGTGGGAAAAATGGAGTTCTCTAGAGAAAAGTCGTAAATATGTAGGAGTGCTGGAAGTATGGCTGGGAGACAGTTTTATTATTTTTACTTGAATTTGGTCATGACCGTAGTCATTGGTTCGGGATATCAATATGGATGCAATTAAATCATCAGGAGTGATATGCTGAAAGTAAAAGTCTTTATCATTTGGTATTTGGACTGAGAGAGGTTAGGAAGGGGTTCGACAAAATAATTGTTTAAATCGTAATATAGGATAATGTGTGATGGGTGTGGAGCTGGCAATAGCAAATTTTCTAAGGATTTTCCACTTAGACTTAGGATCCGGTGATTGGGAAAGGACGTTATGGAAATACTGCGCCTTGGCTCGGCGTAACGTAGATTGCGTGATGTTGTGGATAATTTTAAATTTCTAATAATCGTCTGGAATTCGGGTGCACCTAAAACGCCTTCTAGCAGCATCTCTTTTCTTCATAAGTTCCCTAATTTCTAGATTAATCCAAGGAGCCGGGGTGCGTCTAAAGGTGCCAGTTTTTAGAGGTGCAAGTTGGTTTAGGAAAGTTAAGAGGCTGGATAAAAGACAATTAACCATCTCGTCAATAGAATGTGAGGAATAAATCGGTTCAATGGATTGGGATAGTGGTTCTAAATAAGAATTGATTTTTTCTGATGTGAGAAAATCCATATTCCTCCAGGATACCTGTTTAGGAACGGAAGTAGAGGTAGGAACGTCATAGGAGATTTGGATTAAATCGTGGCCTGACAAAAAAGGTGAGAATGATAGTAAATTTCGACGGGAGTCAACGAAAATAAAATCAATTTGCGTATGTGAAAACTGCGGATGGTGGGTTGGCTCGAAAGGTAAAATGAATAGGTCAAGGGAGCTTACCAGGTCTATGAGATATACTTTTTCAGGGGAATAAGAAAGGAAATTCACCTTAAAATCACCAGCAATGATTATATTGTTATACAGGGGTACATAATGGAGGATAGATAATTCAAAGGTTGAATCGAATCAGGAGGTCGGTAGACAACGATGTAAAGAAGGGAAAAGGTGGCAGAGGAATTTTCTGTGAACAGAAATTCAATGTGAGGTGAATCTTTGGAAGAAGATTTAGTGAAGATTTTAACTTTCAAGGTCTCATGCACGAAGACCAACACCACCTCCATTTCGATCGATTCGGTCATGAGGGAAGAAGGTATAATGAGAAATTGCTACAAAGGATGAGGATATATTCGGTTTAAGCAAAGTCTCAGAAACTGCTATGATGTGGTAAAAGTTCTTTAGAAAATAGTCTACGAATTCGTCTATATGAGCTGGAAGGGATTGGGAGGTAGCGTGACATGTGAGGAGGATATTAGTCATAAGTTGAAAAAGAGAAATGCATATTTGGGTAGGAACTGTGATTCACTATAAGGAAATGGGTGAAGTAAAACGAAACAATGGTTATTACATTGACTACTAAATTATACCTGATTATACCTCGAGTTTTGAGACTATTGATTAAATCTTTTTGATATAAACATATTAAATTTTCTGGTGAAATATGGATATCTAAAGGCACCATGAATATTGTGATAAAACTAACCAGTATCAATAAATATTTAAATGAATCTAAAAGTGGAAATGAGAAACAGATACATAAAATTATAAAATGAGTAAACAGAGATTTACGATAAGCAAATAAACATATATAAGGAATAAATAGAAATATAAAAGAAATAAATAAAAATATAAAGGAAATAAAAAACAATTTAAAGGAAATAAATAAAAGTATAAAGAAAATAAAGAAAAATTTAAAAGAAAAATACATTAGGGAGGCAACAATGAAGAATATATCATTGAAAGACCTCTAAGTCCTCTGCTTTGTTGACAATAACCACAGGTTGACCGTCATCACGCCGGCAGCGCACTCTTCCTCTGGCAAACCAGATATACTTCACCTTTCCTGCGGCCCTCTTCTTCCTCGCAAGCCAGTAAAGATGTCTGATACTTCACCTTTCCTGCGGCCCTCTTCTTCCTCGCAAGCCAGTAAAGATGTCTGTTCCCCAAAGTCATTTCCTCACCTACGTAGATCTTCTCGTCCGAATCCCACTCTAGATGACGGGTTGAAAAATCCTTTTTGATTTTACGAAGCCTTATTACTTCGTCCCGAACAATTTGGCGGGTGAAGCGAACCAAAATCAGCGGGGGACGGTTGTCCTCTCCCTTAGGTCTCCTTCTCTCTACATGATCCAAGTCCTCTTCCTTCAATTTGATGCCCAGGGCTACCCCTAAAGACAAAACAATGCCTTCGGGGGTCTTCATGGGGATCCCTCTAATCTCTAATGTCTTAGATAAGTGTGCCTGCTCCGACTGATATAATCTCACCCCTAAATTTGTAATATTATTCTTGAGGCAGTTATTTTCAGGTTGTGGTGGGGGCCGATAACAGTTCAGTGTATTATCGTCAATGGGCTTAATGCCTACCCGGGTAGGGATTTTCCAAAAATGTATTAACATATCTCCCACCATGCCATACCACCTTTGATCTTTGATATTGAAATACTTTACTATGGATACCTTTTTAATTGTATTGCCAATTTACTTAATTCAATATTGGCATGCAGGTATGTAGTGATGAAGATCAAACACATGTATAATGAGTAATTTAATTTTCTTATAACAATGCCATTATATGTACATTTATCTCAAGATATTGTCTATACTATAGACTATCTTTTTTAAACTATATTTCTGTAATTATTTTAGGAGTCCAGCATTGATTCACGAGCTATTAATTGATTCAACTTGTGAACACGAGACGAAAATAACAATAAAAGTTACCAATGCCGGTTATATTTCAACGGCTTACCGTCCAAAAATTACTAACTGCCCGATTAATGTCCCTAATATATGGTATGACAATGAGAGGCCCCTAGTGTACATAGCGCCCTTCAGGATGCATATCTTCAGAGTTACTCTCTATGGGACTACACGCCCTTTAAGATTTCACTGTACTGGTAATTAAACCATTATTATAGGTTTTCTTATTTGTATAACTGATTTGCAATAGGTATTTAGTACATATGGAATATATATTATAATTAAATGTTAATTGGAAGCAGTGCTTCAAACATGTATACTGCTTATTGTATGAACTATATTAATCATCTATTTTATTTATTCTTGGGAGGTTAACAAGTTACCTTCTCTTACTGATATAAAATGCACCACAATTATTTAAATATCATGTCTCCCATAATTATTATCTAAATTCAGAATGAGATCTCTATGATTTTTTAATTTTATCGAACATGCAATAGTAATAAAATTGCTAGTATTCTTGCGTATCTTATTTATTAATAATAAATGATAAACCTTTTTTTTTAAGTTAAGGTACTTATCAATTGTGTTCATACTACAGACTTACTTGTTTTACAGTAGAAATCATGAATAATCGAAGTGAAACCCTAGCGGTGAGGCGAATACGAATTCAAAAATACGACAGGTGTTTTTGTATATGGCATTGCCTCTGTAGTTGTGCCGCCTCTTCACAAAAATATCGTTGTCATCCAATGTCAATCGACCATTATAATGCTGCAGGATTTACAGGAAGTGTTCCAGAAACAGACGCATTCCAAACCAAACAAATATCGAGGACGCAGTTTAGAGAAAACCTTGCTCGAGCAGTAATTGTTTGTTTGTTTGTTGTTGTTTAGAGGCGTAAAACGTTTGAAGTCATCAACGCCTGTGGAGTACTTGTTGTTGTCTATCTGTATATCATCCTGATCATTTTTGGTATGTAATTGTCCAATAAGTTAATAAGCTAATATCAAAATTATTTCCATTAAACATATTTTTTTTTCTTCAGGATTGATCAAAGCCATATTTGGTACCCTATGCTACCGGAGGTTAGCATTAATGCATTTGCATATATTGTGCCCAAAATTTTTTCCAAGCAGCCAGGCAGATGTCTTCCGTATGTCCTTGTAGCTATGAAATTATAAGAACCAACAGTGGGACAGCTGTTTCCTCTGACGAAAGTGATATAGCAAATCTAAAAAGTAAACGACCTACCAGAGTTCTGTGAGTACATTTTAGTTTTCCAACTTAATGCAATGCCATTTATATTTTTAGCTCAGTTTAATAGTTTTAAATATTTTTCTTGTTTTACATTAACCTAACTATATACTTTCAACTGTTTTTTTCCTTATTTATTTCCCCAGTCCATAATTAATGTTATCATGTTGTGTTATGTGTGTTATGAAAATAATGTTATCATGTTGATGATCAAATTTTAAAAAATCAGCGGCTTTATTTGCCAAATGCCATACCCTATTGTCAAGTTTATTGTGTTTATTAAGCACCCCGGGAACAATAATTATACCCATGAACATCTAGGTTATCCACATTCCTCCACCCATGACCAACACTGATTACACAATACATTGAAACACATCACACTAAAAAATAGCACCGTGCTGCATGAAATTCTATGTTTGATTTCTGATGCATTTTTCTAAAGTTGTTTGCCATGCTAAGTTCAAATCTGTAAGAGTGATATTCCTATCACACTAAGTTTTTCTGCTACACGATTGTATATGTACCTCCTGCAAAAGGGAGGGAAGATGTAAGGGGCCCACTTTATGTTGGCAGCTGTGCTTCCTAATATTTGATTCAGAGAGGTTTATGTGATTCACAGAGGTGACAGTCTAGTCAGTATTTGATGAGGCATTAGTTTAGTTGCTATTTTTTCTCAGTACTCTCGTAATATAGTCAAATTTGACATGAGTACATCACGACGTGTTTGTGCCAACAGTCCAGACGTGTTTTGTTATATATGTGGCAGTTTTGTGGTTGCAAAGCAGAGACAAAATATTACGAAGTTTGTGGAAAATGTGTACTTTGCTTACTTTGGTGTGAAACTTGGCGACCAATATAAAGCATGGGCTCCCCATAAAGTGTGCCGTACATGTGTGGAGGCGTTGCGACTTTGGGAATCAGGTAAAAAAAATATCTTTGCCTTTTGGTATTCCTATGGTATGGAGGGAACCAGCCAATCATTATGATGATTATTATTTTTGCATGACGAAAATATTTGGCTATTCTGCTAAGAATAAAAATTCCATTGTATATCCGAACTTGCCATCTGCTATCAGGCCTATTCCACATGATGACACAGTACCCGTTCCAACTCCTCCTGATGTTCTTGTCGATGTGCTAGCTGAATTTAGTTCTCAAACCAGTGGAAGTGAGCGTGATGAAGCTGATGAAATATATCAGCCGGAAGAGGATAAGTCCCCAAAGCTCTTTACTCAAGGAGAGCTGAACGATTTAGTCAGAGACCTGAATCTCACAAAAGATGCAGCAGAAGTGCTTGGCTCTAGGTTAAAATCAAAAAACCTATTGGCCCCAGGGGTTGCATTTTCATGGTATCGACATCGGGAACAGGAAATTGTATCTTTCATTAAAGAAAAAGATTCTATGGTCTTTTGTCACGATATTACTACCACACTCACAAATGGATGGTGTGCGGAGATTTCAAGGTCATTGGCCTGTTACTAGGCCTGTAGGCTGGATTCACTAAGATGCCTTGTTTTCTATGTGAGTGGGATAGTAAGGCCAGAGCAAAGCACTGGATCATCAAAGATTGGCCCACAAGAACAGAGTTAAAACCTGGCTCAAAAAACGTGATAAATCCACCTATGTTGGACCCTAAAAGTGTGTTGCTTCCACCCTTACATATCAAACTCGGGCTTATGAAGCAGTTTATTAAAGCTCTGAATCACAAAGACCCTTGTTTTCAGTATTTAGAAAAAAAGTTTCCCAAAGTAACTTCAGAAAAAAAAAAAGCGGGTATATTTTTTTGGCCCCCAAATCCGCCACCGGAGACTTTTGACATCATATCAAAATTAAATACAATAAATTAAAAAAAAACTTAGAAATTATAGATTTATTTTTTTTAAAAATGTAAGATTATAATTATTAGAGTAACAAAAATGAGATAAAAATCTGTATAGCTTATCTGAGGTAATATAAAATAATATTGAGATGTAGGTGAAAAACTGAACATTGTGATTAAGGTTTCAATGGTCAGTAAGAATGAAGCCTATGTTGATAAGATAAAATATAGTAGAGTATGTATAGAAAAATTTAAAATGAAATATAATAAAATAGAAAAATATAAAGTGAATTGTAATAATATGGAATAAATCACTAAATGAAGGACAAGAAATGTATGACTACATCATGATTGTTAAAGCCCTAGTTATTTTTCCCCTTTTATCATGGGCCCTTTTTATTTGTTACTAATAGTATTTTTTTCTTTCTTAAATTTATATTATTTTTTTAGTAAAGAGATTCTTTAATTATGTATATTTTAAATAGTATATTTTTATTTAAATGTGGTTATAAGAACCATATCCTGTACATACTAGCATTGTTGGGGCTAGTAGTATTAACATGTTAGTGAGGCATCGGTCCCCGGGGGTCCGATACCTGAACTGAACAGGATACCCCTAAAATACGCCGCCGCACCTAAAGTGTCAAGGACCATAAACAAGGCGATAAGGCTAGCCAGTAGTACGTTGCGAGCTGCTTGGGGCACATCACTGTTCTCGACAGCCCTGCACTCACCCACCTCATCTCGAGTATCTGATGGCGGTATGCATCGATGGCGGATTTTTCAGAATTCAGGTTGATAATATAAGGTACCTTATACACCACTTTCTTTCAAAATATACTCAAGGATCGAAGGCCTTTTTTTTCTTTAATGAACGGTTATTTGATTTTTTTTCTTTTTGTAAATAATGGTAGATTTTTTTTCATTGTTTAAGAAGTTTGTTTATTTTTTTTCTTTCTTTTTAATTCTTAGAAATTTAATTTAATGTACCTTTTTTTCTCTAAACATTAATATCATAATTTGGGGTTTTAAATGTCATTATTTATTGCTCTTTTCTCAATATATACTTTTGGATACATTTGGAAGGGCCTTTTATTTAACCTATTGACTTTATTGATTTTTTCTTTTCCTTTTTACATGATATATTTATTATATTTATTAATTTATATTATATCAATATTTTTCCTGATTTAGGCACACATCTTTCCCACCTTCCTTACAGTCCATTTATCTCGTCTTGGCCCGCTTGGAGGAGGGAGACTAATTTCTTACCAAGGAAGGTTTGTGTTTCAAATGGGAAACGCACCTCGCCCCAACCATGATAATTAATAATTGGCAATTAGATTTATGCTATAAAGAGTGTTATACAAGAAGGATGGAGAATAAATAAAGAGAAAAATATCATGTTGTCTTATAAATTAAAATAATATCTTTACTAGAAATACAAATTCAAAGGATATGAGAACATTGTTGAATAATAATGGCAGCAATTCAGAAGAATGAGAGACTTAAGAAATGTGAAGATATATAA
Source organism: Aelia acuminata (assembly GCA_911387785.2). Lineage (NCBI taxonomy): Eukaryota > Metazoa > Arthropoda > Insecta > Hemiptera > Pentatomidae > Aelia > Aelia acuminata. Next base: position 1,604,718 of record CAJVQU020000004.1, read on the forward strand.
ATTAAAGGAATATTTTATACACAATAATAGGTTGGGTGATACATTTGATATAAGTTAGTTTCTTCTTCCTTGGCTCTACAACTGGCAAGGAGTCAAAGCTGTCTGAAGCAAAGTCCGTCATTTGTTTCGGTTTGATGCAGCCGATCTCCTGTTCCAGATCTCCATAAGGCTGTGTGCATGCTTTGTTATCCTGTCCACCCGGTGAAGTCTAGGTGGCCCAAGTCTTCTGGTGGAGCGGATTTCTTCTTCGAAGAACCTCCTAGGTAGGGAGCTGGAACTCATCCTGGCCGCAAGACCGCCCACCTGAGTCAACCAACCCCATTGAATCTCACTACATCTCAATCACTGTACATATTCGAAATCTCGGCATTTTTCCTGCACCATGCATGCTCAATGGCATCAAAAATTGCTCTGAAAATTCTTCTGAGGACCTTTCTTACAAATGAGAGGAGTTGATTTTCTTGGTCCTTGGAAAGTGTCGAGCTTTCTGATCCATATGAAATTATTGGCCTGATTATAGTTTTATACTGGCAAACTTTGGTTGTGCAAGATAGTAGATAGATAGTAGATAGCTCTACTGTTCACTGATGATCTAATATATGTGACCAGTAGCAGCATAATTGCACTTAAAGAAACCGATAATGAGGTAATCAGGAAGCTTTTAACTGTGTTATGTCTAATGAAATGGAAGTGAATATCCTGGAAACTGGTTTTCAAATGTTCTCATTGTTGAAAAAAAAAAACATGAGCTGGAAGTCATCTATAAATGTCCCCTAACCAAGAAACTATGCTGTGCCAGAGTGTAATTTTATTCAATAGACAGCTTTTAATTTTTAAAACACATTCAGTTGAATTATTTAATTAATATCGAATTAAATAAGGCTTTATTTTTAATAAATATTATTAGAATAATATAAAATTTAAAAAAAGATTAACACTTTAGTGTGGCGTATTTTAGGGGTGTCTTTATAAACTTTTATATATTTGTTCAAATTCATTTATCAAAAGACTGTGAGCTGACTTTTATTTAGTAATTTATTTTTCCACCTAGATTCACCATCCATTCCAAACTGCGGAACTGAACGCTGTCCTTTTCATTGACTCTCATATAGCTTTCCATGCTGTTAATAGCATCAACAACAATCCATCGCCAATTTCGATCTTGGAGAATTTATATGAGTATAAAAATAAAATGTAATTTATACTGAGCTGCAATAAATCATATGGTTGAATGACATATTGTCACCATAGAAGGAACAAATCTCTTTTGTTTTGCCTTTCATATATATCTCTATTTAGTACAAGCATAACAATTTTTTCTATTCCCTTATTGCCTTCTCGAGTCACATGGATCATCTGCCATGGAAGAATGCAGGCTTAATGTCCCAGCTCAATAGAATTCTATGGGATTTTAAATGAAATCCCTATCCTGGTTTTATTAATTTATTAATTTCCAAGATCTTTATTAATCTATTAATTCCCAAGATTATTATTAATTCATTAATTTCCAAGAATTTAATTTAAAGTGCAAAATAATTATGTAAACATAACAGTTCTGTGCAAAATATACCGAAATAAAAAATATTTATGCCTATTGTGGATAACCTACTATCTAAGTGGCATTTACATTTCACTAAAATTTAATTTAAGCCTTTTGAAGTTGTACAGAATACAAAACACAAAGCCATGGTGTTTTAAACTTATTTTTTCCCGAAACATCACTTAGCACTTCTGGGAAGTAAGATATCGAAATAGACAACATTAAATGTATGTCTTATTAATATGTTGATTTTTAAGATATGTATTCTATAAAACCTTATTATTCTATACCTACCTTATGATTCTAGGATGCTGGAGTTCTTTTATAACACTATCTGCTATGTATGCAAACTCGGCCTGTATGTTTTTTTGATATTCACCAAATTGTTAAAATTTTGTCTTTTTTTATGTATTCCGGAAAGAAGAAAGGAAAGTAAAACCTTATATGACACCAGGGTAAATATAATTTTTTTCCAAATTCCATTTAGTAATTTAATTAAATTTTAAGTAATATTCTTTAGTTAATTTCCTGTAAAGACTATTGTCCAATATCTATTCTTTCTAATTCTCCAAACCTCTTGAGGGATGAGTCCAATCTCAGGTATCCAACCTTGAAACATCCAAACTACTTGATCCCCATCAATCTGATTCCGTCCTCTGAATCGACTCTTTTCAAAATCACTAGTGACATACACTAACAAGGGATGAAAAGAGTTAACAGTACTAATAATTCTTGACTTCTCTGAATTGTTTGATCTTTGGGTCATTCTATTCTTTTACCAAACTAAAGTCATTTTCCTTTTCCAACAGTTTAATACATTGGTTTCAATCATTCCTCTCAGAATGGACCCAAGCAGTTACGTGTACCATTCCTTCCCTATCAGAGTATATCTTCTTCCTAATAATTTCCTCGTGTGTACCCAAGGATCAAGCATCTCCCCTCTCCTTTTCAATTGCTCTATCAATGATCTTCCTAAATTAATCAACCACTGTTCCACCACATATATGCCAAAGTCTTCAAAAGATTTCTTCCATAGAGTTCCAAATCTATTTATCCTCTCCTCCATTTCAATCTCTGTAGCATTCTCAGGACGACTTTGAAAGGATCAGTGCCTGGCCAAGAGAGAATTAACTAAAGCTAAACACCATAAAAACCCAGTCAGTTGTTATTGTTTCTATTTCCCTCCTCAGAACACCTTTCCTCCTTTATTTGTTGATGATCACCCTCATGGACCTTACTTCTTCTAGATATCATAAATGACCAAATCCAGTTCTAGAAACACCCATTGGCGGATCCAGGGGGTGGGGGGCTGTGGGGGCTGCAGCCCCTCCCTTTGGAAAATTGTTCGTCATTTAAAGATAGAATTTGACTTTATTTAATGTAAGAAAGCAAGATTATGAACAAATAATGTGCAGAACAAGTAGAATTTTAGTTATGGGAAATAAACATAGAGGTAAAGAAGCTGATTAGCAGATCCAAATGAAGGGCTGTGGGGCTGCAGCCCCCCCCCTTTAGGACTGTAGCCCCCCTTTACGATCGGCTGGATCCGCCCATGGAAACACCATATCACCCAAATTTCCAGACAGAAAAAATGTATCCTTAAATTATTTCCCCTTTGCTGAAATATTTTTCTAGGAACTATCCATAAGCTCCTCAGATCTTCACTTACTAACCCCCACTCAGACTGTTATATATCTACCCTTAAATTATTTCTCTATTCCCGACATATTTTGCCACAACCTATCGGTAAGCTCCTCAGATCCTCACTTATTAACTCCCAACTAGACTAGCGTAATTTTCTTCATGGTGGCCTCTTGATCAGGGTGACCAGATATAATTCTTGAAATGGAGGACATTTCTTTTGAAAAAGGACATTGGTAACAAAGCAGGAAAAATATATAACTCAGCAGATTTTATTGGTAAATGCCTATAATTATTATTATTGATATAATAAAGAAATTTTACACTCCTTGGTTTGGAGGAAATAATCTAACAAATAATTTAAAAAAGTCCTAGTAATTTAAAATCTTACACTCCTAAGCTGGGAGGGAAAAGGAACTTAACGAATAAAGTTTTTTGATTAACAATGTCTAACACTCTAATCAATGAAAATAAACTGTTGCTGAATCATAAAGCTTAAATCTATAACTTATTAGAAAGTAACATGTTTATTTATTAGTTAAATAACATGTTATATAACTTATTTTTAATATATATATATATTTATATATATATATATATATATATATATAAAACAAGTCAAATAATCAATAAAATAACTTATTAGTTAACAAGAAGAATACACAAATAAGATGAATAAAGATAACTAAATTAACAATCAATTAAAAAAAAAAAAATATATATATATATACATATATATATATATATATATATAAAACAAGTCAAATAATCAATAAAATAACTTATTCGTTAACAAGAAGAATGCACAAATAAGATGAATAAAGATAACTAAATTAACAATCAATTACAATATATATATATAAAACAAGTCAAATAATCAATGAAATTAATTATTAAATGCATACCTAAATTTGGGTTCTCTTATGATAAATTTGGTTATTCTTATACTAAATAATTAAATGCATTTCTGAATTTGAGCATTCTACTTTGCATTTCTAATAATAATAATAATAATAATAATAATAATAATGTCTTTATTTGAATAAAAAATACAAAACAAAAAAAATAAATTAATTAGACACATACTCTGGGCATTAGGCCATTAGAGGAGAGTCGTGGCTTGTTTACAAAATAAATATGTACATTTATATCTTCAGCATTAAGTCAGTAAACTGTTGTTTATTTACATATCTCACTCATTGTAAATTATATTACTCCTTTATAAATATACAAATTTAATAAAGTATATGAAAAATGATACACTTTGAAAATGATATAATTATTTACAAACATAAAAAATAAATAAATAGAAAAAGAATAATAATCAAAAAATATAAACAAAAGAATTAAGAAGAAAAGAAAAATACAAATAATACAAAGGTGGCCCTCTATTAAAGGGAGTCAATTATAACCGTATACCTGTATTTCCAGGCTTCTTTTGCATATCCGATTAAAGAGATCCAATTTTTCCCATTAAATGCATTTCTGAATTTGGGCATTCTACTTTGCATTTCTAAATCTACTATTAATTGAAAAATTAAGGGGAAAAAGCAGACAGTTGAGCGTGATCATGGTCAAATCACCTCCTCGCACTACCGCTGACCAAGATACAGTACTTCCATACACATTACCGCACCCAAGACGCTTCATTGGTTGTAGTGGTACAGGTATTTTTTACTTGAATTACTTATGTCTTATGGCTGCCATAGTAGGAGCAAAGGGCCGAGGTAAAAACTCGCCATCCGTCTCCATCCCCGTTTAGGGCCTTGACCTCTCTCCGTGTTTTTCCAGCTCTAATGACCTCTTTCTCTACTGTTCTTCGCAAGGTCAGCTTCGGTCTGCCCACCGACTTCTTGATCCTTGGGGGTACCAATCAAGAGCCATCATCTCAATGGCTCCATCCCTTTTACGAAGGGTATGTCCAATCCACTTCCACTTTCTCGTGGCTATCTGCTCCACCAATGGCTTCTGTCTAGACAATTGAGCCAGTCTCTCATTTGAGATTTTATCGTCCCACTTAATCGAGAGAATCCTCTTAAGGCAGCGATTCGCAAAAACTTGGAGCTGGCTCAGAACCTTTTTGGAGATTTTCCAAGTTTCACAGCCATTGAGGAGGACGGACTTTACGTTGGAGCTGTACAGTTTTAACTTAGTATTGCGGGACATATTGTTGTTACGCCATGCAGGATATAGTTTAAAAAAGGCTACCTTTGCTTTGCGGATCCGGCAAACTATTTCTTGGTCAGTGCCTCCATCTCTCCCCAACTTGCTTCCCAGGTAAGTGAAAGCATCATCCTGTTCAAGGATCTCATCATTTAGTTGTCGGGTCTCCTCATTATCCACATTTAACCGCATTTCTATGGTCTTGGAAACGTTTACCTTTAACCCTATAGTTTCCTCAACTTTGCCTGAATATCAGAAAACCGGTGTGCTAGAAGGCAAACGTCATCGACAAAGTCAATGTTGGGCTTTTTAAGGGTCGATTCGGGTTCATTTTTATTAAAAAAATAAATGAATATATTTATTTTGACAAAAAAATAAATCAATCCATTCTATGACTTTTTTTTCCAGAGTTTCGAATCTAGTTTTTCACATGTGCTAGAAGAACATGAAAAAATAGGAACACTTGATAGCCAAGAATTCTTCAAAAGATGTGAAGTAAGAAAATTTATTAGTTGTATGTTTTGGTATACATACACTTAGAAAAATACAGATACATTTCTTAAATATTTTGAGTTTAGAGAGTGAGGGCATTGAATAAGATATAAATAGTACATAGTGATATGGAATAAGAATCACAGTAACAACTTAGATTATTTATTTATTTATTAAACACCCTTCCATGCCTTCCGGCAACACGGGTTTCGGGAACATTAACATATAACTCTCATGCGTATGTTAATGTTGCGCAATTCTTCTTCCGCTTCTTTATTCTTTTCTTCCTCCTATTCTTATTTATTCTTTTATTCCAGTCTTCTCTCGCAGTTCCCTAATCCGGTGGCCTTCCAGGAGTAGGATTCCTTCTACCTAGATTAAAAACTTCTGGGCCCAGTGCTGTTTTCCACCTGTACACAAACTCTTTGTAGTACGGGTAGTTATTCTCAGAGACTAGTTGAGGAAAATTAGCCTCCGAGAGAACATAGAGTCCACTTTTCCTCAACAACCTGGCCCTTTGTGTCTCAAAGACAGCGCAGCTTATAACAATATGCTCAGCAGATTCCAAAACACCGCAGCTAGGGCACAGGGGATCGATATCCTTTCCAAAGCTATGAAGCTTAGCTCGAAAGGCCCCATGCCATATCAACTTAGATTAATGGCTTCTTCATCTACTGGTACAACAGGCACATGAAGCTGCCCATGACCTGCTCAACCACTGCCAACCATCTGTCTCTGTCTCCTGCAAGCGTAGCTGGAATCTTGGGTTGACGAAAATCCTGCCGTACAGCATCCTTCCATCCGTCCTTCGGCCTTCCTCATTGGCGCATATCATTCGGTAAATTTCTGTACAGCCTGCTGACCACGCTCATCACTCATCCTTAATACATGACCAAGCCATTTCAGCCTTTTTATCTTGATAAATGATGAGATATTTTGGTTGTTATACAGCTGGAACAGTTCTCAGTTTCTCTTTCTTCGTTACTGACCATTCTCGTGTACTGCACCTAGAACTCTCCTCAGAATTCCGCTCTCAAATCTATCTAGCAAGTTCTCGTTCTTCTTGTCGAGGGTCCAGGTTTCAGCGCCATACGTGACCACTGGTCTTATAAGCATCTTGTATAACGTCAACCTGGTGGTTTGGGTAAAAAGCTTGCTATTTATTAGCTTTGGGAAGGCGAAATCCGCTCTATTTCCTGCTGTTATTCTCTTTCTAACTTTTTCTTCCTCTTCTAGTTTGTTGTTCAGTTCAAACTTGTAGGCTCCTACTTCATAACTGCTCTGCATCTGAACTTGATCCCACAAAACTATGATCTAGTCTTTTCCTCATACATAGCTTCACATGCCGTTGTTATGCTCTGACGGAATCTACCAATGATGACTATGTCGGTTGCATAGGCCAGGACTTGGGTCATTCTTGTAAATATGGTTCATTCCTGATTTAATCCTGCTCTATTTATAATTGATTGTAGAGTGTTATTAAACAGGAGAAAAGCTATTGGGTCTCCCTGTTTCAGACCACTTCCTACTTTGAAAGGCTCTGACACCCCGACACACTTAACTTGGCAGATAGTGTTCTCTATAGTGCATTTTACTAAACAAGTCAGTTAACTAGGTAATCCCAGTTCATGCATGGCTGCTATGAGTTACTTCTTGTAATTGTGTCGTAGGCTGCTCTAAAATCGATGAACAGCACCCATGTAGTCTGCTGACACTCCCTTATCTTCTCGGAGATCTGTCTTTGGGCGAAGATTTGATCAATTGTAGACCTATTGGGCCGGAAACCACCTTGATAGTCTCCCAGTTTCTGTTCCACATGTCCACAACACGGGGATGAATAAAGCCTTATTCCTTTCTTCAGGTATTTTCTCTTCTTCCCATACCTGAGCAATCAATTCCTGAAGTTCCCTGGCGACTTTATGCGGCCCTCCTCTAATATTTCTGTGGGGAGTCCATCATTAAGCTGGCGATTTGTTATTCTTGAGCTTACCAAAGATGCCTTCGATTTCCTCTATATCGGGTGGAATCGTTTCCAACTCATGGCCTTGCATATCCACTGGTAATTGTGCTTGGTCTTCCTGACACAGTTTTCTAATTTACTCAGTACTCAGTACTGACCTTTACCAGTACCCAGTACTCTCTTGTATCTCTTCCTCCAGCAATAGCATTTGGCCATGGTCATCTTTGATAAGGTTTCCCCTCCTGGCCGGCCCACTCTTCACATTATTAACCATTTTATAGAATTTTCGGGAATTGGGAATTCTTGAGTTTTCAATATACTCAATTTCTTTTCTTATTGCTTATCGCAGAAATTCTCACATCTCTATATTCCTTGTGACGCAGCCGTATTTTATAGGTTTCTTTTTTCATTTCCTTCCTTGATTGCTTCCTCGCATTCTTCGTTGAACCAATTGTAAAGAGGATGTCTGTGCTTTTCTCCATACACCTCTTTAGCAGACTGGGTTAAACCTATACAAACATCGTATGCATCTTCAAGTTGTTCATAGAAGGTATCATTTTCTTTGAGACTTTCGAGCCCGTAATTGCTATTTCGAATTGATATCTATTTTCACTTCCACTGTATAGCATTATACAGTTACTGTTGAGTTTCCAGGTAAGAAGAAGAACCAAAAATAAAATAAAAATACTGCAGTTTATTACAATAAAATAAAATAAAAATAAACTATAGATGGGTAGCTGTTCTTCTGCCACAATCCGGCAGTGACCACAAGTTGTTGCAATTAAGACAGTTGTGAATCGGCCAAAACTGGGGGAGGACCCAACACTGTAACCAACTGTAAGACTGAGCCAAGGGCAGGGGTGAGTTAACCTAGGGTTAATGAAACTGGCACTCACCTGACAGAAAGCCGGACGTTTGCCACTGCACCCCTGAGGACTAGCGAGATGTTTAACGGAAGCCAGCTGGAGATGCTGTGTCCTGCGCTGGGAGGTGCAAACTGCTGATGGTAGACTGGATAACAAGTTTTGCTTCACAGCTATCTGCCAGCTCAGCAGGGTTCCCCAGCTCCGCTTACAATTGTGCATGAAAGTTATAAAAAAAATAAATGTTATAAACATAAAACTAGTTGTGGCATACACATAAAATAAATCTAATTACAAAAAATTAATCTTAAATCTGCAAGAAAGTATAGTATAATTGAAAAAAAAACTTAGCGATTGCGCTGGGCTAGGAGCACGATAGAGTAACCTGTCGGGAGGATAACCATAAAGAGTGAAAAATGCTTAAATTCCTCCAAATGAAGCGATTTATAGTGAAAAAACCCTGGAAACATGGTCTGGGTTGCGTGAACAGATGACGCAAGTGTTATTATAATAAAAACATTACGGGAAAAGAAAATAGCAAACCACGTTGTAAGTACATGATAAAGCTTGGTAAATTAGAATGTTTAGAGAGTTTAATCATTTAGAAATAAATAATTAACTAAAAGTTAGCGTGTTTGAATTTCAAAAGTAATACTATAATCTTCTAGAAAAGAAACAAACATAAAACCAAATTTTTATAATATAAAAATTCTTTAAGTTTTCATAAAAACTTAACACTCCCACCCCTTAGAGTGGGAGAGTACAGGGTTGGAGAGGTGAGTGCCAAGGAACGGAAAGAATGCAAGGCAGGCACACACTCCCCTGGGTCTGGTCATTAATAGAAACGAAGGAAAGAAACTAGTGAAAACGAAGGAAGTCATAGATAGCAAGCAACTAGTGAAAAGGAAGGAAGACATTAAAGGATAATTTAGCTCTTGCTTTTGTGGAAAGAATAACCATTGCTAAAGTTTTGTACTATGTACTCGATGATTTAACCATCCTTGCTGTCCCGTCAATATCAGCATTGCCAGAAGCAGCATTCAGAGAGGAATATAAAGAGTTAACACTCTCACCCCCAGAGTCCAGCGCTGGGAGAGAAGTTACCGAATGCAGTGCATCAGAAAGAGTGTTCATATCAAGAACCAAGAAAAAGAAAAATTAAATACCCATGACGAAGGAAATACACTACTGGGCAAATAATTTGAAAACGAAAGACAAGAACACTCATGAGAAGGAACACAACTGTTTATTAGGAAGAGAGTTAATACGAAAAAGCGATACGAAGGAAAATTAATTGCTTAATAGGAAATTGGAAACGAAGTAAAGCAATTAGTAAATAAGAAAAGAGTTAATCCGAAAAGCATTAAATAAAATTAAATTAAATTACCTTTATAGGCGGGTTCCAAGAGAACATCTTTGGGGCAATGCACAGCCCCTGTTCTATTTTGGAGCGGTCTCCATTTTTTAAAGACATAATTAAAAAAAAAATAGTAATTATGCCAAGAGAAAAAAAATATTACAGAAATTATTGAAACTATTGCAGGTATGATGGTATGGTATGCCTCGTAATTTGGAAAAAAATGGTATAAGGTTGAAAAAGTTATAAACATGCGAAGTGTGCATTAGTTGCAACACATAAATTTAGTACAGCCCAAAATTTAGAATGAGTTGCCAAATAGCAACGATGTAGAGGGCCACTGAGAAAATTTACTTGATTTTCTACATCGTTCTCCGAAACTGAGGCAAATTTTCTCACCTAGGGGGGGTCATGAAGGGATATGGGCCATATGGAAGTGGATAAGGGTAATGATGAACAGCAGCAGCTGCAGCCGAGACGGACTGATCCATAAGGGGATGATGATGATGCATCGCAGAAACAAACGCATGTGGGTGAGGAAGATGTGGAGACACTCTACTTTGTTGGAAGGTTGTTGGGAAGAATGCATCACAGGTTGAGGTAATGATGTAGGAGTTGGATGTGTAGGTGATGGTGCAATTAAAGTTGAAACAGTAGTTGGTGGAGGTGATGAAGATGGTATTTTTTCGTTCATTCTTGATTGAGGATGAAAATGTGGGTGATAAAATTGTGCAAATGGATTATGTTGGGTGAACTGGAACCGAGGTAAAGAAGGAACTGGCTGGTTAGGCGAGGTTTCAGGTAGAACAGGCTGGGCTGTTTGACGAATATTTCGGGTTTGAACCTGAGAAACTCTTTCACTGTGCATCAATGGGTCAAATGGTGTCTGGATAAAAGGATGAGTAGATTGCACTTGAGATACCCTCTGACTTTCAACTTGGTTTTGAGATTCTGGAAGTATCAAACAAGGAGACTGATTTTGAAACATTCTATGGCTGTTAATAGGTTGATTACTATCAAAACGAGACTGAGGAGGATTCGGAGAAAGACCATTAGGAAGGTCTGGTTGATGGTTCTCATATCGAGATGGTTGGTTCTAAGTGCCTTGCGAAATTAACAATGGAGAATTTCTTTGATCTACTTGTTGATAAGAATCTTGATGCAAGGTGGAAAATTGTGGAAAATTAACATGAGAATTTCTGTGCTGAATATCTGTCTGTTGAGATGATTAATAATGAGCAGTAGTAATCTGGGAGGATGGTATCTGTGAAGTAGGAGGCATTTCATTCTGAGGTAAAGATTCATAAGCCTGATTATGACCTATTTGAGAAACTCTACTGAAGTCTGTTTGAGAATTAAACTGAGGAGGCTGTTCTAACTTCCGAAATTGCTCCACGAGATTAGATAAGGAGTCCTCAGTAACAGTGGGAGATAAAAGAGTAACAATATGAGATGCTACACTAGTCTGAGATACAATTTCAGAATGTTCTTCATTTAGAGTGGGGGCCATTCCCATTAATACATAACCAAAGAAAGAAGGCACGTAGATAGGTAGTCCTGAACCAAGTGCCACTGGAGAACCTGTAAATATCTGGACAGCAAGATCTGCACCTAATATGCAATCAAGTGCCAGTTTCATTAACCCTAGGTTAACTCACCCCTCCCCTTGGCTCTGTCTTACAATTGGTTTTATTACAGTTCGCAACAGTCCTACCCCACTTTTGGCCGATTCCCAACTGTCTTAATTGCAGCATCTATAGTTTATTTTTATTTTATTTTTTATTTTTTTTTTTTTTACACGAAACGGCCACTTTGAGGACCACGCGATATCACTGAAGAATCTTCTTTCTTCCTCCTTCTCACTTCCCAGCGCAGCTTCATCATTCTCGACTGCTCCTCTCTTCTCTCCTTTGACCACCCAATACCCTTCACTCTCTTCTTTAATCTGACTTCATTGTTAATTACTTTCTTGAAAAGATCCCTGTCATGGCAAAGTTCTTTTGATATCCCCAATGTTTCCAATTCTTCTTTAATTTGCCTAGGATATCCTCCCAAATTTTTGTACTTTAAAATTTTATTAAAAATTTCTTTACATAATCTTTTTTCACTCATTCTCTCCATGTGCCCAAAGAACCTTAACCTCCTAATTCTCATATCAGTTTCTAAATCATTAATTTGCCTGTAAATTTCCTCATTAGACCTCCTCCTGAATCCTTCTAATGTTTTCCTTGGTCCATAAATCTTCCTCAAAATTTTCCTCTCTATTTTGTTCAACTTATCTAAACTGGGAAAACAAGCCGTTTCTACTCCATAAAGAATCACAGGTTTTACCACAGTATTATAATGCCTTAATTTTGCCTTTATCGAAAGATTTTTTTTATTGTAAATTTTTCCCACTTGAAAGCACAAATCCTCTAATTTTTTTAATTTTTCCCTTGAAACTCTCCTTTTCCGATCCATTGCAGCACAAAACTTCACCCAAATACTTGAATTTCCTAACAACCGAAATCTTCCCATATTTGGTTTTGACTGATTTTTTCTGATATCCTACCTCCGTGGTTATTAACTCCGTTTTCTCAAAAGATATTTGTAACCCGGTTTTCTCAGCAATTTCCTTCAGGCAATTTATCTGTTCAATGGACTCTTCTTCAGATTCAGCCAATAATGCTAGATCATCAGCAAAAGCCAAGCACCTCACTTTAATATGCATGTGTTTGGTCCCCACCCGAGCTCCTGAACTATTTTTCTTCCAAAATTCACTCATTACTTTATCCAAAACTATATTAAAAAGTATGGGAGACAGACCATCTCCTTGCCTGAGACCAGTTTTTATCTGAAAAGGTTTACTAATTAAACCCCTAAATTTCACTTTAGATTCAGTTTCTGTTAAAGTTGCCTTAATTAAATTAATTGTTTTCTGATCCACTCCGTATTCCCTTAGAATCTTCAACAGAGTTCCCCTATCAACCGAGTCGTACGCTTTTTTAAAATCCACAAAGGAAATAAAAAGACTTTTTCTTCTTGAGATATAATATTTTATGAGTAATTTTAGACTTAAAATTTGTTCTTGACAGGATCTTCCCTTTCTAAAACCCCCTTGGTATTCCCCAATTTTATGATCTATTTGTGGCTCCAATCTATTTAACAACAATTTTGAGAAAATTTTATAAGTGACCGATAACAGAGAAATTCCCCTGTAGTTATTAACATCCGTTTTAGAACCTTTTTTATATAAAGGATGAATCAAGGCAGATTTCCAATCCTTCGGAATTTCCTCTTTCTCCCAAACATCCATAAACATTTCCACTACTTTCCTCCTGAATTTCTCACTAGTTAATTTCCACATCTCAGCCAGAACTCCGTCCTCACCCGAGGCCTTATTGTTTTTAAGTGAATTAATCACTTCTTCTAACTCCTCATCATCCGGAGGATCTGACTCGGTACCTTGTGGAGTGTTTTCCCTTATTTTTAGTTTCTCCCTCGGTTCTTCACAATTTAACAATTTTTCAAAATATCTCGCCAAAATTTCACAATTTTCCTCATTATTCAGAGCCAAATTTCCATCTTCTTTCTGAAGTACCAATTCTGGTGGAGAATAACCTTTGATTTTATTTTTGAAAGCCCGGTAAAAAATTCTTGTTTCATTCTTCTTAAAACTCTCTTCCATTTCCGAGATTTGATTGTTAAGGAATTTTCTTCTTGCATTCCTCAAGATTTTATGAGTGGACCTTCTTTCCTCATGATAATTCTTCAGGTTTTCCACCGTTTTATTCTGATTCCACATTTTCCAGGTTTCCAGTCTTTTCCTGACAGCCTCTTCACACTCTAAATTCCACCACTCCCTTTTCTTCCTGAAATCCTGTGAGGCCAAATTTCCCGCAGCCTCTACTAAATTTTTAGTTAAATCATCCCAATTTTCTGGTTCTTTAACTTTGGCTTGAAATTCCCTGCCTTTCTCATTTACCAAAAAATCTCTATCTATTGACTTAATTTTCCTGCTTAACTCACATTTATTCTTTTTCGCAATAAAATTCATCTTAATTTGAGAAGGGAAATGATCTGAAACGACATTAATTGCTCTTTTAACCCTAACATTTTGAATTTCCTTAGAATTCCTCCTAGAGATGGCAACATGATCCAACTGAAATTCACCCAATTTATGATTGGGAGAGACCCACGTCTTTTTCTTACTAGATTTTGCCTTGAAATTAGTGGACATTATTTTTAAGCCAGTATTTTTGCACAAGTGAACCAATCTCTCTCCATTCTTATTGGTCCACCTATGAGCAGGATATTCCCCTACTATTTCCCTGTTTCTTTTTTCCCTCCCTAATTGTGCATTGAAATCCCCTAAAAGTACTTTGACATGATTGTGAGGGATATTGACTATTTCTTTTCCCAGCAGATCCCAGAACTCCTCAACTTTCTCTGGATTTCTTCTATTATCTTCATTGATGGGAGCGTGTGCATTAATTATCGTATACTTTTTGTTACTGGATTTTAAGGTAAGAATTGCCAGCCTAGAATTTATTCCCTTAAATCCTACTACAGATTTTAAAAACCTATTATTAACCATAAAAGCCACCCCTAAATGAGGCATCCCCCCCATAATCTTTTTTCCCGGTGGACTTTTGAAAATTCTGAATCCATCTGATTCCACAACAGTTTCATCAGAAAACCTGGTTTCTTGCAGGGCCATGACTGAAATTTTCAACCTACTAAGTTCGGAAGTTAATTGCCTTAGTTTCCCTACTTGAATTAATGAGTTGACATTATAAGTACCAAAGTAGTACCTATTTTTATGCTTAAAATTTTGACTGGGGTATTGGTGGCGCTCCGATTTATCACTAAGCTTTTCACTGTCGGGCACCCTGGAATCCGATCGCCCGACGTTGTCTTCAGGGTATGTTTCTGTGACAAGCTTCTTCATGATATAAAGTTTGATTTATTTTATTTTATTGTAATAAACTGCAGTATTTTTATTTCATTTTTGGTTCTTCTTCTTACATGGAAACCCAACACAAAGGGGTAGGACAGGAGCGTTGGTCGCTTCCTCACCTGATGGTGCCTTTTCCCGTTCTTATCGATTTTGCGATAAGGGCTCACACCCCTTGTATTCTTGTAAAGTTTTCATATCCAAGACGATACCAGGTCGCAATAAATGGAAATCTGATCAAAAACGTTGTTACAATTGCCTCGGTTCTCACTTTGTTTCTCTATGTAAAAGTCAACAGAGATGTAGGGTTTGCTACAAAAAACATCATACGTTGCTCCATGAAGATTCTACTACAGCTAGAAAGTTGCCAGAACCAAAGCCGGGAAGCCCTTCTCCTCCGCCACCATCCGCCTCAGCAATGTGTGCTGCATCTAATAAAATGGAGTCTGGGTTTTGTCGGCCACAGCTTTAGTTAAATTGGAAGTTCCTAACGCATATTGCAATACTGTGGTTAGAGCAGTAATTGATAATGCAGCGGCAGCTTCATTCGTATCTCAGGCTACTGTAGATAGGTTGGATGTTTCTTTCATCAAAGCTATTACTCCTGTAGGAGGTTTAGGTAGGCAAACATGCAATGCTAATGGCACTTTCAGTTTAAACATAAGAAATTTAGATCAACGCACTCTAGCTATGCCGCATTCCTTTTATGTTTTAAATCATATTGCCTTCGATACCCCTATACCTATAAACTATAAATAAAGTTTCATCTACAGTTAAAGATCAACTGCGTGGCATTAATTTAGCAGATCCTTGGTTTGATTCTCCTGCACCACTTGATTGCATATTAGGTGAAGATCTTGCTGTCCAGATATTTACAGGTTCTCCTGTGGCACTTGGTTCAGGACTACCTATCTACGTGCATTCTTTCTTTGGTTATCTATTAATGGGAAGGGCCCCCACTCTTAATGGAGAACATTTCCTTATCTAATCTCGTGGAGCAATTTCGGAAGTTAGAACAGCCTCCTCAGTTTAATTCTCAAACAGACTTCAGTAGAGTTCCTCAAATAGGTCATAATCAGGCTTATGAATCTTTACCTCAGAATGAAATGCCTCCTACTTCACAGATACCATCCTCCCAGATTACTACTGCTCATTATTAATCATCTCAACAGACAGATATTCAGCACAGAAATTCTCATGTTAATTTTCCACAATTTTCCACCTTGCATCAAGATTCTTATCAACAAGTAGATCAAAGAAATTCTCCATTGTTAATTTCGCAAGGCACTTAGAACCAACCATCTCGATATGAGAACCATCAACCAGACCTTCCTAATGGTCTTTCTCCGAATCCTCCTCAGTCTCGTTTTGATAGTAATCAACCTATTAACAGCCATAGAATGTTTCAAAATCAGTCTCCTTGTTTGATACTTCCAGAATCTCAAAACCAAGTTGAAAGTCAGAGGGTATCTCAAGTGCAATCTACTCATCCTTTTATCCAGACACCATTTGACCCATTGATGCACAGTGAAAGAGTTTCTTAGGTTCAAACCCGAAATATTCGTCAAACAGCCCAGCCTGTTCTACCTGAAACCTCGCCTAACCAGCCAGTTCCTTCTTTACCTCGGTTCCAGTTCACCCAACATAATCCATTTGCACAATTTTATCACCCACATTTTCATCCTCAATCAAGAATGAACGAAAAAATACCATCTTCATCACCTCCACCAACTACTGTTTCAACTTTAATTGCACCATCACCTACACATCCAACTCCTACATCATTACCTCAACCTGTGATGCATTCTTCCCAACAACCTTCCAACAAAGTAGAGTGTCTCCACATCTTCCTCACCCACATGCGTTTGTTTCTGCGATGCATCATCATCATCCCCTTATGGATCAGTCCGTCTCGGCTGCAGCTGCTGCTGTTCATCATTACCCTTATCCACTTCCATATGGCCCATATCCCTTCATGACCCCCCCTAGGTGAGAAAATTTGCCTCAGTTTCGGAGAACGATGTAGAAAATCAAGTAAATTTTCTCAGTGGCCCTCTACATCGTTGCTATTTGGCAACTCATTCTAAATTTTGGGCTGTACTAAATTTATGTGTTGCAACTAATGCACACTTCGCATGTTTATAACTTTTTCAACCTTATACCATTTTTTTCCAAATTACGAGGCATACCATACCATCATACCTGCAATAGTTTCAATAATTTCTGTAATATTTTTTTTCTCTTGGCATAATTACTATTTTTTTTTAATTATGTCTTTAAAAAATGGAGACCGCTCCAAAATAGAACAGGGGCTGTGCATTGCCCCAAAGATGTTCTCTTGGAACCCGCCTATAAAGGTAATTTAATTTAATTTTATTTAATGCTTTTCGGATTAACTCTTTTCTTATTTACTAATTGCTTTACTTCGTTTCCAATTTCCTATTAAGCAATTAATTTTCCTTCGTATCGCTTTTTCGTATTAACTCTCTTCCTAATAAACAGTTGTGTTCCTTCTCATGAGTGTTCTTGTCTTTCGTTTTCAAATTATTTGCCCAGTAGTGTATTTCCTTCGTCATGGGTATTTAATTTTTCTTTTTCTTGGTTCTTGATATGAACACTCTTTCTGATGCACTGCATTCGGTAACTTCTCTCCCAGCGCTGGACTCTGGGGGTGAGAGTGTTAACTCTTTATATTCCTCTCTGAATGCTGCTTCTGGCAATGCTGATATTGACGGGACAGCAAGGATGGTTAAATCATCGAGTACATAGTACAAAACTTTAGCAATGGTTATTCTTTCCACAAAAGCAAGAGCTAAATTATCCTTTAATGTCTTCCTTCCTTTTCACTAGTTGCTTGCTATCTATGACTTCCTTCGTTTTCACTAGTTTCTTTCCTTCGTTTCTATTAATGACCAGACCCAGGGGAGTGTGTGCCTGCCTTGCATTCTTTCCGTTCCTTGGCACTCACCTCTCCAACCCTGTACTCTCCCACTCTGGGGGGTGGGAGTGTTAAGTTTTTATGAAAACTTAAAGAATTTTTATATTATAAAAATTTGGTTTTATGTTTGTTTCTTTTCTAGAAGATTATAGTTTTACTTTTGAAATTCAAACACGCTAACTTTTAGTTAATTATTTATTTCTAAATGATTAAACTCTCTAAACATTCTAATTTACCAAGCTTTATCATGTACTTACAACGTGGTTTGCTATTTTCTTTTCCCGTAATGTTTTTATTATAATAACACTTGCGTCATCTGTTCACGCAACCCAGACCATGTTTCCAGGGTTTTTTCACTATAAATCGCTTCATTTGGAGGAATTTAAGCATTTTTCACTCTTTATGGTTATCCTCCCGACAGGTTACTCTATCGTGCTCCTAGCCCAGCGCAATCGCTAAGTTTTTTTTTCAATTATACTATACTTTCTTGCAGATTTAAGATTAATTTTTTGTAATTAGATTTATTTTATGTGTATGTCACAACTAGTTTTATGTTTATAACATTTATTTTTTTTATAACTTTCATGCACAATTGTAAGCGGAGCTGGGGAACCCTGCTGAGCTGGCAGATAGCTGTGAAGCAAAACTTGTTATCCAGTCTACCATCAGCAGTTTGCACCTCCCAGCGCAGGACACAGCATCTCCAGCTGGCTCCCGTTAAACATCTCGCTAGTCCTCAGGGGTGCAGTGGCAAACGTCCGGCTTTCTGTCAGGTGAGTACCAGTTTCATTAACCCTAGGTTAACTCACCCCTGCCCTTGGCTCAGTCTTACAGTTGGTTACAGTGTTGGGTCCTCCCCCAGTTTTGGCCGATTCACAACTGTCTTAATTGCAACAACTTGTGGTCACTGTCGGATTGCGGCAGAAGAACAGCTACCCATCTATAGTTTATTTTTATTTTATTTTATTGTAATAAACTGCAGTATTTTTATTTTATTTTTGGTTCTTCTTCTTACCTGGACACTCAACAGTAACTGTATAATGCTATACAGTGGAAGTGAAAATAGACATCTATTCGAAATAGCAATTACGGGCTCGAAAGTCTCAAAGAAAATGATACCTTCTATGAACAACTTGAAGATGCATACGATGTTTGTACCATTTATGACATGAAAATTGTCTCAGGAGACTTTAATGCTTAAGTAGGAAAATAAAAGGTATTAAGACCTACTATAGGAGCCCATAGCTTACATAACATAACCAATGACAATGGTCTCAGGATGATAAGCTTTGTAAGTGTTAAATCTACGGCAGTCATGAGCATTATGTTCCTTCATAAAAATGTGCATAAGGAAACATGGCAGTCTCCAGATGGTAATACAGCTAGTAAAATTGATCATGTGTGACTTCCTCCATATGCTTTAGTTCACTAAACAATGTTAGATCCAGAGAGGATGTCATGTCGACTCGGATCACTACTTGGTAATAATAAAGCTTCACAAAAGATTAAAATGCATCCCAAGAAACATCTGTCCCCCTTTCAAAAATGGAAGATAGAACGTCTTAAGACGAAGGAAGGTGCAATTACGGTTACTCGGAAGTTTGACTAGCGAGCTAGTCATGATCGAGTCGGCAGGAAAGGTACAATAGAAAACAGGTGAAAGCGGATCAAGGTGGTTTAACCCAGTCTGCTAAAGAGGTGTATGGAGAAAAGCACAGACATCCTCCTTACAATTGGTTCAACGAAGAATGCGAGGAAGCAATCAAGGAAGGAAATGAAAAAAGAAACCCATAAAATACGGCTGAGTCACAAGGAATATAGAGATGTGAGAATTTCTGCGATAAGCAATAAGAAAAGAAATTGAGTATATTGAAAACTCAAGAATTCCCAATTCCCGAAAATTCTATAAAATGGTTAATAATGTAAAGAGTGGGCCGGCCAGGAGGGGAAACCTTATCAAAGATGACCATGGCCAAATGCTATTGCTGGAGGAAGAGATACTAGAGAGTACTGGGTACTGGTAAAGGTCAGTACTGAGTACTGAGTAAATTAGATAACTGTGTCAGGAAGACCAAGCACAATTACCAGTGGATATGCAAGGCCATGAGTTGGAAACGATTCTACCCGATATAGAGGAAATCGAAGGCATCTTTGGTAAGCTCAAGAATAACAAATCGCCAGCTTAATGATGGACTCCCCACAGAAATATTAGAGGAGGGCCGCATAAAGTCGCCAGGGAACTTCAGGAATTGATAGCTCAGGTATGGGAAGAAGAGAAAATACCTGAAGAAAGGAATAAGGCCTTATTCGTCCCCGTGTTGTGGACATGTGGAACAGAAACTGGGAGACTATCAAGGTGGTTTCCGGCCCAAAAGGTCTACAATTGATCAAATCTTCGCCCAAAGACAGATCTCCGAGAAGATAAGGGAGTATCAGCAGACTACATGGGTTCATCGATTCTTTATCGATTTTAGAGCAGCCTATGACACAATTACAAGAAGTAACTCATAGCAGCCATGCATGAACTGGGATTACCTAGTTAACTGACTTGTTTAGTAAAATGCACAATAGAGAACACTATCTTCCAAGTTAAGTGTGTCGGGGTGTCAGAGCCTTTCAAAGTGGGAAGTGGTCTGAAACAGGGAGACCCGATAGCTTTTCTCCTGTTTAATAACACTCTACAAGCAATTATAAATAGAGCAGGATTAAATCAGGAAGGAACCATATTTACAAGAATGACCCAAGGGCCTGGCCTATAAACGACATAGTCATCATTGGTAGATTCCGTCAGAGCATATGGAAGGCCTCAAAGTCTCGTATTATTTCAATAATTCACTTAATCATGCAGATTACATGCCAAATTTTCGCCTATTCAGGCATCTTCAGGGCTACAAGTGTATCGCAAGCAAGCTAGAAACAGACTCAAGTCTGTTCTGTTTAAGTCTGTTTCTAGCTTGCTTGCAATACACTTGTAGCCCTAAGATGCCTGAATAGGCGAAAATTTGGCATGTAATCTGCCTGATTAAGTGAATTATTGAAATCTCATATCAAAACGAGACTTTGAGGCCTAGTATTCTACATCTATAATTCAATATTCTCTTCCCAAAACTTGTTTACTAATTGTATTATATTTAAATTATATATATATATATATATATATATATATATATATATATATTTATATATAGAGAGAGAGAGAGACAGACAGAGAGGGTGCTACGTTTCTGCCTGCCAGGTGGAGGAGGTTTTCAGAAACGGTATTCATCAAGTAAATATATTGAAAACGATTACTTGTATTGGTTCCAGAAGGGAACCCAACTATATTATATTCTAGATATAATGATCTAGAATATATTATAAAACAATGTATATTGGATTCTTTTTCCAGAGGTGACATGTTTATCCTATTTATTTACTGAAAGAAACCTGTGGCACGGGCTGAATGGAAATATAGGAACAAATCAGAATTGAACTCCATATTTAATATTATATAATAAGCCCTTCTAATAAATTCTATAAATAGATTTTGGTAACATAAAACCACACATAGATGCTGGATGCTGCCTAGCATGTTAACCTAATTAATTGAATGCATACCACCAATATTACAATTAGTACTGTATACTAGACTACAATTTATCTGTTAGGCACTCTCTGGATCGTTCTAAGTATCTAGTGTGGATCAGTCTCTGCCATCTCTGACGCTCTCTTAGACTTGGCACCGCATCTTCTCTCAGTTCTCTCTGGAACCTGGTAGCATCCACAATACATAGCAAGAGAGATTGTAGTTCCTTATCCTTCCGTTGTCCCCATTCAAAGCTCGTGCTGCCATTCCCTCATCAACTCCTTTCATCCATTTCTTCTTCTGAGGCAAAGTCTAGCATATGTTTTGGCCATCTTTCAGCTCCCATTCATATCACATGCCCAAACCAGCTAAGCTTCTTTTTTGAATTACGAGTAAGTATAGTATCATACTTTCTTGATTTCTTACTTTTCTCCTTATTTCTGCATTTGGTACATGATCCAGCCACAACACTCTTCTTCTTTCTTTATCCAACTCTTCTTCCTTCCAGTGTCGGGGCAGCCCGCAACCATTTTCTATACGCCTCTCTATCCACAGCCAACCTCCTAATCTCACTTATCGTGCGTCCCTTCTTCTGCGCCAGATCCGATATGAGGTCCTCCTTATATTATTATATTATTTCTTGGTCATCGTATAGGTCGTTTTCCGACTGCACTTGATTCCCATTTCCTTTTTGACAACCTATTGATTGGCATTCTTAGTGCATGGCCAAACCACTTCAATTCTCTTCTGTGAATATAGTCCACGAGCGCAGTTCCTGTCCCGTATCTTCTGTTATTCTTTGTTTTCGCAGTCGGTCCAATCTTGTCTTACCGAGAGCTTTTCTCAGGAATTTCATTTGTGTGGCTTGTATACGGCTTTCAAACTTCTTGTTGGTGCTTGGCCAGCTTTCAGCTCCATAGGTCTGTGTAGGGATGAATACTTGTTTATAAACTGTCCTTTTGGTGTTTATCTCTACTTCCCTTATTCCAATTATGACATTACGAAGCAGGTAATAGACGTTTGTGGCTTTTTGGCTGGTGCCACATAAATTCTCTGTAGAAATAGAAAAACATGAATTACAACAATTTATTGAATTTATCATTTTTACTATTTGTCCTTTTATTTACTGAATTGAATTTATAATAAAATATAAATGTATTATATTGACCAATTATTATAATTTTAATCCATTTTTTTAGGCCTATATGAACAAACACATGCCATTAATGCTGTGCAGAAGAAACAAGAGATCAAAAAAGGTAATTAATAAGTGTAAATATTACTATCCTTTATTTAATTTAGATTACACTTAATAGGAACATTTATTCTTGGAATATTTTTTCTTTTAGATTTATTGCATTTCTGAAAAGTTAATAGGCTTAGGATTTGGAAATCAAAGTTGAAATGAGTAAAAAAGGTTAATTGAATCAAAAGAAAAATTCATTAACAAAATTTAACTTTTCATAATAAGAGAATGCAAAAGAAGTGACGCTCTATCAATTATAATGAGTTCATTAACATTCTTTAATATTTTAATATTAATTGAGTATATCTCATTACAGAACTATTATTATCTATTGAATAATTTTTTATTATTAATCTTTTTTTTTATAACACAAAAAATGCTCCCTTTGTACTAGTTCAAATCCGCCTGTGTGGCAGTGGCCTCGTGCCCCGACCCACGGCCTGTCCCAAGCCAGGACCAAGGATCAAGGACAAGGATCAAGGAGGAGGGATCGAGGAGTAACACCTCGCTAATAAACCAGGGTCTAGCGGGCCCGGCTGGTAGCACCCTGTGAGGGCCCCCACCGTAGGGTTACACGGCTGGCGGTCCCGAGCCGAAGGTGGCAGCCCCATCGCGGGACTAGGGTACGCAGTGAGGGTTAATAGCCCCGCTACCCGAAATCAAATTAATATGAAACCCCACACTAAAGCCTCGGACGTGATCAGAAATAAAGGTAATAGACCCGGCTCCCCTACAAGGACTTTTAACTTTGGATATTGGAATGTGTTGTCCCTTTACAGACCTGGAGCTCTTAAAGTTCTCCTAGATCAATTTGACCGTTTTAAAATTGACATAACTGCCATCCAGGAAGTGCGTTGGATGTGGCACAGGATGTGGCGTCTTAGGAAAGAGAAGGCACTCCATATATTATAGTTGTAGTGAGGCTCGGCATGAATTCGGGACAGGATTTTACGTCAGAGGCCCATATAGACAGCATGTAATTGGATTTAAAGCCGTAAGCCCACGAATATGCCTGATTCGTTGCAGATTCTACAATTACAGCTTGCTAAGTGTACATGCGCCTACTGAGGTTGCGGATGACGATAAAAAGGATCGACTCTACGACCTCGTTGTGAGAACACTAGATGCATGCCCAAGCTACGATATGAAAATAATCGGAGGTGATTTTAACGCAAAAATTGGCAAGGAAGACGTCTTTCGGTCTACTATTGGCAAGTATAGCCTTCACAATGAGACCAATTCGAATGGCTTGAGACTTTGCTGCATCCAGAGATCTCACCATCGGCAGTACTCTATTCCCTCACAAAACTATACACAAAGGTACCTGGGTCTCCCCCGATCGGAGCGTGATAAACCAGATTGATCACATACTAATCGGGAAGAGACATAGATCAAGCCTCCAGAATGTACGAGTCTTCCGTAGCGCTAATATTGACTCAGATCACTACCTTACAATAGCTTGCATCATTACAAAAATATCCGTGGCTAGTTATCGCTCAGAGAGACATAATTCAAAGAAGTACAACATACAGAAACTTAAGGATCCCGATGTGAAAGACCAGTACTCTGTAGAGCTTAATACTAAGCTTTCTAGTGACCCTACCCCAATTGACTCAGTCGAGGTTAGCTGGTCAGTATATACGAGAGCTCAAGACGCAACAGCAGAGTCTATCCTGGGACCTGAGCAAAGGATGCCTCGTTCCCCCTGGTTCGATGATGAATGTGAGTCCGCCTCTGACCGGAAGAATAAGGCATACAAAGCGATGTTGCAGCGTTCAACCCTTATCAAAGATCTTGTTTGGATAAGGAAGGTAACCTACTGTCAAGTAAAGAGGAAGTATTGGCAGAATGGAGAAGACACTTTAGCGAACTCCTTTCTAATACCGCTCCTATACGGGAAAATAATGATCATAGCACTAATAGAACTCGGGAGGAGGATTTAGAAGTGGAGTTTGAGCCCCCTGACGAAGACGAGGTACTCAGTGCAATTGATCAGCTGAAACGTCATAAGGCCCCTGGAAGTGATGGTCTGCCAGCTGAGTTGTTCAAGAATGGAGGTGAAGAACTGGTGAAGGCCTTACACAACCTGATAATGACAGTCTGGACAGAAGAGACGATGCCTACAGCCTGGAACAAATCCATTATCTGCCCAGTCTATAAGAAAGGGGACAGGATGAAATGCAGTAACTATAGAGGCATTTCCTTATTGTACTGTGGCTACAAGATCCTGTCCAATATCTTGTATATCCGCTTAAGCCGATATGCGGAACGTATCATTGGACCGTACCAGTGTGGATTCCGAAAAGATAAGTCCACAACCGATCAAATCTTCAGCCTAAAAACCATATTAGAGAGAGGCTATGAATATAAGGTGAAGACACACCACCTCTTTATTGATTTTAAGGCTGCCTATGACAGAGGATGCCTATCAATAGAGAAGAGTTATTTAAGGCACTAGAGGAGTTTCAAATCCCCGCTAAACTAATTCGACTGGCAAAGCTAACCCTGAAGGATGTAACTTGTTCAGTACGAGTTAATGGAGAGCTGTCGGAGGAATTCCAGTCGACAAAGGGACTAAGACAAGGAGATGCTCTTGCCTGCCTACTCTTTAACCTTGCGCTTGAGAAGGCTGTTAGGGACTCAGGGATCAAAGTTGGAGGGACCATTTTCAACCGATCGGTGCAGCTGTTGGCGTATGCGGATGATGTGGACGTTGTTGGGCGCCCTTATGCGGCGGTACAGGAGGCATTCATGGCTATAGTGGGTCCAGCTGAACGATTGGGACTGGAGGTTAACCAGGCCAAAACAAAGTACATGGTGACTGGGGAACTGCCTAAACCTGGGGAGATGGCATCATTTGGATCCCATGTGTTTGAAAAGGTCTCCCAGTTCACATACCTAGGTTCCCTCATTTCCCAGAATAACGAAGAGGTAGAAATTAGGAAACGGATCATATCGGCAAATCGCTGTTATTTTGGCCTCAAGAAGCAGTTTAGAGGGCGTATCCTATCAAGAGCAACAAAATTGCACCTCTATAAAACATTAATCCACCCAGTCCTGCTATATGGTTCTGAAACCTGGACCATGACCAAAGCCCATGAAAACGAACTCCTTGTTTTTGAAAGGAAAATTCTACGAAGAATATTTGGAGGTGTCCTTATAGGAGATACCTGGAGAAAAAGGAAAAACAAGGAGATTTATGAACTCTTAAAAGAGCCAGATATAGTCCTCAGTATTAAGCTGGGCCGTCATAGATGGGCCGGTCATGTAGCCCGTATGATGGAAGCAGAGTTGCCGAAGAAATTGTTAACCGAGCCCATTTATGGTACAAGAAGACGAGGACGACCCTGACTTCGATGGAGAGAAGGAGTGACATCCGATGCCAGAAATCTTCTGGGCACAGGAAACTGGATGGCAGCCGCACAGAACCGCGACGAGTGGCGGAAGCTGCTGGTGTAGGCCAAGACCGGTCAACGGGTTGTAGAGCCGCATTAAGTAAGTAAGTAAGTTGTACTAGTTCAACAAATTATAAATATATAATAAATTACAAGGTTTCTATAAACACATTCATAATATATTATTATATATATATATATATATATATATATTTTTTTTTAATACTCCCTGTGCTATTATTTTTTTTTCTGCTATTCTAAGGTACCTATCTATAAACACATTCATAAATTATTATTTCATTATATATATTTTTTCTTTTCTCTTTTTTTTTCTGCAAGAAATAATTATCAGTGGATTTAAGGGAATTATGTACAAATAATAACTCCACACATATATTCCATTATTCATTTTTTCATTGTTCATTTCCATTATTATATTTTATTGTGAGAGATAATATTTTAAATTCATTTAAATTTGTGCGATAGGAAGTTTTTTTTTTCATTTTTATATTTTATTGTGAGAGATAATATTGTTTGTATGTGAGTTTCGCTTAAATTTGTTTTGTAGGAAGTGTTGACTGAAATTCGGCAGGAATTTCTGGATATATACCGTAAAGCTGATTTTCGTCCAAATATTCAACTAGTACGAGCCAGTTCTCTTGCTGACCAGCTAAAATATAAAGATAAATTGTGCTTATGTAGAGATTGTTCCGATTATGAATTGCGCTCAACGGGAGGAGATTGTTCTTACTGTCATTTCATAAAGAGCTTAAACGTAACAGAGTCCCAATCATCAAGCATAGGAAATACCATTCATAAAGCAAAGGCAAGTACATGCACATATAGCATTTAGAATTATAAATATATACTCTAATATTCTTTAGAGTAGTATAGTTTATAAAATAAAACACCTCATGGCGATCTCAATTATATATTTATTTATATTTTTTGAAGCTTTCATAACACCATAGCACTATTAATACTTATATTTATTAACATTGTCATGCTTATATGCTCAATCTTGCATTACAATGTTAATAAATATATGTATTAATAATTATGTATTAATTAATAATTAATAAGCAGATGGAAGAAACGCAGACCTTGAAGACCAACAACGAGATTAGGAAGTTCTACCAGAAGATTAACAATGGAAGAAGGCCCTTCAAACCTCGATTAAATACATGTAGAGCTGAGGACGGGTCATTGTTGAATAATGAAAGTAAAATCTTAGGTAGATGGCGCCAATACTTCCGAGACCTTCTTAGCGAGCAAAATCCCCAAGAAGAACCCCAAACTCGTCTGGCTCCAATTGAAGATCTTGATCCACCCAACGAGGAAGAAATCATGACTGCCTTATCGAAACTCAAAAATAATAAGGCACCAGGCTATGACGGCCTCGCAGCGGAACTCTTCAAGCATGGTGGAATGGAACTGATAAAGACGCTTCAGGACCTCCTAATGTCTATCTGGGTGAAGGAAATGCTGCCGCGGAGCTGGTGCAAAACCATCATTTGCCCTATTCTCAAGAAGGGTGACCAGCTCGATTGTAATAACTATCGTGGGATATCGTTGCTACCAGTTGCATATAAAATCCTTTCGCTTATTCTCTTTGATCGTCTGCTTCCTTTAGCAGAGAGAATAGTGGGACCTTACCAGTGCGGCTTCCGCAAAGGTAAATCAACTGTGGACCAGGTTTTCACTCTGCGACAAGTGCTGGAGAAGGGCAGGGAATTTAACATCCGAACGCATCACTTATTCATAGATTTTAAAAGTGCCTATGATAGTATTGATCGGAAGGAACTGTACATTGCCCTAGAGGAACTCGGAATACCCGGTAAGCTCTCGAGGATGTGCCAGGTAACGATGGAGGGTGTGGAGTGTCACGTAAGGGTTCAAGCTGGAATAACCGAGTCATTTTCAACGAGTAAAGGTGTACGCCGAGGTGATGCGCTAGCCTGCCTCATATTTAACATCGGCCTGGAGAGAATTATTAGGAGTTCCAGGATTCAGATCGGTGGTAAAATATTTCACCGCACGGTACAGCAGCTGGGGTATGCTGATGATATTGATATCATGGGGAGATCACTTCAGGCAGTCTCTGATGCGTTCCTTGCCCTTGCCGAGGCCGCTGCAAGAATGGGTCTAGTTGTCAATGAGCAAAAAACGAAATATTTGGTTTCCGGAGAACAAATATTGGGGAATTTGTGTACCTCGGCTGTGAAGTCAATTCTGTAAACGATATCTCCAGGGAGATTAGGTCTCGCATAGGCAAGTCCAATAGATGCTTCTATGGCCTACGTAACCATTTACGCAGTAGCCTACTTCCGAGAGCTACAAAAATAATGTTATATAAGACATTGATCCGTCCAGTCCTGAGCTACGGTTCTGAGACATGGACAATTACCAAATCGGATGAATCTGCTTTACTGATTCATGAAAGGAAGATCCTTCGAACCATCTACGGAGGAATCATGGAGGGCAATGAATGGCGTCGGAGAACTAATATGGAACTGTACACACTGTTCAATGAACCCGACATTGCAAAATTCATCCGTCTCGGAAGGCTAAGGTGGGCTGGGCATTTGGCGAGGATGGATGAAAATTCTATCCCAAAGAAGGTTTTTTATGAAGAAATTCATGGCTCCAGGCGTAGAGGAAGACCTAAGCTGCGGTGGCGAGATGGAGTGACCCACGCCCGGGTACTGCTGGGAGCGCGCAATTGGATGCAAACGGCAAAGGATCGTGACACATGGCGCAGGCTGATCAAGGAGGCCTTGACTCAACAATGAGTTGTTGCGCCGCTGAAAGAAGAAGAAGAAGAATTAATAATTATATATTTGTTATGTATTGTTTTTAGTGCAGAAACCGAAAGCTCCTGAAAATATAAATAAATATATATTTGAGACCCTCGTGAGGTGTTTTATTATACAATATATAGACTTTAACCCTTTAACAGCTAAGCACTCGGAACAAAAGTTGCACTGAGAAGCTAAGGGGGTCTGCTGGCATTTACATTCTCCACCGCTGACTGCCTTAACTTCTCATACTCTTCACTGACTATTTCTTAATGTTTTATTTATTTTTTATGATTCTATAATACCTTTATTACTATTTCAATATATGAAAATGCTAGATTATCGATTTCAATAACAGATTACGTGATTTAAGAAGGTAATATTGAACAATAATATAATAATGTTATTACTTTATGTTCTGTTTTTTTTTAATTTAATCTTTTTTAATAAGTAATATTTTTTTTTATTAAAAGTAATATAATTTACCAATGTTTAGATGGATAAAAAACCTCCCCATCCTCATTTTAGATGCGGCCTCGGCTCTTCCGAACTTTCTTTCAAAATCTCCCAAACCTCCTTATCAGTGAACACTTTTCGCGACCTACTAACACCAATACTGGAGAAATAATAGCGAAATGAAACGGTTAATATCACCAAAAAACACAGAGAACTATCGCTCAGAGCGTCTAGAACTCGATGAATGATGGTACGAAATGAATAATGGTAAATAAGTCCTTCAAGACCCCTGAGGGTAGCCGGGGGAGGGGTAAGGGACAGAAAAAAAAAATTAGGTATGAAAAATCAAGGTGAAAAAAAAAGGGGTGAGACGGGCTTCACCGAATAGACGACCCAGATGATAGGCAGCTACCGGGCCGAAATAAATATTTCCGTAATAGAGACACCCCTGGAGCCTAGCGGCCGCTAGATGTACTAATTAAGTCTCCGTGGATCCGTTAGGATGTGCCTCAGTCACAACTTATCTCGTGTGAAGCTGAGGACGCTAAATAAGTGAAAAACCGATTGCGAGATATATCGTCATTAGCTAGTATGGACCGGCGGCCCGCGACGAATTATATCGTCGTTAGCTTGTGGAGACCGACTTTTTTTCATGAGATATATCGCCTAGAGCCGTGAAAGGGTTAACGGTCTCTGAGCACATTATGAGTATTATAGTTTTTAAATCTCTATACATTTATGTTTTCTCCATTTATAATTTTCACTTTTGTGAGGAAGAGTTTTATGTATAAGGTTTTTATAAAAAAGGAATCTCTTCCATGTTTTATAATTTATTTGATTCACCTAACGTTTCGGGCTTTTGGCCCATCTTCTAGAGGTATTTTTTGAACATTTTCAATACTCCACAGCCATTTGTTTGTCAAGTATAATTACTTTATGTAAAATACATACTTCATAATAATTAACATTTATCAAATTTTTCAGCGGGTGTGGAACCATTTCATTGTCACTCTTTTCTGTTGTGTATTTGTGGAGGAATGCACAAACGATGGCTTCGGATTCTATAACTGCCATGATGCGGTATCAGATATGGGGATTCGGTCTTGACTGGAAATATGTGAGCCAAATCAATATGTTCTTACCTGAACTGTGCGCACTTCAGGTGAAACTCGGTATTTTTCCTGAACTTGCTTTCCAGATCATAGAAGGGACGACGTACGATATCTTAGTTATCTCCGACAGAAATTCATTCCTTGAACGGCAATCTCACGGTGAATCAACCTGTAACATCCCGAGTGTAGGTCTTGATGAAGAATTCCTCGCAGTATGCATCTTTGGGATTAGTTCGGTCTACAGGCTTTGGTTCTTCCATCTCCCACTATTCATAGTGGAAATACAAATAAATGTAATGGAAACATAGAAAGTAAAATATGTATATGTGCAAGAATAATCTATATATACCATAATTATTTATCTAAACAATAATCATCTATTTATACAATAAACATTTATAAAAAAAAAGGATTATTAAGGAAAAAAATATTTCGAGAGTACTTAATGTGTCTATGGTGATCAATTGGATTGGAAATCGAATGGGAAATAGAAGAAAGAGACTGGAAAGAGGAAATCGATGTAGAATGCGAAATATCTAAAGGGATAGAATTCCAGAGAGAGATGGCTTGTATTATGAGGAAAAATTTTTTTAAAAGCAGCGGTCTGTTAAAGTGGGGGATAGAGGTCTGGCGTATGGGATAATGTTGGGCGGGATTGGATAGAGGATTTCGATTGCCGGCTCTGTTGAATATGTTGGCGAGTTCTAATGACCTGGTATAAGGAGGAAGCAAGTAGGTAATGATGGCGGTAGGAGGGGTAGAGCCAATTTAATTCAGCATAATGCTGGGTCATATTCATTTTTCTTGAGATCCCAAAGACAAAACTTACTGAGCAATCAAGGCAAGTTTGGCTTTAAGTTCTCACAACCATCCGCATTACACTATACAGCCATAGTCAGTGGTGTTGGCATACTGGTGGTATTGACAGTGCTGGATCGAGGAAGGAAGTTCATTGATATAGATGGGGAAAAGGGTGGGAGATAAGGAGGAGTCTTGTGGTACACCTCTAGACTAGGGCAGAGACTTTGAGGGAGGTTATTAGGGACTAAAACATACTGAAAGCCAGTCTGGCCTGAAACAAGACTGGAGCAAAAGGTTATTTTGCTCAATGTATTGGGATAATTGTGACTGAACTAAATATTCCAAGTATAGTTATAAAGAGAGATGGGACTGAAGGTTTCTGGATTGGAGGTTTTGTTCAATAAGCGTAGAAGAGCAGTTTCCCAGGTAATGGGGAAAGTGACAATTTGCAGCAACTGGATACTGGATACTGGAATCTAATCCCAGTACTAGCTCAGGCCATGATAATTGATATAGTAGTGCTGATAGCTGACTTGCAGGGAGCTCTATAGTCATCTATAGAGGAATGCAATGAAGAATTAAAGCTGAGAGGGTTACAGATAAACCCAGCTAAGAGCAAAATCATGAGTGTTGGAAGTGAAAATGAAGATATATGGATTCTATGTAATGGCGAACCTCTAGAACAGGCGAATACTTAACATTACCTCGGGACCACTATAAGTAAAGATGGTAAAATAAACCAGGAGGTACTAAACCGTGTGATGAAGGCCAATGGACTATATTACCAAATATCTAAAACCATCATAGGCAAGCAGGAATAAGTAGAGAAGCCAAATTGAGGATATTTAAATCGGTGTTCCTTCCAGTGATCATGTATGGATCTGAAAGCTGGACAACCCTGGAAAAGCACATAAGCAGGATAACATCCGCTGAGATGAGATACCTCCGAAGAATCGCGGGAATGACCAAGAGAAACTGCATCAGAAATGAAAGAATTCAAGAAGAGTTGGGAGTGCGAGCAGTGCGGGATACGATGGAAGAGAGGCAACTAAAGTGGTATGGTCATGTATGCAGAATGGACGACACCAGAAAGGCCAGGTGTTACTTGAAAGCCAGACCGGAAGGAAGACGAACCCGTGGCAGAACCAGGAGCACATTTATTGACTACATTGGGAAATTGGGGACTGCAAGAGGAAGCACCGTACCGGAGGTGCGAAGACTAACCAGGGACCTAGACCAGTGGACTAGATGGACTGGAACTGCAATTACACGCTTGACGGCACAAAGGAGTTAGAGGAAGAAGAAGATATCCTAGGAGGGGGGGGGGAGTGGTTACTCTATACCAAAGATGCTCTTCAAGAAGAAATCCACTCCGCCAGAAGATGTGGGCGACCCAGGCTTCACTGGATGTATGGAGTAACTAAGGATGCACGCAGCCTTCTGGGGTTCCAGAACTGGAGATCGGCTGCACGAAACCGAAACACAACAGGCTACGAACAAAGGTTTTTTTTAATTATCTGGTTTTGGTTTTGTGCAGACTCATTATCTGTTCACAAATCCCAAACCAAAATCATGTTATAAGAAACACTTAATTGACCAGTGCTGAAATGTGTACATCCATTCAAAAAGTAAAATAACCAATAATAAACTTATCTTTACATTTCAGGCAACAGAAGAATGCCAAGAAGCTGAAGATAAAAACGGTTTAGAAAAGGTTGGTATGGAACGGTTTAGAAAGTAAAAAATAAAATCTGTTGGGACTCAGAAGCGGTTCAAAATTCTTGCAAGAAAACGTGAGTAATATTAAATATTCCTGAGTTTTCGTAATTGCCTAGATATCATGATCTGGTTAATTTTGTTTGCAAATTAATTTTTTTATAATTTAAAGAATAATAGAAATTTAACATAAACCTGAAAATATTATAACAAACAATTAAAACTCAAATGAGTACCTACGTTACAAAACAGCAACTAACAGTGACAAAAAAGTGACCAAAAAAAAGTAACCATATGCTTCGGCAAGAGTGAGCCCCTAGTCCATCACTTCTTATATTTAGTCCAAAATGGAACAACCCCATAAAGGTCTAGAGCATTCCGAAACATGTGATTGCATACTATTAGATGAATGAAAGGTTCCGGAAAATTCTATAACTTTTCAATGTAATAGAAATAATCATCTAATTTTGTTTCACGTCACATTGTGATAAATAGTGAATTAAATCAGTAACATTAGTAATTTTAATACATATTTATTATTAATTTATATTAGGGTAATTCATTGTGCTAATTTATCATTTTATGTTTCATATATGAAAGGACGTCAATCGAAAAATTAGGCAAAAAAAAAATTGAAATAATCATTATTTTAATATATATATATATATATATATATATATATATATATATATATATATATATATATATAATTATTAGTTCATAAAATCAATATAACTTACATTTATTTCTCAATCAAATAATTGAATATCATGTAACTATGTTTTAAATTCAGTGAACTTCACTTTCATAAGGATGTAGGAGTTAAGAGACCACCTGCGGATCACACCATGTGCACCCACACCGATTTCCAGAGAAACCTGACTCAACACTTCATTCCCTATATATTCCTCCCACACATCCCAGTCAAGGAAGTCAAGAAGTTATAGTCATCTGATCATGTCATTTTAGCCATTATCTCGGTATATTTTGTTTACAGCCTGTTTGCTAATATTCGCTAAAGTTTAAGTTTTATAAATTGTATTAATTGTAATTTTTAAACAAATAATTTTTTTAAATAATTACTGAGGGAGAAAATATATAATTATATAATAAAATTGAAACTGTGTCACATTTTTTAAATTCATTATTCTGCATTTTCATATATTAATTCATACCTGTCCTATGATATTGTTAACTGAACTTGTCCTCTATATTTCTTGTATCAACTTTGATAATAATTTGGTGTATTATTTTTTATTAATTGTAATAATAAATTTGAAATAATTATTACTGTACTAGTTGTGATTAAAAGGTTTTTATTTTCTTCAATATGTGCGCCTAATGTGCTCCTAAATATTTTTTATCTGTTTTGTAGTTAACCTTAAATTTATTATTTTTGGTGATATGAATTGCTTCCAATAATTTTTTTATTCGTTGCCCTATTTTCCTTGTCTAATACTTTGGTTTTATCAAAATTAAATTTATGCTGTAATTTAATACCGCGAAAACCTAATTCGGATGTATTTATGTTTTATTTTATTTTTACAGTTCATATCCTTCTCTTATACTTCATATTGTTTGTATATTTATTAATTTTATTTTTATTATATAACCACAATTTTATATTTTCTGTTAAGCCTGACTGACATTCTGTAGAACTGCTTATGTTGATATCCAATATCTTTTTTTTTTTTAATCAAAATTTTATATTATGCACTATTTCTGTTTGTTTTTTATTAATTATACTGTTATAAAAACATATGTATATAATATATTAAAGGAAAACTTTTATCCGTTGAAATGAATTTATAAATTGTGTATAACTAATAACCTATAACTGTGTATAACTAATAAAGTATAAAATATAAAATATATTTTATATTTTATACATTATTAAATATTTCATAACAGTATAATAGATAAAAAACTAATATAAATAGTGTATAGTATGAATAATAAATCAAATAAACGAATAGCAAATGACACTATATTAATGAATATCACAAATAAAACCAAACAAATACTTATCACACAGTTTTTTAATGAAAATTTAGTGTTAATCACAATAATTAAGATGAGATTAAACAAAGAAAAGCAATTATAATGATAATTATAAAATTTTGCTTAACGGGGAATGCTAGTGTTATATAGTGATAAACAACTCACTTGCTGGGAAAAGACTTGTTTATTCAATAATGTAAATCTTCATTTATAACATTAGAAATTATTAACGTTGTGAGTAGAGAGCAAAATAAAATATTATTGTTTAGTGTGGGATTAAATATAATATAATTCTACTCACAACCTTAACTCCCCCCCACCAGTTTACGGATATTCTTCAATATTCTGCGTAAACTCCTATGAAGTTGAGAATTCAATGATAAGGAAAAATATCTAAAAAAGTCTAACAAAACGACGTTAACTAAACGAAAATAACAATAAATCTATTCCAATAGATGTAGTATTCAAAAATCTTGATCCATATCGGATTAATTCAAAAAGGTCATTTCCCTGAATCCCTTAGTGGAAATTTTAACTGCTCTATGTGCACTGTCCTCCTTTTCCTAGGGTCCTTTATGCTCTGTATCGTAACAATGTTATTTTCCCGTTATAATTACAATTATTTTAAAAGGTCCTTCATACCATACAACTTCCTTGCCCCTATTTGAACTAAGCCTGCGATATACCACGGTCCCTATCTTGACACTTCCCATCCTGTCAGCCAACTTCATATAGGTCCGTGCAACTCTCCTCCTCTTTTCTGATTCTATTCGCCGTCGCACTTTTTCTTGGATTTTTAACAGTTCTATCTTATTAGTCCTTAGTCTCCCCGAAAAGCTCTCACCTACTACAGTTTCCTCGCTATCTCTTCTCCTTTGTCGAAGACCAAAAAGTATTTCAAATGGGGAAAATCCTGTCACTGCGTGTATGGAGTGGTTGTATGCCGCTACCGTCTTCGGCATAGCTGCACCTGGTTCGAGGCCCTTTTCAACATGATATACCCTGAGGTGGTCCCCCAATGTGCTATGCAACCGCGCTATCCCTCCTCTGCTTTTAGGGTGTCCCGGAGTATTTATGTGCCAAATTAATTCCAGAGCTTTCATTTTGTTCCTTATAACTACATTATCAAACTCCCAGCCTCCGTCAGATGAAATTTTTTCCGGTATCCCATAAAACTGGAACCAATTCCTTAGAGCCCCGATCACCGCTTCTGAAGACTTTTCCTGCACTGGGTATGCCATGGCTACCTTGCTAAAAACGTCCATAACTGTTACCCATTTAAACCCTTTCCATGTGAAAGTATCCACCTTGTAACGAAAAATAAATAAACAAAAAAAAAAATTTTTTTTATTTTATAAAACTCATTAAGTAATAATCGAAGAGGGCTTAATATATTTTTGTATATAATTAAAATATGTGTTGTTTTAAAAGCTTTGTATTAGTTTTTTATTGATATAATATTTTTTTATTTAGCTATAAAAATAATTATGTTTTATTTTAAAAGAAGAGACGGGACCGAAGTAATTAATTGAAAAACAGCTGTTATTAAGGCATTTGTTTTTTTTTAAAAACAACGAAGGAAAATACGAGAGATGTTCGCTAGCGTTCGACGAGTGATGATAAAATGAGACTGTTTTAGTGATTAACGTAGTTGTGGTCTATACCGCTAAATATCAGAGAATTGAAGAATAGTGGCGTTCACGGAAGAGATTCCGGTGACGAGTGGCTAATGGCAACAAAGCTACGAGAAGACAGGCGAGTTAAGAGAACAGACTGGAGATATTTTTCTTTTAATTTCTTTGTTAAACCTTGCTTTTTTTTTTTTGTATAGTTATAAGTTTAAATTGTTTCTAGTTGTGTGAATAGAGTTAGATTTTGATCAGGCCTGACTACAGAAATTGTGAGTAAATTTTATTTTTAATATCGTAGTGTAAATATAGTGTTAATTAAAAGTTTTTTTTTGAGTTTAATTTGTTTTGTTCAATTTCTTTTTAACTTACCATTAAGTAGTTCATAAGTGTAAATTGCAAATTGTATTTTATGTACAGCCCTCTCCGAGGTTTTAAGGTAATCTTCACTTATCAAATTTAAATTATTTTTTTTTATTCAGATTGCTTTAGGTTTTCGCTATTTCCTTAAAATAAATAGCGTGGCGCCCCTTAATTTATTTCAATTTTTTTTTAATCACTAGTCATTTAAGAACCCGCCCGTCTCCACTGAGCTACCACCTTTTTTGTTACGATTGTTTTATTTATTTATAACCAATTAATATTTTTTTTAACGTAACAACCTGTAGCTCGAGTAGCGGTTCAATTGGAGTCGGCGTTTCCTCTTGTTTTCCTTTCGGAGGGTGACGATCGTACTTCGTTTTTTGACATACCTCGCATGTTCCAATTACTTCTTCTATTGTCTTCCTCATCCCCCACCAAAAATATTTCCTCTTTAGTGCTTGGAGTGTTTCGTTCAATCCTCGATGGTTCGTCTTTCCTCGGTGGTAAGCTAATGTGATCTCCTGCTGTTGTTCAAGATCCCTTATTGTTTCGACCATAAGCTTGCATCGGACGAACTTTCGATCAATTCCGATCTCCTCTGCTCTCCATAGTCTTTGTATCTTCTCCCAAACCGATGCATTCCCTACATATAAATAGTTAGTACTTGCAGGTCTAGATGCGTCCTTTAACAAACTGCACAACTTATCCTCCGTTATTCCTGGCGGTGTCCAAATAGTTGTGATTTTACATCTTCCGTACTGCGTAAAATCCACTTTTGTTAAACCTGAGGTTTTTGTCTTCCATATAATATGTCGCTTCTTCGCATTGATGGCCTCTTCCCTTTCTTTTGTCCGTTGTCCTTTCTCCGCCAGAACTATTACCGCTCTTCGACTCCCTTTCGCTCTCCGACGCTCGAGACTCTCTTCTCCCTCCACCTTCTGGTGTCCATTCTCTAACAAATGATCGTATGACTTCAGAGGATTCTCCCTTCTCTTCCTCTATTGCATTTATTTGCATTGCTCGCGACAGCCAATCCGCTACTATTTTCTCTTTCCCGGGCTTATATGTTACCTCCATGTTGTATTGGCTTAAATTCTCCTTTTAACGAGTCACTCACGAGTGGGTTCATTATGATTTCTATAACAATAAAGAATATCAGCTGAAGATCGGCTGAGGTTATGCAATTTTAATATGGACAGGTGTTCGCACCTGGTATGAAAGAACTACGGGCGAAATTTGGAGAATTTAGGATAAACGGTATGGATTTCTATAAAGAACAAACAAACAAACAGAAATATTGGCCTGCAGTTTCAGCTTCTCACAAATCGGCTTGCCTAAGCCTTTGTGGCGCAAAGCGGGCCTAGCATTCCTGGGCAGACTCAGTTTCCCGCGATTCTGCCTGTCTAAGCCTCTGTTGTTCAATCCTATTTTGATGTTCGTCGAGAGTTTCAGCTGCTCGTATTTGACGTTGTTCTTTAGCTTTTGAGCTCACTACTCCTATCGAAGCTCGCTTCTTAGGAGGCATTTATAAAAAATAAATTCACCATACATGTAAATAAACGTATTGTAATGTTAAAAAAAACAAAAAACATATGGTTTAAAAATCCCAGAACTCGACGCCTACCAAGGTCTTACTGGGCCTTGTTGGCCTCATCAAAATCTATAAAATGATTTTTTAGACCGTTTTTTCGACTCAAACGGTCGATTTCGTGATGATGATTGGGGAAGTGCCTAAACCTGGGGAGATGGTACCATTTGGATCCCACGTGTTTGAAAAGGTCTCCCAGTTCACATACCTAGGTTCCCTCATTTCCCAGAATAACGAAGAGGTAGAAATTAGGAAACGGATCATATCGGCAAATCGCTGTTATTTTGGCCTCAAGAAGCAGTTTAGAGGGCGTATCCTATCTAAAGCAACAAAATTGCACCTCTATAAAACATTAATCCGCCCAGTCCTGCTATATGGGTCTGAAACCTGGACCATGACCAAAGCCCATGAAAACGAACTCCTTGTTTTTGAAAGGAAAATTCTACGAAGAATATTTGGAGGTGTCCTTATAGGAGATACCTGGAGAAAAAGGAAAAACAAGGAGATTTATGAACTCTTAAAAGAACCAGATATAGTCCTCAGTATTAAGCTGGGCCGTCTTAGATGGGCCGGTCATGTAGCCCGTATGATGGAAGCAGAGTTGCCGAAGAAATTGTTAACCGAGCCCATTTATGGTACAAGAAGACGAGGACGACCCCGACTTCGATGGAGAGACGGAGTTACATCCGATGCCAGAAATCTTCTGGGCACAGGAAACTGGATGGCAGCCGCACAGAACCGCGACGAGTGGCGGAAGCTGCTGGTGGAGGCCAAGACCCGTCAACGGGTTGTAGAGCCGCATTAAGATAAGATAATCTTTAATAAAGAAATGAAAAATTAGCGATTGATTATATTTTGACGATTCTTACTCAAGATAATATTAGTTTTCTCCATGGAGCAGCTTTATTTGCAAATTGAGATGGCAAACCTTTCCTAATTCAAATATTTTCTAATGACATAAAACTGAATCAGCTTGAAAATCAAACCCTATTTAATTTAATATACTCTCCAACACTTCAAAAATAATTTATAATAGTCCAACAACACCAATATTTGCATCTATTTAAATGTCTTTTAAAAGGAGTACTTACCATAAATTTATTTTATTTTATTTTTTATTGCAAATTTTTATTTACTTTTTAGGAAACTTGTTAAATTCTACTTCTGAGAGCTTTTTTGAACCAGCTATAAATGAGAGCCATGATCTGAATAGGAAACCTAGACAGGTTACTGTATGCGGTGTGCAGAAAAGAGGAGGCCAAAGCTGTGTAGATCGCTACATACCAGTCTGGGCCAATCCTTTCACTTATCATGAGAGTGCTCACTGTTTGCGGTTTAGTGACCTGTGGTAAGCATTAACTAATTTTTTTGTTTTTTTATTGAACTAGCCTAGTACAAACATAAAAATTTTCCCTCAGATTTTTAAATTTATTGTAGAAAATAATTAATCATTTTATGTTTACTATATGACCAAATTTTTAGTAATTATTCATTTATTGTCTTTATAATAAAGGTTATTTCATATGCTCTTATTGATACATAGACAAATTTATTTTTCAAATGTGGAATATCAGAACCGTACATTATTAGTGATTTGAACTTATTTTTTAGGTATTCCGTTTAAAGGTTAAAAGATCCTTTTGTATACCACAGTGTATATTTTGAGGTATTTGAAAAGAACTGCAAAACCTATGAACATGGTTGGAAACGCTGCACAGGAGGAGAAGTAGTTCAGTAAGATATAAATTATTTTTATCATCTAACCACAAAAATCTCTGTATTTGAAAAACAACCTTAAGGTTATTTAATGTTAGAAGACAAAAGCGAGACAATTCCCAGTTTTGTAATAAATTACATTGGCCAACACAAAAATTTTGTTTGAAAACTTTTTTAACTTTAATAACTGATCTTAATAGATTTTTATGTGCTGAATCTAAATCTGGCATTCGTTTTTTTTTTTTTATGACATATAGTTTCCCAGCAATATGCTTTGTATTATAAACCCCTATACGGTGTACGGGGGAATTAATGAAACACTATGTTACATCATAAGCATGGTTTGTATTTCAGTGGCTACTTCAAACAGTGATATAATGTGCTAATACAGTACAGGTTTCACTTGTCAACTGGAATTGGTCTATACTTTCTTTCTCTTTTTTCTTTGAAACTCCTTGTGTAGCTGTTTCTACGATGAGTCGCTTGTTGAACTTCTCGGTGAAGTGACCAACAGTAGTCCCCCTTCATGTTGGTGTTCCAGCGGCCCTGGTACTGTTTTTCCATCACTTTAACGTCCTGGTGAAAACGCTCACCTTGCTCCTCACTAAAATGTCCCAAATTGTCCCGGAAGTAGTTAAGGTGGCTGTTCAAAAAGTGAACTTTCAGGCTCATCAAGCATCCTAACTTTTTAAACTTCTGTAACATGTTAGCTACAATAGAAACATAGTCTGGGACTTTTTCAATTCCCAAGAACTTTGTAACGACTTGCTTGAATGACACCCATGCTTCTTTCTCATTGAAATTCATTGTGGATTCAAAGGTAACATCAAACATCATTTTCCTTATGTCAGGTCCGACAAAGACACCTTCTTTTAGTTTAACTTCTGGTAGGTGTGGAAACTTTTGGCAGAGATACTTGAAACATGGTCCATCTTTAGCCAAAGCCTTCAAAAATTGCTTCATTAGGCCTAACTTTATGTGTAGAGGTGGTGGAAGCACATTTTTTGGATCTACGAGGTTTTTGTGTAGAATGTTCTTCTCACCAGGTTTTAAAGACTTCCTCACAGGCCAGTTCTTTCTGCACCAATGTTGATCCCTAGCCCTACTGTCCCATTCACACAAGAAACATGGAAATTTGGTAAAACCACTTTGCTGACCAAGGAGCATGCATGTTCAATTCTTTAAAAATCGCTTAATTTAATAAATTTAACTATGAAATGTGAAGAAATTGTGGGTGATACAGCTTTTTTAATATCATATTGGGATTCAGCACCCTAAAAACTATAGGAATATGGTATTTTTAGTAAAAAAGTTTTTCATCGTTGGCCTGTGTTATTTACGCCTATATTTGATCATTATATATATATATATATATATATATATATATATATATATATATATATATATATATATATTAGTGGAGTCAATTTTTAAACGGCTAACAACAATGATTGGATACATTCAATAAAAAAATTATTTTTCATATATCAATATTTTTTTATCAGTTTTTTCATTATATTTAACTGTTTTTGTATATATCATTCTTTTCTTTTTTCATTAAAGTTGTAAAAATTAAAAGTTTCTTTACGCGTTTTTTTCTTTTTTTCTGTTAATTTAAAATCTTAACTTGTTCTGTCAGGATAGGAAAGAGACGAACCTCATTTCCTCCCAGGTTTGGGGAAACCTATTGCCGGGGGGTTAGGGGGTGCTGGGTAAAGCCTTGCCAACCTTCCTCCTGTGGGGACATTCTCTGGAGACCGAGGATATGGGGCCTGCTTGGCTGGGCCAATCACCCCCCAAGCAGCACACCTAATTAAAAGTAAAATTTTTAATATTCCCAGATATAGAAGAACTTTTAGTAAATTTTGCCAGGTCATAGGATATATCTTTTTAGTACGATCTCTCAATGGCAAGAAGTAGAGATAGTAGAGGAGATGATGGCATATACATAAGGTAGATATCCACGGTATAGGAGAAAAGGTAGTGAGAAGACAGGATTATAAAGGATACATTCTTTTATGCTCAGGGGTGTTCTATAGGCTTAGGCCCAAAGAAGAAGTTGGTGTGATTTAATCCTAACAAATGAGATTATGAAGAAAGGGCTATGAATAGGAGTTGATAACTCAAAATTAATTTTTCTTATTATTCGTCTTCCAGTTGGGAATGTTACAATCATTCAGGTCTATTAACCAACTAAGGATCCAATTGTAGTTAAAATTCAATAGTTTTGCAGTGACCTGGCCAGAGCTGTTGAAAAGAACAAAAGCAGAAATATTATTGTGATGGAAGAGCTCATTGGAAGTACAAGAAAGAACCATCAAAGGGCTTTTTTTTTCCCGTGTATGAGTCATTTTGGAGGTGAAAAAACCCTAAATAATAATGGCCAAAGATAAATAGAACTCTATATAGACAATGGTCTTATTATTGGTAACTCGTTCTACTCTCATGAGCCAGTCCGCTAGATCACATTCTCGAAAATCTCTGGAATTCTTAACAGATTATTTTTTTTCACCAAGGAACTAAGGAGATATTCTTCTGATGATCCTAAAAAACAGTTAAATGATTCTCAATTAATAGCAAAGGATGAAAATGATTTGAAGACCAGAATGAATGAACTGGTAAAAGTGCTGCAAAGTTTTTTCCAAATCATATGGAGTGCGAGAATATCTAAGGAATGTGATGTGATTATTTCTATTCCCAAGAAAAGGAGTCAAAATCCACTCTGACTCCCTATGTTAGTAATAATAATAAAGGCTTAACAAACCCGAAGAAAAGCACAACTTGCTCCCTACACACCCTTTGGAAGTTCCCAATTGGCACAGTATCTATTAATCTTTCAGGACTTTGTAGCCCATTGTCATATCTATATTATATTTACCGGACACGGATCACTTAGATTGGCATTGCGTAATTGTCTAAATTCTACGGTTGATTCGTCGCTCTTCGGTCCAAATATTTTACGCAATACCTTATTTTCAAAAACCCTTAGCCTTAGATCATCCCTCAATGTTAGTGCCACTTTTCACATCCATAGGAAGAATAATTAATATATATAATAACATAAAAGGAAGAATAACAGGACCTTAGGAAGAATAGTAGTTTTGTAAATCCTAATTTAATTT
The DNA here is from genome assembly GCA_911387785.2 of Aelia acuminata. Classification (NCBI taxonomy): domain Eukaryota; kingdom Metazoa; phylum Arthropoda; class Insecta; order Hemiptera; family Pentatomidae; genus Aelia; species Aelia acuminata. The sequence continues at coordinate 1,648,115 of CAJVQU020000004.1, forward strand.
TGAGACAGTAGTCGGGAGCTCAGCAATTCCGCAACTGAAAGGAAGCACACATTTCCGGCTTTTAATTTAGCCTTTATCTTCTCATCGATTTCATTTTTTCTAGTAATTGCCCCTAAATATCTAAATTTCTCTACGTGTTCAAATGTATTCCCCTCTAAATCGATATCAGCAAAGTTTTAACCACTTCTAAGGCTATCCATATATTTGGTCTTATCCGTATTTATTTCCAGTCCAAGTTCTTGACAGGCGTTTCTCAACGTTTTGTATTTAGTTCTATAGTTTCCGTGTCTTCACCTAGCGAAATCAAATCATTGGCATAACCAAACACGGATACATTTCCACCCAGATTCAAATCCTTTCCGGTACATGTCATCTCCCTAATGGCATATTCTAGTGCTAAATTAAATAAAACAGGTGAGCGAGAATCTCCTTGTTTCAAACCATAGCAAACCTTGAACTTTTCAGAAAAATAATTACCGATCCTAAGTTTATTGAACGTTTCAGTCATACACATTTTTACTAAGTTTACTAACTTTTATGATATTCCCTGCTCGACGAGAATATTATACAATTTTTGGCATTTAATCGAGTCATATGCCTTTTTGAAATTGATAAAAAGCTGATGTACTATTCGGTTATATTCTAATTTTTTCTCTAATATATGACGGAGAGAGAATATTTGGTCTACGGTTGATCGGTTTTACTCGAAACCACATTGATATTCTCCGATAATTTCCTCGGCGCATTCAGTGATTCAACTAGTCACGATTAACGTAAATTATAATTGTGTGAGATTCCGCCATAGTTATTGCTATCCTTTTTTGATCCCTTTTTGTGAATCGGAATGTTTATGAGAAGGTTTGTTTGAAAAATCGGGAAAAAGCTAAAGATATGCTCTTTCAGAAAACAATACTAAATTGACAGCTCATGTAGTTTGGGCATATCTGTTATATTTGAAACCGTACGGACTAAAAAAAATTAAAAGAATGGGGACTAAAAATGAAGCAATTGGACAGGAGACCCAAAGGTCCTACTTGGGCTACATCACGGTCATTGGGAGAGAGCCATGGGCGGATCCAGCCGATCGTAAAGGGGGGGCTGCAGACCTGAAGGGGGGGCTGCAGCTACATTTTGATCTGCTAATCAACTTTTTTACCTTTATGTTCCATTCCCACATCTGAAATTCTACTTGTTCTGGACATTATTTGTTCTTTAACTCGCTTCCTTACATTAAGGAAAGTCAAATTCTATCTTTAAATGACGAAAAATTTTCCAAAGGGAGGGGCTGCAGGCCCCACAGGCCCTCCCCCCTGGATCCGCCAATGGAGAGAGCTAAAAAAAACTTTTCGTGAAATAAGGAACTTGGCAAGGGACCGAGGCGCTATTGGCTAGAGTAGACACTCCTATGCTGTTCAGACTGCTCCTTTTCTTGGTGATTATTTCTCCAGCTTCTGACAAAATCATCTAGGATGATAGAGAGGTAGCAGGAATACGTGAATATTTTTTCACGGTTTAAACCTAGTGGCAAATAATTATATTGTTTTCTTCCTAGAATTCGAGAACATTCAATTGTTTTGGTTTAGCAAGTTCCTCCTAGTAGCTAAAGTAACTATAAAAAACATTAATTTATTTTAAATAAAGTAAGTGCATCTTCTAGTGAATATCTTGATAAACATTAACAATAAATTTTTTATCAAATCAATAATTTAACTTTATTTTTATAAAGAATTCATAACATGAGAGGACAACAACATATTTCTAATCATATCAACAAGTATCTTTCTAATAACTAAAATTTTTGATATAAAAGAAAACCTAAACCATCGTGTGCTTGAAAAGCAGTCAATAGACAATTGATAGTTCCCAACAAGTGATCGATTGACTGCAAAAATCGATAATTGTTCACTGCTACTGAGAGGCAAATGGGAGGAATAGAAAGAACTTTGATCCAAGAGCAAGGTTGATGGAGAAATACAAAAGTATTAAAATTGTATATTTAGATAAATTTCGATATTTTTCTACTTTCAAATAAATAAAAACATAATTATAATACAAAAGCATGGATAGTTGATAAAATCTGATTTTCTTATATTTAGTAACGTTAACCTTACTAATTTTTCATTGTTTTACAGAATTGGAACGTTTCATCGCAAATCTGTTGATGATGGACCAAGCATTGTGTTCACCTACACACCATTTTCTGCCTCAAATAATAAATATTTTTGTTTTGATCCCTTGCTTCATCAGATTATGGTCCCAAGGATAGTACCACATGCCTTAATCGATAAATATCCTCAAATTGATGGTATGTTATAAAATATAATAAAACAACTGATTTGATCATGCATTTCAAAAGTTGCTTATAAGAAGTATTTAAATTATGTCTTTATATTTAAAAACTAATAAAAATTTATTTAGTAATTTATTGTGTTCAGTTATGACCTCGTCCACAAATGGTATATAACCCTTCTGGATTAACTTATATATGCTGTATTTTTCAGAGGGTCCCGGAAGATACTTGCTTGTAAGCCCCAGTGGAGTATCACATGATGGTGAAGATTGTGATAAAGCAGGAGTAGGCTTCTCGGCATTTGCAAGTCAACCTGATAGATGCAACAAACCAGCAGGAAGTTGCCTACGCAACCAACCTCTAGATTTTTGGCAGCATGATACTGTTAGTAAACAATTTTATAATAACCATATAAATTAGGTTCCACATTTAAGTAATTTAAATTAACTTCGCTAAAAATGACTATTGGAATAATAAAGATAGAATACCTTAATGTTTATTTTAACTGAAAACCTATAACCAATTTCATTTTCATACTAATCCTCATTTCTGAGCTAATCTGTTAGTCCACCCTCGCACGCTCACAAACACTATTTTGCAATACTTTCACTTATTAAAAGAAAATTTGAAATTAAAAATGATCTAAATGTAAAATAAGTATAACTTATTATATCCACTTTTAGTAGAAAAATAACAACATAATTAGCCATGACCAATATATAATATCAATTAAAAGTTGCCCCCACAAATAACCTCCTCAGTCTATAGAGATAATAATCTATGTTAGATTTTATCATATTCATATATTATAAATTTTTAATGATACTAATTTTATTCTGCCATTAACAGGAAGCTCTAGTTCACAATAAAACTGGGAACTATTTTTCGGAAAACTTTGAGGCCGTTGAGGATGGCTCAATTAAGATTGCCGAAGGCAAACAGTTCTTGACCGTTGGCTATGCAGGACACTACACAAGTATTGTTGAAATTGAAATGCGTTTAGATGATAATATAATCATCAGAAATGAGTAAGTTCGATCCAGTTTTTTTTTTTTTTGTACTTTATAAAAAGAATTTATGTGGGTTTTTTGCTCTTAGGGTTTGGTAGAGGAAGGAGCCGAGCAGGTACTGTCTTCGAAAAATAGGAAAAAGGAAACTTTGCTGGGAATAACAATGAGAGATGTGAGAGTGTCTCGGTAGATCAAGAATTAATCTCATGAAACGATTCATTAATCTTTCGAGTCTTATCTCGAGTTTACCAGACAGACCACCATACACCAGGCATCCGTAATCAAAGTGGGGAAGAATAAGGGTGGATACTAGAAGACGACGGGTCCTTTGAGGAAATGAGTCTCTGAATTTAGTAACTGCTTGAGGACTGAGATGGATTTTCGGGTGATTTGGGAAATGTGATGATTCCAGGTAAGGTGTTGGTTGATTGAAGGTTATACCAAGGTTCTTTATGGAGTCTTAAAACTGGAAAAGAGTGTTATTAATATACAGTAATGGGTAGTAGGGAAGGTAATTGAGGAAAAGTTTGGGTTTCTTTTCTAGTTTGTTTTCTATTGCCCAGCGGTTAATTCTATCAATATCCTCCTGAAGTTTTACGTGAGGCCTCTAGCAGGTCGGAAGGATGGAAGGATATATAGATTTGTAGATCATCTGCATATAGGGGATATTGGGAGTAATGGATAACATTTGTGAGATCATTTATGTAGATGGAGAATAGTGTAGGTAAAAGGGAGAAACAGGGATGATGATGGTGGATTTTTAGGGTGATTTAACTGATTGAGATCGGGAGGAGAGAAAAGATTGAAACCAGCTCAAAGAACTATTGGATATATTTAATTTAGTGAGGAGAACTGTGTGATCAACAGAATCGAATGCTTTTGAGAAATCAAATAGAACAAGGATAGTTATTTTCTGTTGATCTATTGAGGAGTAGAGATCTTGACTTATTTTTATCAGGCTGATTAAGTCGAATAACCAGAGCGAAAACTGGATTGGAGAGGATCAAGTACTTATAGGATCAAGATACTTTTTCAGGGGAATAAGAAAGGAAATTCACCTTAAAATCACCAGCAATGATTATATTGTTATACAGGGGTACATAATGGAGGATAGATAATTCAAAGGCTGAATCGAATCAGGGGGTCGGTAGACAACGATATAAAGAAGGGAAAAGGTGGCAGAGAATTTTTCTCTGAACAGAAATTCAATGTGAGGTGAATCTTTGGAAGAAGATTTAGTAAAGATTTTAACATTCAAGGTCTCATGCACGAAGACCAACACCACCTCCATTTCGATCGATTCGGTCATGAGGGATGAAGGTATAATGAGAAATTGCTACAAAGGATGAGGATATATTCGGCTTAAGCCGAGTCTCAGAAACTGCTATGATGTGGTAAAAGTTCTTTAGAAAATAGTCTAAGAATTCGTCTATATGAGCTGGAAGGGATTGGGAGGTAGCGTGACATGTGAGGAGGATATTAGTCATAAGTTGAAAAAGAGAAATGCATATTTGGGTAGGAACTGTGATTCACTATAAGGAAATGGGTGAAGTGAAACGAAACAATGGTTATTACATTGACTACTAAATTATACCTGATTATACCTCGAGTTTTGAGACTATTGATTAAATCTTTTTAATATAAACATATTAAATTTTCTGGTGAAATATGGATATCTAAAGGCACCATGAATATTGTGATAAAACTAACCAGTATCAATAAATATTTAAATGAATCTAAAAGTGGAAATGAGAAATAGATACATAAAATTATAAAATGAGTAATCAGAGATTTAAGATAAGCAAATAAACATATATAAGGAATAAATAGAAATATAAAAGAAATAAATAAAAATATAAAGGAAATAAAGAACAATTTAAAGGAAATAAATAAAAGTATAAAGAAAATAAAGAAAAATTTAAAAGAAAAATACATTAGGGAGGCAACAATGAAGAATATATCATTGAAAGGCCTCTAAGTCCTCTGCTTTGTTGACAATAACCACAGGTTGACCGTCATCACGCCGGCAGCGCACTCTTCCTCTGGCAAACCAGATATACTTCTCCTTTCCTGCGGCCATCATCTTCCTCGCAAGCCAGTAAAGATGTCTGATACTTCACCTTTCCTGCGGCCCTCTTCTTCCTCGCAAGCCAGTAAAGATGTCTGTTCCCCAAAGTCATTTCCTCACCTACGTAGATCTTCTCGTCCGAATCCCACTCTAGATGACGGGTTGAAAATTCCTTTTTGATTTTACGAAGCCTCATTACTTCGTCCCGAACAATTTGGCGGGTGAAGCGAACCAAAATCAGCGGGGAACGGTTGTCCTCTCCCTTAGGTCTCCTTCTCTCTACATGATCCAAGTCCTCTTCCTTCAATTTGATTCCCAGGGCTACCCCTAAAGACAAAACAATGCCTTCGGGGGTCTTCATGGGGATCCCTCTAATCTCTAATGTCTTAGATAAGTGTGCCTGCTCCAACTGATCTCACCTCTAAATTTGTATTATTATTCTTGAGGCAGTTATTTTCAGGTTGTGGTGGGGGCCGATAACAGTTCAGAGTATTATCGTCAATGGGCTTAATGCCTACCTATCTTTATTATTCCCCAGAACACTTGATTATATAACTAATAAATAATTCTTTGTTTAAATAATTAAAGGAAGCACTATTGTTTCAACACCCAATACGTCTCACGTTATCGACGTGGAAAGGGAAGGTTGACAAGAAATAATTAAAAATTAAAGAAACTGTAAAGTTAGTTCTGCCGGAGTGCGGTGGTTGACAAAATAAGGTTTCTAAAATAAATTGTAAATAAATCAAGAACATATATTAATAATCAATGCCAATACGAAATAAAAGATAGATAAAAGTTGCATGATAAATTTTAATATGATAACTATAAGAAGTATAAATTAAATTAATTCCATAAACAGTTACCTTAACAACAAAAAAATAAACATCTGACAAAATTTATCATTTCAATATAATAGACTAAACTAATATTTCTAATTCATTTATAATTAACATTAACGTTAAGCTAACTTAGATCTAAATCTAACCTTTTTTTTGTTAATTAAAAGTTTTTAATGATGTTCGTACAAACCCATTAGGGCAGGTAGTGATGGTAGACTATTTCTTCAAGATACATATAGATATGTTCCAAATAGATAGAATAGATATATAGAATCAATCTTCCAGTCCTCTGTGCCTTCAATGAGTGGAGAAGTCAATTGAAGTTTGGTACTCGTTAGAGCGAAAGAGAGAAAGTGCCGGCCGGCTGTTAGCACTGAACTGAACGCAACTGAGAACATATGATCGATTGTTCACTGACGCACATTCAAAAGAATAACATTTGTTCTTGTTAATAGAGCTATGATGTTGTATAAATTGTATAAATTGAAAAATAAAAAAATCTTTTACATGTTAAATTTAAATGAAACATTACAAAAAAAATGTAAACTTAAAAATAAACCCAATTAATCAAGTAATTTAACTATGCGGTTCGGTCCCGAACAACTATTGTTTAAAATATTTTAATTAATAATGTTACTCACTACTTTTTGTAAAAGAAAAAGTGGAGAGCGTAATTGTAGGAGCAGCTATTAACAACGGTGTGCACTCTTTAAGGGCCAGAGCCAGACTGACTGACCCATATATATAAGGGAGTAAACTTTTGGTTTTGGAGTATCCAAATCTTCTGTTTCTTTCATATGTAAATCTCCTATTATTGTTTTTTGTTTAGTGGCTTAATGATTTAAAGAAGGCTTTTTTCTTTGATAGGAATAGAGAATTCTTCCTTTTCTATTTCAGCTTCATTATACCTTCTTACCCTATTAGGAAATGCTGCAATTTTCTGCTCAACACTGTCTAAATAGATATTTATTTTTTCTTTCAGTTCTATTGTCTATACAGCACCTATATGTAAAACTATGGCTACGTCAACTTTTCTCTGAAGTTTAAGTGTAGCTGCATCTTGGTTCCTTAAATAATTTGAATAAATAAATAATTCTGCTTATTGCATCTGTGTTTCTTAAATTATTTGTTAATATTCAATTTTCTTTTGAATGCTTTAAGATTTTATTAATAATATTTTGAATAAAAAGACAACAAAATGATTATAGGATAGAATTGCTATATGTTTTTGTCTGTTATTCTACTATCTGGAACATCAAATAAACATGTGTGTATTATAATTTTTTTGGCTATCGGCTACTCTAAGACGGGTAGGGATTTTCCAAAAATGTATTAACATATCTCCCACCATGCCATACCACCTTTGATCTTTGATATTGAAATACTTTACTATGGATACCTTTTTAATTGTATTGCCAATTTACTTAATTCAATATTGGCATGCAGGTATGTAGTGATGAAGATCAAACACATGTATAATGAGTAATTTAATTTTCTTATAACAATGCCATTATATGTACATTTATCTCAAGATATTGTCCATACTATAGACTATCTTTTATTATTTTAGGAGTCCAGCATTGATTCACGAGGTATTAATTGATTCAACTTGTGAACACGAGACGAAAATAACAATAAAAGTTACCAATGCCGGTTATATTTCAACGGCTTACCGTCCAAAAATTACTAACTGCCCGATTAATGTCCCTAATATTTGTTATTCTTGTATTGATTTGTATATATAAGTATTGATCCCTAATACTTATATTCTTATTTGTATAACTGATTTGCAATAGGTATTTAGTACATATGGAATATATATTATAATTAAATGTTAATTGGAAGCAGTGCTTCAAACATGTATACTGCTTATTGTATGAACTATATTAATCATCTATTTTATTTATTCTTGGGAGGTTAATAAGTTACCTTCTCTTACTGATATAAAATGCACCACAATTATTTAAATATCATGTCTCCCATAATTATTATCTAAATTCAGAATGAGATCTCTATGATTTTTTAATTTTATCGAACATGCAATAGTAATAAAATTGCTAGTATTCTTGTGTATCTTATTTATTAATAATAAATGATAAACCTTTTTTTTTTAAGTTAAGGTACTTATCAATTGTGTTCATACTACAGACTTACTTGTTTTACAGTGGAAATAATGAATAATCGAAGTGAAACCCTAGCGGTGAGGCGAATACGAATTCAAAAATACGACAGGTGTTTTTGTATATGGCATTGCCTCTGTAGTTGTGCCGCCTCTTCACAAAAATATCGTTGTCATCCAATGTCAATCGACCATTATAATGCTACAGGATTTACAGGAATTGTTCCAGAAACAGACGCATTCCAAACCAAACAAATATCGAGGACGCAGTTTAGAGAAAACATTGGTCGAGCAGTAATTGTTGCCTATCTGTATATCATCCTGATCATTTTTGGTATGTAATTGTCCAATAAGTTAATAAGCTAATATCAAAATTATTTCCATTAAACATATTTTTTTTCTTCAGGATTGATCAAAGCCATATTTGGTACCCTATGCTACCGGAGGTTAGCATCAATGCATTTGCATATATTGTGCCCAAAATTTTTCCAAGCAGCCAGGCAGATGTCTTCCATATGTCCTTGTAGCCATGAAATTATAAGAACCAACAGTGGGACAGCTGTTTCCTCTGACGAAAGTGATATAGCAAATCTAAAAAGTAAACGACCTACTAGAGTTCTGTGAGTACATTTTAGTTTTCCAACTTAATGCAATGCCATTTATATTTTTAGCTCAGTTTAATAGTTTTAAATATTTTTCTTGTTTTTCATTAACCTAACTATATACTTTCAACTGTTTTTTTCCTTATTTATTTCCCCAGTCCATAATTAAGTGCATAAAGTTATCATGTTGATGATCAAATTTTAAAAAATCAGGGGCTTTATTTGCCAAATGCCATACCCTATTGTCAAGTTCATTGTGTTTATTAAGCACCCCGGGAGCAATAATTATACAACTACCCATGAACATCTAGGTTATCCACATTCCTCCACCCATGACCAACACTGATGTAATTCCAGCCATTTCCAAACCAATACATTGAAACACATCACACTAAAAAATAGCACCGTGCTGCATGAAATTCTATGTTTGATTTCTGATGCATTTTTCTAAAGTTGTTTGCCATGCTAAGTTCAAATCTGTAAGAGTTATATTCCTATCACACTAAGTTTCTCTGCTACACGATTGTATATGTACCTCCTGCAAAAGGGAGGGAAGATGTAAGGGGCCCACTTTATGTTGACAGCCGTGCTTCCTAGTATTTGATTGAGAGAGGTTTATGTGATTCACAGAGGTGACAGTCTAGTCAGTATTTGATGAGGCATTAGTTTAGTTGCTATTTTTTCTCGGTACTCTCGTAATATAGTCAAATTTGACATGAGTACATCACGACGTGTTTGTGCCAACAGTCCAGACGTGTTTTGTTATATATGTGGCAGTTTTGTGGTTTCAAAGATGAGACAAAATATTACGAAGTTTGTGGAAAATGTGTACTTTGCTTACTTTGGTGTGAAACTTGGCGACCAAGATAAAGCATGGGCTCCCCATAAAGTGTGCCGTACATGTGTGGAGGCGTTGCGACTTTGGGAATCAGGTAAAAAAAATATCTTTGCCTTTTGGTATTCCTATGGTATGGAGGGAACCAGCCAATCATTATGATGATTATTATTTTTGCATGACGAAAATATTTGGCTATTCGGCTAAGAATAAAAATTCCATTGTATATTCGAACTTGCCATCTGCTATCAGGCCTATTCCACATGATGACACAGTACCCGTTCCAACTCCTCCTGATGTTCTTGTCGATGTGCTAGCTGAATTTAGTTCTCAAACCAGTGGAAGTGAGCGTGATGAAGCTGATGAAATATATCAGCCGGAAGAGGATAAGTCCCCAAAGCTCTTTACTCAAGGAGATCTGAACGATTTAGTCAGAGACCTGAATCTCACAAAAGATGCAGCAGAAGTGCTTGGCTCTAGGTTAAAATAAAAAAACCTATTGGCCCCAGGGGTTGCATTTTCATAATGGGAATAAATATTCATCTATACCTATAGTTCATTCTGTGCATTTGAAAAAAACTTATCAAAACCTGAAAATTGTATTAGAAAACATTGAATACCACACTCACAAATGGATGGTGTGCGGAGATTTCAAGGTCATTGGCCTGTTACTAGTCCTGTAGGCTGGATTCACTAAGATACCTTGTTTTCTATTCTATTCTATTGTTTTCTATTCTATGTGAGTGGGATAGTAGGGCCAGAGCAAAGCACTGGATCATCAAAGATTGGCCCCCAAGAACAGAGTTAAAACCTGGCTCAAAAAACGTGATAAATCCACCTATGTTGGACCCTAAAAGTGTGCTGCTTCCACCCTTACAGATCAAACTCGGGCTTATGAAGCAGTTTATTAAAGCTCTGAATCACAAAGACCCTTGTTTTCAGTATTTAGAAAAAAAGTTTCCCAAAGTAACTTCAGAAAAAAAAAAGCGGGTATATTTTTTGGCCCCCAAATCCGCCACCGGAGACTTTTGACATCATATCAAAATTAAATACAATAAATTAAAAAAAAACTTAGAAATTATAGATTTATTTTTTTTAAAAATGTAAGATTATAATTATTAGAGTAACAAAAATGAGATAAAAATCTGTATAGCTTATCTGAGGTAATATAAAATAATATTGAAATGTAGGTGAAAAACTGAACATTGTGATTAAGGTTTCAATGGTCAGTAAGAATGAAGCCTATGTTGATAAGATAAAATATAGTAGAGTATGTATAGAAAAATTTAAAATGAAATATAATAAAATAGAAAAATATAAAGTGAATTGTAATAATATGGAATAAATCACTAAATGAAGGACAAGAAATGTATGACTACATCATGATTGTTAAAGCCCTAGTTATTTTTCCCCTTTTATCATGGGCCCTTTTTATTTGTTACTAATAGTATTTTTTTCTTTCTTAAATTTATATTATTTTTTTAGTAAAGAGATTCTTTAATTATGTATATTTTAAATAGTATATTTTTATTTAAATGTGGTTATAAGAACCATATCCTGTACATACTAGCATTGTTGGGGCTAGTAGTATTAATATGTTAGTGAGGCATCGGTCCCCGGGGGTCCGATACCTGAACTGAACAGGATACCCCTAAAATACGCCGCCGCACCTAACGTGTCAAGGCGATTCCATAAACAAGGCGATAAGGCTAGCCAGTAGTACGTTGCGAGCTGCTTGGAGCACATCACTGTTCTCACCAGCCCTGCACTCACCCACCTCATCTCGAGTATCTGATGGCGGTATGCATCGATGGCGGATTTTTCAGAATAGGTTGATAGTATAAGGTACCTTATACACCACTTTCTTTCAAAATATACTCAAGGATCGAAGGCCTTTTTTTTCTTTAATGAACGGTTATTTGATTTTTTTTCTTTTTGTAAATAATGGTAGATTTTTTTTCATTGTTTAAGAAGTTTGTTTATTTTTTTTCTTTATTTTTAATTCTTAGAAATTTAATTTAATGTACCTTTTTTTCTCTAAACATTGATATCATAATTTGGGGTTTTAAATGTCATTATTTATTGCTCTTTTCTCAATATATTCTTTTGGATACATTTGGAAGGGCCTTTTATTTAACCTATTGACTTTATTGATTTTTTCTTTTCCTTTTTACATGATATATTTATTATATTTATTAATTTATATTATATCAATATTTTTCCTGATTTAGGCACACATCTTTCCCACCTTCCTTACAGTCCATTTACCATATCTCGTCTTGGACCCCTTGGAGGAGGGAGACTAATTTCTCACCAACGAAGGTTTGTGTTTCAAATGGGAAACGCACCTCGCCCCAACCATGATAATTAATAAATGGCAATTAGATTTATGCTATAAAGAGTGTTATACTAGAAGGATGGAGAATAAAAAAAGAGAAAAATATCATGTTGTCTTATAAATTAAAATAATATCTTTACTAGAAATACAAATTCAAAGGATATGAGAACATAGTTGAATAATAATGGCAGCAATTCAGAAGAATGAGAGACTTAAGAAATGTGAAGATATATAAATTAAAGGAATATTTTAAACACAATAATAGGTTGGGTGATACATTTGATATAAGTTAGTTTCTTCTTCCTTGGCTCTACAGCTGGCAAGGAGTCAAACCTGTCTGAAGCAAAGTCCGTCGTTTGTTTCGGTTTGATGCAGCCGATCTCCTGTTCCAGATCTCCGTAAGGCTGTGTGCATGCTTTGTTATCCTGTCCACCCGGTGAAGTCTAGGTGGCCCAAGTCTTCTAGTGGAACGGATTTCTTCTTCGAAGAACCTCCTAGGTAGGGAGCTGGAACTTATCCTGGGCGCAAGACCGCCCACCTGAGCCAACCAACCCCATTGAATCTCACTACATCGCAATCACTGTACATTTTCGAAATCTCGGCATTTTTCCTGCACCAATCATGCTCATTGGCATCAAAAATTGCTCTGAAAATTCTTCTGAAGACCTTTCTTACAAATGAGAGGAGTTGATTTTCTTGGTCCTTGGAAAGTGTCGAGCTATCTGATCCATATGAAATTATTGGCCTGATTATAGTTTTATACTGGCAAACTTTGGTTGTGCAAGATAGTATTCTTGATCAGTCTCACTAACCCAAAGTAACATTTGTTGTCTACAACGATTCGTCTTTGAATTTCCACTCCAATTTCGTCATTTTGAGTTATTAAGGAGCAAAGGTGTACAAATTCCTTGACCCTCTTAAATAAACACTCATTCACTTGTACATGGGAAGAGAGCATTCCTTGTGTTTCATCATTATGTATTTAGTCTTAAACTAGTTGACTTATACTTATACTAAAAAAACTCATGTTATTGTGACATTGTTTCCAAATTGAAAAATGAAATCTTTTAATGATAAACAATTTAACAGAGAGTTAGTCTTGAAATTTAGATTTAGTTTTAAAATATTTGGATATTAAAAAAAAAGTGTCTCCTATTTGGAATTAGGAGAAATGATAAATACTGATTCTCGGAGAGATATCGGACCTAAGTGTAAGCAGATATAGAAAGTTGGGTGTTGTAATCTAGGAAGTGTTTACATCTTACAACTAATAAAAGTCCAAATTGTGACAACAAGTTCAGCAATAATTATGAGACAACTGACATCCGCCCTAATAAAAATCAGCTGAATAACGGTCATAGATCTACATAAAAATGATGGAGGGAGCTCTTTAAATATTTGAATTATTGATCCATTAGCAGCAAGAAACTTGTGTGATGAATTATTGTTTTTACCTCCTTTATTAGGAATTATAACAGAGACCTCTGCACCAGGATAAACTAAAAATTTTAAACACATAGAAATGTCAACGGCTAAATTGTAACCTAACCTGATTGCTTTCTGCCTTAACTGTACAATTGTCTTCAGAATTTTCAGAAGAGTTTTCCGACAAACGTGAACTGAGTGTTACCCTATCAAACAAGGACATCAAAGAATGGCTTCAAAGCACAAAAAAAGAAGAAAATTTGCAATCCATATCTGATGGCGAAATCCACAGCCAAATGCAGTTGACGGAGGAAGATTGCGATGACTGTACTGTAACAACGACGCATCCAGTGTCTGCCCAAAATAGGAATTACAATATATATATATATATATATATATATATATATATATATATATATATATATATATATATATATACGAGGGGTGATCAAAAAGTTCCAGGACTGTTGAGATTGCGCGGCAATGGAGTGTCATAGAGCAGTGCGGTTGGCAGCATTGTTTAGCGTGACTCTTCCTGAGCTCAGCTGTTTATTCAGTTTGTTGATAACCTTTTTCATTGCAAAGTTACTGCTGTTTTCGTAAAAAAAAGTTTTTTGTGTTCGGCGATTTTGTGAAATGAATGTAAAGGAAGAGCAACGCGTTTGCGTAAAGTTTTGTGTGAAGTTGGGTAAAATGTTTACTGAAACTTTTCAAATGATGCAAGTGGCTTTCGGTGATGAATGTCTGAGTCGGTCAAGGTGTCATGAGTGGTACAAAAGGTTCAAGGAAGGCCGGACATCGTGTGAAGATGATTCTCGTTCAGGGCGCCCATCAACTTCGACTGACGACGATCATGTTGCAAGATTGAACAGTCTCGTGCGTTCTAATCGTCGACTAACCATTCGTGAGATGGCTGAAGAATTGAACATTTCATTTGGTTCGTGTCAACAGATTTTAACAGAAAATTTGCAGATGAGAAGGGTGGCTGCAAAGTTTGTTCCGAGACTGTTGACTGAGCAGCAGAAAGAACACAGAGTTCAAGTTTGTCAGGAACTTCTTGAAATGGCAAATGACAATGAAAACTTTTTAAAACAAGTCATTACTGGAGATGAAACGTGGGTTTATGGCTACGACGTGGAAACGAAGGTCCAGTCATCACAATGGAAGACAAAATCCTCCCCAACCCCCAAAAAAGCACGTCAGGTCAAATCAAACGTCAAGGTCATGCTTACTGTTTTTTTCGACTGGAAGGGTGTTGTTTACCACGAATTTCTTCCACGAGGTGAGACCATTAACCGCTTTCGTTATCTTCAAACCCTGAGAAATTTGCGCGAGGCAATAAGGAGGAAGAGACCAGAGTTGTGGCGGAGCGGTGAGTGGGTGCTGCATCATGACAATGCGCCTGTTCATTCCGCACTGCTCATTCGCGACTACTGCACCAAAAATGGAATGACGGTCATTCCCCAGCCTCCATATTCACCTGACCTTGCCCCTGCAGACTTTTTCTTGTTTCCAAAACTTAAGAGACCCATGAAGGGAAAGAGATTTGAGTCCGTAGATGACATTAAAAAAAAATCGGTGGAGCAGCTACCCACCATTTCACAAGATGATTTCTCAAAGTCCTTCACACAGTGGAAACATCGTTGGGAAAAATGTATAGCTTCCCAAGGAGAGTACTTTGAAGGGGACGACGTCCAATAGCCTGTAGATTTTTTGAATAAATTAATAAAAAATCAGTCCTGGAACTTTTTGATCACCCCTCTTATATATATATATATATATATATATATATAAAACAAGTAAAATAATCAATGAAATTAATTATTAAATGCATACCTAAATTTGGGTTCTCTTATGATAAATTTGGTTATTCTTACACTAAATAATTAAATGCATTTCTGAATTTGAGCATTCTACTTTGCATTTCTAATAATAATAATAATAATAATAAAGGCTTAACGAACCCGAAGGTTCGATGCCGACACCACCAATCGCTCCCTGCACACCTCCATCCATCGACCGTCTTCCAGACCTAACTTCGATAGATCCGCCCTAACGCAATCCTCCCACCTCCGTCTCGGCCTGCCCCTCGGACGTTTCCCATTCGGCACCGCGCTTATTAATCTTTTCGGAATACGTTCACATTCAAGTTTTGCAATTTTACACGCCCATTTTATTCGTCTTGCTGCAATCACGTCAATTATATTTACTGGGTAAAGTTCACTCAGTTCGGCGTTGTGTAAGCGTCTAAATTCACCGGTTATTTCATCCCTCTTCGGTCCAAATATTTTACGCAGTACTTTATTTTCAAAAACTCTAAGCCGTTGCTCATCCCTCAATGTCAGCGGCCAAGTTTCGCATCCGTAAACGACCGTTGGAAGAATAATAGTTTTGTAAATCCTAATTTTTAAGTTTTGGGACAGAAGGCGGGAGCTATGCAATTTCGCGACTGAAAAGTAGCAAGCATTACCGGCTTTTAATCTAGCCTTAATTTCCTCATCGATTTCGTTTTTTCTAGTTACCATCGCCCCTAAATATCTAAATTTCTCTACCTGTTCAAACGTATACCCCCCTACATTGATATCAGCGAAATCCTCATCACTTCTACGACTAACCATATATTTTGTCTTATCCGTATTCATTTCCAGTCCAAGTTCTTGTCCGGCTTTCATCAACGTTTTTGTGTTTATTTCTATAGTTTCCACGTCCTCCCCAAGCAATACCAAATCATCGGCATATCCGAGCACGGGTATATTCCCTCCCAAATTCAAACCCTTTCCGGTACGTGTCACCTCCCTAATGGCATATTCCAGTGCTAAATTAAATAAAACAGGTGAGAGAGAATCTCCTTGTTTCAAACCAGAGCGGACCTCGAACTTCTCAGAAAAATAATTACCGATTCTAACTTTATTGAACGTTTCAGTCATACACATTTTTACTAAGTTTACTAATTTTTTTGGTCTTCCCTGCTCGACCAGAATGTTATACAACGTTTGGCGGTTAATAGAGTCATATGCCTTTTTGAAATCGATAAAAAGCTGATGTACGATTCCGTTATATTCTAATTTTTTCTCTAATATTTGGCGAAGAGAGAATATTTGGTCTACGGTTGATCGGTTTTGCCTGAAACCACATTGATATTCTCCGATAATTTCCTCGGCGTATTCAGTGATTCGACTAGTTAGGATTAACGTAAATATTTTATAGCAAACCGGAAGGAGTGAGATTCCGCGATAGTTATTGCAATCCGTTTTTGATCCCTTTTTGTGAATCGGAATGAGAATAGACTCTTTCCACTCTTCGGGTATCTTTTCTTGTTCCCAGATCTTCTTAACCAAAAGAAATATTTTTGATATCCCAGCTTCCCCGCCTGCCTTGATTAGTTCGCTAGGAACATTATCTGTTCCCGCTGCTTTATGAGATTTTAATTTTCCAATGGCTATTTCAACCTCCTCTTTACTCGGTTCTACTACTAACGGTTCAGCACTCTGATATTCCGAAGAGGAAGATAGATTATTATTTTCTGTATTTAAAATACTATCGAAATAATCCTTGAACCGTCTTAAGATGCCTTAAGATGTCTACCGGATCGGCCAAGATATTGTTATTTTCATCCCTAATTCCAGTTGTAACCGGGCCTGACCGTTTACGAATTCTGTTTATGCCTTCGTGCATGGCTTTAACGTTATTCTCGATTTTGTTACTTTCGATCGCTATTATTTTATTTTTGAGATATTCTCGCTTTTTGAATTTTAGCAGTTTAGTTGTTTCTTTTCTTGATGCTCGAAAGTTAGCAAGATTGATTTCGTTAGGAATATTTAACGCTTCTAATTTAGCAGCTTTTCTTTTGTCGCACATGTTAATACATTCATCATCGAACCAAGGTTTATTTTTATTTTCCCTTTTTCCAAGACAAGAGTTACCGACCTCTTTAATACTATCCCTGATACCTTCCCACAACTTATCAATGTCTTCGTTATCCTCGTCAGACGATTCCAACGCCTCAAACCTATTTTTGACTTCCAGTTCGAATTGTTTTCTAACCGTCGGAATTTTTAACTTCTCCAAATTATAATTATCATAATTAGTACCAGCCTCATTTTTCCTATGTATTATAAGTCTCTGGCGAATTTTCGCGATTACTAGTTCATGATCCGACCCGCATTCGGCCCCACGATATGATCGAATATTAATTACGCTATTTTGCCATCTACGTTGAACCAAGACGTGATCAATTTGATTACGGGTTTGCGAATCGGGAGACGTCCAAGTATATTTATGTATATCTTTATGTTTAAAAGTAGTACTTTTGATTATTAGGTTTTTCGAGGTGGCAAAATTTATTAGTCGTATTCCGTTATCATTACTATATTCATGTAAACTTTCTCTACCGATCGTAGGATAATATACTTGTTCCCTCCCTACCTTTGCATTTGCGTCTCCCAGAATAATTTTTTTGTAGCCTCGCGGTAGTTTGTCATAAATCGATTCAAGTTTTTCATAAAATTCACATTTAACTTCATCGTCACTATCTTCAGTAGGTGCGTGTATATTGATCAACGCGATTTTAAACCACCGACCCTGAAATATAGATACCGATAACCTATCTCCGTAAAATCGAATGTCCTTCAACGCGGAAAGTAACCTATTTCTAATCAGAAATCCGGTGCCTAAACAATAGTTTCCGCTCCCACCGTACCACAAAGTGTACTTCCCTTCCCTCAACGAACCCTCCCCTGGCAAGCGGATCTCTTGCAGCGCCACAATATCTAATCTATACCCTATTACCTCATTCGCGACCGATTTTAACCCACCCGCTGTGTTTAAACTTCTTACGTTCCACGTCCCTATGCTTAGATCTATATTTTTCAACGTGCGGCATGAATCCCCTAAAGCAGTCCCCACCCGGAGACCCGAACGGGGGACTAGTTTACCTCCGGATAATGAGCGTTTTACTTTAGGGAGATCCATGACTTTTTTGTGGTGTTTGGGTGAACTAAAAAAATTTGAGTAGGGCGTTCAAACCTACGTCACACCCTCCAGCAAGCCTGGGGGGCCGCTCTCATTGTTGGTCAGCGAGTCCTACGGACTTCCTACCTAAGAACTAGGGAGGAACTTCCTAGGAATTTCCACCGACCATCCCCACATCCGCCACCCGTGGGACGCCTCCCCATACGCGGTAATGAGACCCGCGCGAGGCATTTCTAATAATAATAATAATAATAATAATGTCTTTATTTGAATACAAAATACAAAACAAAAAACAAAAAATTAATTAGACACATACTCTTGGCATTAGGCCATTAGAGGAGAGTCGTGGCTTGTTTACAATATAAATATGTACATTTATATCTTCAGCATTAAGTCAGTAAACTGTTGCTTATTTACATATCTCAATCATTGTAAATTATATTACTCCTTTATTAATATACAAATTTAATAAAGTATATGAAAAATGATATACTTTGAAAATGATATAATTATTTACAAACATAAAAAATAAATAAATAGAAAAAGAATAATAATCAAAAAATATAAAAAAAAGAATTAAGAAGAAAAGAAAAATACAAATAATACAAAGGTGGCCCTCTATTAAAGGGAGTCAATTATAACCGTATACCTGTATTTCCAGGCTTCTTTTGCATATCCGATTAAAAGGATCCAATTTTTCCCATTAAATGCATTTCTGAATTTGGGCAATCTACTTTGCATTTCTAAATCTACTATTAATTGAAAAATTAAGGGGAAAAAGCAGACAGTTGAGCGTGATCATGGTCAAATCACCTCCTCGCACTACCGCTGACCAAGATACAGTACTTCCATATACATTACTGCACCCAAGACGCTTCATTGGTTGTAGTGGTACAGGTATTTTTTACTTGACTTACTTATGTCGTATGGCTGCCATAGTAGGAGCAAAGGGCCGAGGTAAAAACTCGCCATCCTTCTCCATCCCCGTTTAGGGCCTTGACCTCTCTCCGTGTTTTTCCAGCTCTAATGACCTCTTTCTCTACTGTTCTTCGCCAGGTCAGCTTCGGTCTGCCCCCCGACTTCTTGATCCTTGGGGGTACCAATCAAGAGCCATCTTCTCAATGGCTCCATCCCTTTTACGAAGGGTATGTCCAATCCACTTCCACTTTCTCGTGGCTGTCTGCTCCACCAATGGCTTCTGTCTAGACAATTGAGCTAGTCTCTCATTTGAGATTTTATCGTCCCACCTAATCGAGAGAATCCTCTTAAGGCAGCGATTCGCAAAAACTTGGAGCTGGCTCAGAACCTTTTTGGAGATTTTCCAAGTTTCACAGCCATAGAGGAGGACGGACTTTACGTTGGAGCTGTACAGTTTTAACTTAGTATTGCGGGATATATTGTTGTTACGCCATACAGGATATAGTTTAAAAAAGGCTACCTTTGCTTTGCGGATCCGGCAAACTATTTCTCGGTCAGTGCCTCCATCTCTCCCCAAATTGCTTCCCAGGTAAGTGAAAGCATCATCCTGTTCAAGGATCTCATCATTTAGCTGTCGGGTCTCCTCATTATCCACATTTAACCGCATTTCTATGGTCTTGGAAGCGTTTACCTTTAACCCTACAGTTTCCTCAACTTTGCCTGCATATCAGAAAACCGGTGTGCTAGAAGGCAAACGTCATCGACAAAGTCAAGATCCTCGAGCCTTTCATGTAACGACCATTGGATCCCTCTTTTCCTTCTACCTACAACCTGCCTCATTAGCCGGTCTAAAACTAGGATAAATAGTGTAGGGGAGGGAATGCAGCCCTGTCGGACCCCACGGAGAACATTGAAACTGTCCGAAAATTATAGGAAATATATCAGAAAGTTGTTTTTTCTTTTTTTTCAAAGATGAAACTAAATATTTTGATTATGTCCACAGCCATAATATAGCTTTATTAATGATAAGCTTTATTACAGAAATTCATTCTTTCACCTTGCATTCTCGTCATTAATAATTTAGAAGTCGAACATTGAAATATCCAATTAAAAATAATGTAAAAAGTGATAATAAAATAATTTCTAAAGAAATTGATTTAAAATAAAAATTTTGAGGATTCTTTGGGCTTTTCAAGGGTCGATTCGGGTTCATTTTTATGAAAAAAATAAATGAATATATTTATTTTGACAAAAAAATAAATCAATCCATTCTATGACTTTTTTTTCCAGAGTTTCGAATCTAGTTTTTCACATGTGCTAGAAGAACATGAAAAAAGAGGAACACTTGATAGCAAAGAATTCTTCAAAAGATGTGAGGTAAGAAAATTTGTTAGTTGTATGTTTTGGTATACGTACACTTAGAAAAATACAGATACATTTCTTAAATATTTTGAGTTTAGAGCGTGAGGGCATTGAATAAGATATAGTACATAGTGATATGGAATAAGAATCACAGTAACAACTTAGATTATTTATTTATTTATTAAACACCCTTCCATGCCTTCCGGCAACACGGGTTTCGGCAACATTAACATATAACTCTCATGCGTATGTTAATGTTGCGCAATTCTTCTTTTCCGAATTCCGAGAGAACATAGAGTCCAGTTTTCCTCAACAACCTGGCCCTTTGTGTCTCAAAGACAGCGCAGCTTATAACAATATGCTCAGCAGATTCCAAGACACCGCAGCTAGGGCACAGGGGATATCCTTTCCAAAGCCATGAAGCTTAGCTCAAAAGGCCCCATGCCATATCAACTTAGATTAATGGCTTCTTCATCTACTGGTACAACAGGCACATGAAGCTGCCCATGACCTGATCAACCACTGCCAACCATCTGTCTCTGTCTCCTGCAAGCGTAGCTGGAATCCTGGGTTGACGAAAATCCTGCCGTACAGCATCCTTCCATCCGTCCTTCGGCCTTCCTCATTGGCGCATAACATTCGGTAAATTTCTGTACAGCCTGCTGACCACACGCTCATCACTCATCCTTAATACATGACCAAGCCATTTCAGCCTTTTTATCTTGATAAATGAAGAGAAATTTAGGTTGCTATACAGCTGGAACAGTTCTCAGTTTCTCTTTCTTCGTTACTGACCATTCTCGTGTACTGCACCTAGAACTCTCCTCAGAATTCCGCTCTCAAATCTATCTAGCAAGTTCTCGCTCTTCTTGTCAAGGGTCCAGGTTTCAGCGCCATACGTGACCACTGGTCTTATAAGCATCTTGTATAACGTCAACCTGGTGGTTTGGGTAAAAAGCTTGCTATTTATTAGCTTTGGGAAGGCGAAATCCGCTCTATTTCCTGCTGTTATTCTCTTTCTAACTTTTTCTTCCTCTTCTAGTTTGTTGTTCAGTTTAAACTTGTAGGCTCCTACTTCATAACTGCTCTGCATCTTAACTTGATCCCACAAAACTATGATCTTGTTCTTTTCCTCATTAATATACTGACCGATCTTTCTAGCCTCTAAATTCATAGCTTCACTTGCCGTTGTTATGCTCTGACGGAATCTACCAATGATGACTATGTCGGTTGCATGCAAGAGGATTCTCTCGATTAGGTGGGACGATAAAATCTCAAATGAGAGACTGGCTCAATTGTCTAGACAGAAGCCATTGATGGAGCAGATAGCCACGAGAAAGTGGAAGTGGATTGGACATACCCTTCGTAAAAGGGATGGAGCCATTGAGAAGATGGCTCTTGATTGGTACCCCCAAGGATCAAGAAGTCGGTGGGCAGACCGAAGCTGACCTTGCGAAGAACAGTAGAGAAAGAGGTCATTAGAGCTGGAAAAACACGGAGAGAGGTCAAGGCCCTAAATGGGGATGGAGACGGATGGCGAGTTTTTACCTCGGCCCTTTGCTCCTACTATGGCAGCCATACGACATAAGTAAGTCAAGTAAAAAATACCTGTACCACTACAACCAATGAAGCGTCTTGGGTGCAGTAATGTATATGGAAGTACTGTATCTTGGTCAGCGGTAGTGCGAGGAGGTGATTTGACCATGATCACGCTCAACTGTCTGCTTTTTCCCCTTAATTTTTCAATTAATAGTAGATTTAGAAATGCAAAGTAGAATGCCCAAATTCAGAAATGCATTTAATGGGAAAAATTGGATCCTTTTAATCGGATATGCAAAAGAAGCCTGGAAATACAGGTATACGGTTATAATTGACTCCCTTTAATAGAGGGCCACCTTTGTATTATTTGTATTTTTCTTTTCTTCTTAATTCTTTTTTTTATATTTTTTGATTATTATTCTTTTTCTATTTATTTATTTTTTATGTTTGTAAATAATTATATCATTTTCAAAGTATATCATTTTTCATATACTTTATTAAATTTGTATATTAATAAAGGAGTAATATAATTTACAATGATTGAGATATGTAAATAAGCAACAGTTTACTGACTTAATGCTGAAGATATAAATGTACATATTTATTTTGTAAACAAGCCACGACTCTCCTCTAATGGCCTAATGCCAAGAGTATGTGTCTAATTAATATTTTGTTTTTTGTTTTGTATTTTGTATTCAAATAAAGACATTATTATTATTATTATTATTAGAAATGCAAAGTAGAATGCTCAAATTCAGAAATGCATTTAATTATTTAGTATAAGAATAACCAAATTTATCATAAGAGAACCCAAATTTAGGTATGCATTTAATAATTAATTTCATTGATTATTTTACTTGTTTTATATATATATATATATATATATATATATATATATTGTAATTGATTGTTAATTTAGTTATCTTTATTCATCTTATTTGTGCATTCTTCTTGTTAACGAATAAATTATTTTATTGATTATTTGACTTGTTTTATATATATATATATATTTTTTTTTTTTTTTTTTTAATTGATTGTTAATTTAGTTATCTTTATTCATCTTATTTGTGTATTCTTCTTGTTAACTAATAAGTTATTTTATTGATTATTTGACTTGTTTTATATATATATATATATATATATATATATATATATATATATATATATATATATATATATATATATATATATTAAAAATAAGTTATATAACATGTTATTTAACTAATAAATAAACATGTTACTTTCTCATAAGTTATAGATTTAAGCTTTATGATTCAGCAACAGTTTATTTTCATTGATTAGAGTGTTTGACATTGTTAATCAAAAATCTTTATTCGTTAAGTTCCTTTTCCCTCCCAGCTTAGGAGTGTAAGATTTTAAATTACTAGGACTTTTTTAAATTATTTGTTAGATAATTTCCTCCAAACCAAGGAGTGTAAAATTTCTTTATTATATAAATAATAATAATTATAGGTATTTACCAATAAGAAAAAAGCCGGACGGATCTAACTGGTTACGACTAAAACGCAGGAAACGGACTTTACGAATAGGAACGTGGAATGTACAAGGATTAAACGCAAAAAAAAAGGAAGTGGAAGAGGAAGTAAAAAAACAGAATATGGATGTTATAATCCTCACTGAAACGAAGATGAAGGGAAAGTTCAGTGAAAGGCTAAGAGAATACTTGCATCTAGTTAGTGGAGTGGAAAAGAATGAAAGAGCAAGAGCTGGCGTGTCGATCCTCCTTAAAAACAAGTTCAAAAGTAACATAAAGGACGTCGATTATATAAATGAAAGAATAATAAAAGCAGAGTTGCAACTATTCGGAAAAGATGTAATTTTATTAGGGTTATATGGACCTACCGAAAATGCAGATAGTGACGAAAAAGATAAATTTTATGACCAACTGGAAGATATAATAGACAATATTCCGAACCGCAAAATTTTAATCTGTACAGGGGACCTGAATGCTAGGGTAGGCAAAGAAATGTCAAATGATATAGTAGGAATGCATGGCGAAGATGTTTTGAATGAAAATGGAACACGACTGAGAAATTTATGTTCGAACCAAAAATTAACCATCATGAATGGTTACTTTGAACACAAAAACATCCATAAATACACATGGCATCAGCCCACAAGAAAATTGATTAGCATTATAGACTATATTATAGTTAGGAAACACCTAGCAATCAATGTACATGATGTTAGAGCCATGAGAGGTCCCGAGTGTGGTACAGATCACTACATGCTAAGGGGTTTGATAGCATTTAAATTTTATTCAAAAACAAAAAAAAAGCCACAGGAAAGTCAAACAAAATCAAATGCTGTGAAGTTTCAACTAGATAGTTTGGTTCAAGATTCAGTCAAAAATCTCTTCCAAAATAGATGTAAACAAGCTCTGCTAGGCAAGCAAGACAGTGAGTATGATGTGCTGAAAAAAAGTATACATCAAGCAGCTTTGGAAGCTCTAGGAAGAAAGGTAAATAATAGGTTAAACAAATATTGGTGGGATGTAGACAGTGAAAATGCAATTAAAAAGAAAAAACGGTGCTACAAGAAATGGCTCGCGAACAAAAACGAGGAAACCCACCTAGAATATAAAAAAGCCAACAGAGAAGTCAAGAGGATCAGAAAACAGGCTATTGGGCATTTTTGGGAGAGGAATATGGAACAAATGGACAGATGTATACAGGGACAGAAAAGCAGCTTAGCCTGGAAAAGCTTAAGAGCAATTAAAAACCAAAAGCCCTCAATTATAGGTTCAATTGTCATAAAGACCGATACATGGGTAGACTATTTTTCAAATCTGCTAAAGGAAGAGAGACAGCAGTTTATTATTGAACCGGTGGCTAAATTTGAAGAAGTGATAAAAGAGGAGGACATTCCTCCGATATCTGCAGAAGAAATAAATTTGGCCCTTAAAGGAATGAAAAACAATAAAGCTGCTGGCCCTGGAGATATTCCAATAGAACTGTTAAAAAATGGACCTAAGGAATTAATGCTAGCTCTCTCAAATTTTATGTCTATATGCTTAAGAAGAAACGAAATACCAGAAGAATGGAAAATCGGACATATTATTCCTCTCCATAAAGTAGGAAGTAAAAAGATATGCTCAAACTATAGAGGGATAACAGTAACAAGTAGCTTGAGTAGATTATATGGCAGGATTCTAAAACAGAGACTAGAAAAAGAGTGTACAAGAATCATTCCCGAAGAACAAGCTGGATTCAGATCAGGTCGGTCATGCAGTGACCACATATTCGTAATTAGACAGCTTCTGGAGAAGGCCATGGGGCATAATGTGGAAGTTCACCTGATTTTTGTGGACCTGAAAAAAGCTTATGACACAGTTCCATTAAAGCTCTTGTGGGAGGCCTTGCATTATTTCAATATAAGTCCCTACCTTATATGTGCCATAAGAAGCTTATACGAAGGGGCAAAGGCTTGCGTTAAAATTAGGGGTGCAATTAGTAAATGCTTCCC
The DNA here is from genome assembly GCA_911387785.2 of Aelia acuminata. Classification (NCBI taxonomy): domain Eukaryota; kingdom Metazoa; phylum Arthropoda; class Insecta; order Hemiptera; family Pentatomidae; genus Aelia; species Aelia acuminata. Next base: position 1,673,920 of record CAJVQU020000004.1, read on the forward strand.
TATAACGAAAGGTCTGAAGCAAGGATGCGCATTGTCTCCTCTCCTTTTTAATATATATGTGGAAAGGGCTTTAATGAATTGGAAAAAAAAATGCCAGGGTATGGGGATCAAGATTGGTAGTGACTACCTCTTCAATCTCCAGTTCGCTGATGACCAAGTCATTATCGCTTCTGAAGTGGAGGATGTGGAGTACATGATGAGGAAGATCCTTCAGGAATATTCTAGTTGGGGGCTAGAAGTCAGCAAGGAAAAGTCCGTCTACATGGCCTTTAACGGAACAGGGAGTAATTTAATCCTGGAAGGATGGACTTTAGAGCCACAATGCAAGTTTAAGTATTTAGGAAGCTGGTTGGACTCGCTAGGGTCCAGCGATCTGGACATCCAGGAAAAGGTCGTTCAAGGAAAAAAAATCATCGGGATCTTGAACTCGGTATTATGGAGTAGGAATGTGAGCATGAAAACAAAAATAATAATATATAAAGCCTTTTTGGAAAGCGTCAGCCTCTACTCGGCAGAAGCGTGGACATTAAAAGCTAAACCAGCAGGTAGGCTCTTAGCCCTAGAAATGGATTTTTGGAGGCGGGCATGCGGAGTGTCCCGAATCCAAAAAATTCCCAACGAACAAATAAGACAGCGGGTTGGGAAAGAAGAAAATATCCTCCATAGCATAGAAACCATGAGGTTAAAATGGTTTGGACATGTTATGAGGGAGCATGGCCAAAAAAATTGCTGAAATGGAAACCAGAAAGAAGAAGGAAAAGAGGTCGCCCGAGGAAACTCTGGTATGACGGAGTGGAAGAAGGAATGATGAACAGAGGGATAAGAGAGGGAGACTGGGAAGACCGAAAGAAATGGAGAGCGCTTATTATTGGGGACGACATATGACTTAATGTTGTAAACAGTCGTAAATAAAAAAAAAAAAAAAAAGGTATTTACCAATAAAATCTGCTGAGTTATATATTTTTCCTGCTTTGTTACCAATGTCCTTTTTCAAAATAAATGTCCTCCATTTCAAGAATTATATCTGGTCACCCTGATCAAGAGGCCACCATGAAGAAAATTACGCTAGTGTAGTTGGGAGTTAATAAGTGAGGATCTGAGGAGCTTACCGATAGGTTGTGGCAAAATATGTCGGGAATAGAGAAATAATTTAAGGGTAGATATATAACAGTCTGAGTGGGGGTTAGTAAGTGAAGATCTGAGGAGCTTATGGATAGTTCCTAGAAAAATATTTCAGCAAAGGGGAAATAATTTAAGGATACATTTTTTCTGTCTGGAAATTTGGGTGATATGGTGTTTCCATGGGCGGATCCAGCCGATCGTAAAGGGGGGGGCTACTATCCTAAAGGGGGGGGCTGCAGCCCCACAGCCCTTCATTTGGATCTGTTAATCAGCTTCTTTACCTCTATGTTTATTTCCCATAACTAAAATTCTACTTGTTCTGCACATTATTTGTTCTTGATCTTGCTTTCTTACATTAAATAAAGTCAAATTCTATCTTTAAATGACGAACAATTTTCCAAAGGGAGGGGCTGCAGCCCTCACAGCCCCCCACCCCATGGATCCGCCAATAGGTGTTTCTAGAACTGGATTTGGTCATTTATGATATCTAGAAGAAGCACATGAAAATGTGGGTGATAAACATAAATGGATTATGTTGGGTGAACTGGTACCGAGGTAAAGAAGGAACTGGCTGGTTAGGCGAGCTTTCAGGTAGAACAGGCTGGGCTGTTTGACAAATATTTCGGGTTTGAACCTGAGAAACTCTTTCACTGTGCATCAATGGGTCAAATGGTGTCTGGCTAAAAGGATGAGTAGATTGCACTTGAGATACCCTCTGACTTTCAACTTGGTTTTGAGATTCTGGATGTATCAAACAAGGAGACTGATTTTGAAACATTCTATGGCTGTTAATAGGTTGATTACTATTAAAACGAGACTGAGGAGGATTCGGAGAAAGACCATTAGGAAGGTCTGGTTGTTGGTTCTCATATCGAGATGGTTGGTTCTAAGTGCCTTGCGAAATTAACAATGGAGAATTTCATTGATCTACTTGTTGATATGAATCTTGATGCAAGGTGGAAAATTGTGAAGGATTAACATGAGAAATTCTGTGCTGAATATCTGTCTGTTGAGATGATTAATAATGAGCAGTAGTAATCTGGGAGGATGGTATCTGTGAAATAGGAGGCATTTCATTCTGAGGTAATGATTCATAAGCCTGATTATGACCTATTTGAGAAACTCTACTGAAGTCTGTTTGAGAATTAAACTGAGGAGGCTGTTCTAACTTCCGAAATTGCTCCACGAGATTAGATAAGGAGTCCACAGTAACAGTGTGAGATAAAAGAGTAACAATATGAGATGCTACACTAGTCTGAGATACAATTTCAGAATGTTCTTCATTTAGAGTGGGGGCCCTTCATATTAATACATAACCAAAGAAAGAAGGCACGTAGATAGGTAGTCCTGAACCAAGTGCCACTGGAGAACCTGTAAATATCTGGACAGCAAGATCTGCACCTAATATGCGATCAAGTGCCAGTTTCATTAACCCTAGGTTAACTCACCCCTCCCCTTGGCTCTGTCTTACAATTGGTTTTATTACAGTTCGCAACAGTCCTACCCCACTTTTGGCCGATTCCCAACTGTCTTAATTGCAGCATCTATAGTTTATTTTTATTTTATTTTATTGTAATAAACTGCAGTATTTTTATTTTATTTTTGGTTCTTCTTCTTACATGGAAACCCAACATTGTTTCTACCAGAGGTTTATTAGTTTTGTTTTGTTTCTATTGGTCCTGCATTGTTTCTACCAGAGGTTTTTTAGTTTTGTTTTGTTTCCATTGGTTCTCCACTGTTTCTACCAGAGGTTCTTTAGTTTTGTTTTGTTTCCATTGGTCCTCCATTGGAAACAAATCAATCGACGTCAGCATGGCCAGATGAATAGCTCAGTTTCGATCAATGGTGAGCACAGCTCAGAACAAACTTTTATCTATTTTGACCAAGGCTCAGGCTGTGATTCCACAGGCTTCTGGGTCAAAGGAAAGAACCCTCACCCTGTTGGCTCTGTTAGAGACTACGTACTCTTCTGTCAGGCCTACCATTGTAGGCATGTATTCAGAAGTTTCTACTCCAAATTTGCCTGAGACCGAGTACCAAGCAGCCAGCCAGGAGTTGGATTCCCTGTACAAGCAGGTTTTTGAGATTTTGCACCCTTTGACTTTAACTTTGGCATCAGCTACAGGAGATCAGTCTATCTTTCGACCCTTCCATGGCTTTTCTTTAAATGAAAGCAGTAGTAGTGATCAGGACAACTCACTAGTCAATAAGCCTAGGTTGAGTGTGCCAGGGTTTAGTGGGATTCCCCATGACTGGGATCAGTTTAATTCCAGATTTGTATCCCTCATTGGATCAAATAACAGTTTGATTGCAGTTCAGAAATTTCAATACCTGTTAGATGCCTTAGATGACACATCTAAAAGACTTATATCCCATCTTTCTTTGTCTGAGGTCTATTACAATCTAGCTTTTGAATTGCTAAAAGAGAAATACGATAATCCTTTGCGAGTTATTACTCATCATGCCACTCAGCTATAGATTCTGCCTAATGTCAGTGAAAATAATCATGAATCTATTCCTGCCTTCTTAAATTGTTTAAATGTCCACTTTCGTGCCATCCAGGTTATGGAGAATGTAAACGCATATGAAACTTTCTTTGGTGCTTACCTTATTTCCAAATTCGATAAAAAACTATTAGCAAGTTTTGAAAATAGTTCCCAGTCTGACAGATCCTTTCCTAGTTTAGATGCAGTTTGCAAATTCCTAAACCAAAAGAGGTTACATTGGGAGAACACGGAATTGTTCCAACCTAAAGAACAAACAAAGTTCATCATCAAGTATAATGCTATAATTATAAGGCTAGGTCAAGACAAAGGGGTAGGACAGGAGCGTTGGTCGCTTCCTCACCTGATGGTGCCTTTTCCCGTTCTAATTACTCTTATCGATGTTGCGATAAGGACTCACACCCCTTGTATTCTTGTAAAGTTTTCATATCCAAAACGATACCAGGTCGCAATAAATGGAAATCTGATCAAAAACGTTGTTACAATTGCCTCGGTTCTCACTTTGTTTCTCTATGTAAAAGTCAACAGAGATGTAGGGTTTGCTCCTAAAAACATCATACGTTGCTCCATGAAGATTCTACTACAGCAAGAAAGTTTCCAGAACCAAAGCCGGGAAGCCCTTCTCCTCCGCCACCATCCACCTCAGCAATGTGTGCTGCATCTAATAAAATGGAGTCTGCGTTTTGTCGGCCACAGCTTTGGTTAAATTGGAAGTTCCTAACGCATATTGCAATACTGTGGTTAGAGCAGTAATTGATAATGCAGCGGCAGCTTCATTTGTATATCAGGCTACTGTAGATAGGTTGGATGTTTCTTTCATCAAAGCTATTACTCCTGTAGGAGGTTTAGGTAGGCAAACATGCAATGCTAATGGCACTTTCAGTTTAAACATAAGAAATTTAGATCAACGCACTCTAGCTATGCAGCATTCCTTTTATGTTTTAAATCATATTGCCTTCGATACCCCTATAAATAAAGTTTCATCTACAGTTAAAGATCAACTGCGTGACATTACTTTAGCAGATCCTTGGTTTGATTCTCCTGCACCACTTGATTGCATATTAGGTGAAGATCTTGCTGTCCAGATATTTACAGTTCTCCTGTGGCACTTGGTTCAGGACTACCTATCTACGTGCTTTCTTTCTTTGGTTATGTATTAATGGGAAGGGCCCCCACTCTTAACGAAGAACATTCTGAAATTGTATCTCAGACTAGTGTAGCATCTCATATTGTTATCCAATCCAAAAAAGGAGCCCATAGCTTACATAACATAACCAATGACAATGGTGTTAGGATGATAAGCTTTGTAAGTGTTAAATCTACGGCAGTCATGAGCACTATGTTCCCCCATAAAAATGTGCATAAGGAAACATGGCACTCTCCAGATGGTAATACAGCTAGTAAAATTGATATGTGTTGACTTCCACCATATGCTTTAGTTCACTAAACAATGTTAGATCCTACAGAGGATTTCATGTCGACTCGGATCACTACTTGGTAATAATAAAGCTTCACAAAAGATTAAAATGCATCCCAAGAAACATCTGTCCCCCTTTCAAAAATGGAAGATAGAACGTCTTAAGACGAAAGAAGGTGCAATTATGGTTACTCGGAAGTTTGACTAGCGAGCTAGTCATGATCGAGTCGGGAGGAAAGGTACAATAGAAAACATGTGGAAGCGGATCAAGGTAGGTTAAACCCAGTCTGCTAAAGAGGTGTATGGAGAAAAGCACAGACATCCTCTTTACAATTGGTTCAACGAAGAAAGCGAGGAAGCAATCAAGGAAGGAAATGAAAAAAGAAACCTATAAAATACGGCTGAGTCACAAGGAATATAGAGATGTGAGAATTGCAGCGATAAGCAATAAGGAAAGAAATAGAGTATATTGAAAACTCAAGAATTCCCAATTCCCGAAAATTCTATAAAATGGTAAATAATGTGAAGAGTGGGCCGGCCAAGAGGGGAAACCTTATCAAAGATGACCATGGCCAAATGCTATTGCTGGAGGAAGAGAGACAAGAGAGTACTGGGTACTGGTAAAGGTCAGTACTGAGTACTGAGTAAATTAGAGAACTGTCAGGAAGACCAAGCACAATTACCAGTTGATATGCAAGGCCATGAGTTGGAAACGATTCCACCCGATATAGAGGACATCGAAGGCATCTTTGGTAAGCTCAAGAATAACAAATCGCCAGCTTAATGATGGACTTCCCACAGAAATATTAGAGGAGGGCAGCATAAAGTCGCCAGGGAACTTCAGGAATTGATAGCTCAGGTATGGGAAGAAGAGAAAATACCTGAAGAATGGAATAAGGCCTTATTCGTCCCCGTGTTGTGGACATGTGGAACAGAAACTGGGAGACTATCAAGGTGGTATCCGGCCCAATAGGTCTACAATTGATCAAATCTTCGCCCAAAGACAGATCTCCGAGAAGATAAGGGAGTATCAGCAGACTACATGGGTGCTGTTCATCGATTTTAGAGCAGCCTACGACACAATTGCAAGAAGTAACTCATAGCAGCCATGCATGAACTGGGATTACCTAGTTAACTGACTTGTATAGTAAAATGCACAATAGAGAACACTATCTGCCAAGTTAAGTGTGTCGGGGTGTAGGATCCTTTCAAAGTGGGAAGTGGTCTGAAACAGGGAGACCCAATAGCTTTTCTCCTGTTTAATAACACTCTACAAGCAATTATAAATAGAGCAGGATTAAATCAGGAAGGAACCATATTTACAAGAATGACCCAAGTCCTGGCCTATGCAAACGACATAGTCATCATTGGTAGATTTCGTCAGAGCATATGCAAGGCCTCAAAGTCTCGTATTATTTCAATAATTCACTTAATCATGCAGATTACATGCCAAATTTTCGCTTATTCAGGCATCTTCAGGGCTACAAGTGTATCGCAAGCAAGCTAGAAACAGACTCGTCTGTTCTGTTTAAGTCTGTTTCTAGCTTGCTTGCAATACACCTGTAGCCCTGAAGATGCCTGAATAGGCAAAAATTTGACATGAAATCTGCTTGATTAAGTGAATTATTGAAATCTCATATCAAAACGAGACTTTCAGGCCTCGTATTCTACATGTATCATTCAATATTCTCTTCCCGAAACCTGTTTACTAATTGTATTATATTTAAATTATATATATATATATATATATATATATATATATATATATATATAGAGAGAGAGAGAGAGTGAGAGAGAGACAGAGAGGGTGCTACGTTTCTGGCTGCCTGCTTTCCTAATGCAGGTGGAGGTATCCAGAAACGGTATTCATCAAGTAAATATATTGAAAAAGATTACTTGTATTGGTTCCAGAAGGGAACCCAACTATATTATATTCTAGATCTAATGATCTAGAAGAGATTATATAACAATGTATATTGGATTCTTTTCCAGAGGTGACATGTTTGCCTTATTTATTTACTGAAAGAAACCTGTGGCATGGGCTGAATGGAAATATAGGAACAAATCAGAATTGAACTCCATATTTAATATTGTATAATAACCCCTTCTAACAAATTCTATAAATAGATTTTGGTAACATAAAACCACACATAGATGCTGGATGCTGCCTAGCATGTTAACCTAATTAATTGAATGCATACCACCAATATTACAATTAGTACTGTATACTAGACTACAATTTAACTGGTGGGCCCTCTCTGGATCGTTCTAAGTATCTTGTGTGGATCAGTCTCTGCCATCTCTGACGCTCTCTTAGACTTAGCACCGCATCTTCTCTCAGTTCTCTCTGGACCCCTGGACTGCTGCCACTTCCTGCAACTCCACCCAAACTCTCTCCTCAACCTCTGAACTCATGGCACTTCCTCCAATTTCTCTCAGCACTCCTCACATTTCCTTCAACTTCTCCTTTTTTCTCTTTTCTTCCTCTATATAAATCTTTTTTTTTCCACCACTCTCTTCAGACTTCCTCTGATTGGTTGGTTTTCTCAAATTCGCACTTCCCACTATACCATATATTGTTTATGGTCCCAAATTTCTCCAAGCAGATAACAGTTTTTTTGGCTATTTCTCTTGGTGCTTGTGGGCAGCATTATCAGCCTTTGCCTTTACTTATTTTAAATTTCTAAGAATACGTTTATGGCCCCAATAACTTCCAAGGCGGTATTCCCTTGCCACCTTCAGGTAAAACAGACCACCGGCTTTGAGCATATACAGTACTCTACATAATGTCATTTTAAATTAATTATACAATTTTACTTACCTGGTAGCATCCACAATACATAGCAAGAGAGATTGTAGTTTCTTATCCTTCCGTTGTCCCCAGCAAAGCTCGTGCTGCCATTCCCTCATCAACTCCTTCCATCCATTTCTTCTTTTGAGGCAAAGTCTAGCATATGTTTTGGCCATCTTTCAGCTCCCATTCATATCACATGCCCAAACCAGCTAAGCTTCTTTTTTGAATGAAGTATAGTATCATACTTTCTTGATTTCTTACTTTTCTCCTTATTTCTGCATTTGGTACATGATCCAGCCACAACACTCTTCTTCTTTCTTTATCCAACTCTTCTTCCTTCCAGTTTCGGGGCAGCCCGCAACCATATTCTATACGCCTCTCTATCCACAGCCAACCTCCTAATCTCACTTATCGTGCGTCCCTTCTTCTGCGCCAGATCCGATATGAGGTCCTCCTTATATTATTATATTATTTCTTGGTCATCGTATAGGTCGTTTTCCGACTGCACTTGATTCCCATTTCCTTTTTAACAACCTATTGATTGGCATTCTTTGTGCATGGCCAAACCACTTCAATTCTCTTCTGTGAATATAGTCCACGAGCGCAGTTCCTGTCCCGTATCTTCTGTTATTCTTTGTTTTCGCAGTCGGTCCAATATTGTCTTACCGAGAGCTTTTCTCAGGAATTTCATTTGTGTGGCTTGTATACGGCTTTCAAACTTCTTGTTGATGCTTGGCCAGCTTTCAGCTCAATAGGTCTGTGTAGGGATGAATACTTGTTTATAAACTGTCCTTTTGGTTTTTATCTCTACTTCCCTTTTTCCAATTATGACATTGCGAAGCAGGTAATAGACGTTTGTGGCTTTTTGGCTGGTGCCACATAAATTCTCTGTAGAAATAGAAAAACATGAATTACCTTCGTAATAGCGTTCTTCCTCAGAGGAGTAATATTTAGTCCAGTATGGAGTCACAAATGACTTCAAAACCTCAAATCATTGCCAGAACTAGTTTTTACCCGGGGGAGAGCAAGTTTAATTTTGCAATCCTCCTTTCACTCACATCCCTCCTCTCACAACTTATAAAGTCAACAATTTATTGAATTTATCATTTTTACTATTTGTCCTTTTATTTACTGAATTGAACTTGAATTTATAATAAAATATAAATGTATTATATTGACCAATTATTATAATTTTAATCCATTTTTTTAGGCCTTAAAGAACAAACACTTTAATTTAAAAAATAAAATTTAACTTTTCATAATAAGAGAATGCAAAAAAAGTGACGCTCTATCAATTATAATGAGTTCATTAACATTCTTTAATATTTTAATATTAATTGAGTGTATCTCAACTTAGAGAACTCAAATTACAGAACTATTATTATCTATTGAATAATTTTTTATTATTAATCTTTTTTTTTATATCACAAAAAATGTTCCCTTTGTACTAGTTCAACAAATTATAAATATATAATAAATTACAAGGTTTCTATAAACGCATTCATAATATATTATTATATATATATATATATATATATATATTTTTAATACTCCCTGTGCTATTATTTTTTTTTTCTACTATTCTAAGGTATCTATCTATAAACACATTCATAAATTATTATTTCATTATATATATATATATATATATATATATATATATGTATTTTCTTTTATCTTTTTTTTCTGCAAGAAATAATTATCAGTGGATTTAAGGGAATTATGTACAAATAATAACTCCACACATAAGTTCATTTCCATTATTATATTTTATTGTGAGAGATAATATTTCAAATTCATTTAAATTTGTGCGATAGGAAGTTTTATTTTTCATTTTTATATTTTATTGTGAGAGATAATATTTCAAATTCATTTAAATTTGTGCGATAGGAAGTTTTATTTTTCATTTTTATATTTTATTGTGAGAGATAATATTTCATGTTTCGCTTAAATTTGTTTTGTAGGAAGTGTTGACTGAAATTCGGCAGGAATTTCTGGATATATACCGTAAAGCTGATTTTCGTCCAAATATTCAACTAGGACGAGCTAGTTCTCTTGCTGACCAGCTAAAATATAATGATAAATTGTGCTTATGTGGAGATTGTTCCGATTATGAATTGCGCTCAACGGGAGGAGATTGTTCTTACTGTCATTTCATAAGGAGCTTAAACGTAACAGAGTCCCAATCATCAAGCATAGGAAATACCATTCATAAAGCAAAGGCAAGTACATGCACATTTAGCATTTAGAATTATAAATATATACTCTAATATTCTTTAGAGTAGTATAGTTTATAAAATAAAACACCTCATGGCGGTCTCAATTATATATTTATTTATATTTTTTGAAGCTTTCATAACACCATAGCACTATTAATACTTATATTTATTAACATTGTCATGCTTATATATAATGTATTAATAATTATATATTTGTTATGTATTGTTTTTAGTGCAGAAACCGAAAGCTCCTGAAAATATAAATAAATATATAATTGAGACCCTCGTGAGGTGTTTTATTATACAATATATAGACTTTAACCCTTTAACAGCTAAGCACTCAGAACAAAAGTTGCACTGAGAAGCTAAGGGGGTCTGCTGGCATTTACATTCTCCACCGCTGACTGCCTTAACTTCTCATACTCTGCACTGACTATTTCTTAATATTTTATTTATTTTTTATGATTCTATAATACCTTTATTACTATTTAAATATATGAAAATGCTAGATTATCGATTTCAATAACAGATTACGTGATTTAAGAAGGTAATATTGAACAATAATATAATAATGTTATTACTTTATGTACTGTTTTTTTTAATTTAATCTTTTTTAATAAGTAATATTTTTATTTATTAGAAGTAATATAATTTACCAATGTTTAGATGGATAAAAAACCTCCCCATCCTCATTTTAGATGCGGCCTCGGCTCTTCCGAACTTTCTTTTAAAATCTCCCAAACCTCCTTATCAGTGAACACGTTTCGCGACATACTAACACCAAAACTGAAGAAATAATAGCGAAATGAAACGGTTAATATCACCAGAAAACACAGAGAACTATCGCTTAGAGCGTCTAGAACTCGAAATGAATAATGGTAAATAAGTCCTTCAAGACCCCTGAGGGTAGCCCGGGGAGGGGTAAGGGACAGAAAAAAAAATTTAGCTGGTATGAAAAATCAAGGTGAAAAAAAGGGGTGAGACGGGCTTCAACGAATAGACGACCCAGATGATAGGCAGCTACCTGACCGAAATAAATATTTCCGTAATAGAGACACCCCTAAAGCCTAGCGGCCACTAGATGTACTAATTAAGTCTCCGTGGATCCGCTAGGATGTGCCTCAGTCACAACTTATCTCGTGTGAAGCTGAGGACGCTAAATAAGTGAAAAACCGATTGCGAGATATATCGTCATTAGCTGCTATGGACCGGCGGCCCGCGACGAATTATATCGTCGTTAGCTTGTGGAGACCGACTTTTTTTCACGAGATATATCGCCTAGAGCCGTGAAAGGGTTAACGGTCTCTGAGTATTATGGTTTTTAAATCTCTATACATTTATGTTTTCTCCATTTATAATTTTCACTTTTGTGAGGAAGAGTTTTATGTATTAGGTTTTTATAAAAAAGGAATCTCTTCCATGTTTTATAATTTATTTGATTCACCTAACGTTTCGGGCTTTTGGCCCATCTTCTAGAGGTATTTTTTGAACATTTTCAATACTCCACAGCCATTTTTTTGTCAAGTATAATTACTTTATGTAAAATACATACTTCATAATAATTAACATTTATCAAATTTTTCAGCGGGTGTGGAACCATTTCATTGTCACTCTTTTCTGTTGCGTATTTGTGGAGGAATGCACAAACGATGGCATCGGATTCTATTACGGGGTCTTCTTTCTAAATGCCATGATGCGGTATCAGATATGGTGATTCGGTCTTGACTGGAAATATGTGAGCCAAATCAATATGTTCTTACCTGAACTGTGCGCACTTCTGGTGAAACTCAGGATTTTTCCTGAACTTGCTTTCCAGATCATAGAAGGGACGACGCACGATATCTTTGTTATCTCCGACAGAAATTCCTTTCTTGAACGGCAATCTCACGGTGAATCAACCTGTAACATCCCGAGTGTAGGTCTTGATAAAGAATTCCTCGCAGTAAGCATCTTTGGGATTAGTTCGGTCTACAGGCTTTGGTTCTTCAATCTCCCACTATTCATAGTGGAAATACAAATAAATATAATGAAAACATAGAAAGTAAAATATGTATATGTGCAAGAATAATCTATATATACCATAATTATTTATCTAAACAATAATCATCAATTTTTACAATAAAAATTTATAAAAAAAAAAAGGATTATTAAGGAAAAAAATGGATAAATAAAATTCGAGAGTACTCAATGTGTCTATGGTGATCAATTGGATTGGAAATCGAATGGGAAATAGAAGAAAGAGATTGGAAAGAGGAAATTGATGGAGAATGCGAAATATCTAAAGGGATAGAATTCCAGAGAGAGATGGCTTGTATTATGAGGTAACAATTTTTTAAAAGCAGTGGTCTGTTAAAGTGGAGGATAGAGGTCTGGCGTATGGGATGATGTTGGGCGGGATTGGATAGAGGATTTCGATTGCCGGCTCTGTTGAATATAGGACGGTTGGCGAGTTCTAATGACCTGGTATGTGGATGGTATGGATGGCGGTAGGAGGGGTAGAGCCACTTTAAATCAGCGTAATGCTGGGTCATATTCATTTCTCTTGAGATCCCAAAGACAAAACTTACTTTGCAATCAAGGCAAGTTTGGCTTTAAGTTCTCACAACCATCCGCATTACACTATACAGCCATAGTCAGTGGTGTTGGCATACAGGTGGTATTGACAGTGCTGGATCGAGGAAGGAAGTTCATTGATATAGATGGGGAAAAGGGTGGGAGATAAGGAGGAGTCTTGTGGTACACCTCTAGACTAGGGCAGAGACTTTGAGGGAGGTTATTAGGGACTAAAACATACTGAAAGCCAGTCTGGCCTGAAACAAGACTGGAGCAAAAGGTTATTTTGCTCTATGTATTGGGATAATTATGACTGAACTAAATGGATAAAACCAAAGTATTAGACAAGGAAAATAGGGCAACGAATAAAAAAATTATTGGAAACAATTCATATCACCAAAAATAATAAATTTACGGTTAACTACAAAACAGATAAAAAATATTTAGGAACACATTAGGCGCATATATTGAAGAAAATAAAAACCTTTTAATCACAAATAGTACAATAATAATTATTTCAAATTTATTATTACAATTAATAAAAATAATACACCAAATTATTATCAAAGTTGATACAGAAACTCTGGAGAACAAGTTCAGTTAACAATATTATAGGACAGGCATGAATTAATATATGAAAATGCAGAATAATGAATTTAAAAAATGTGGCATAGTTTCAATTTTATTATATAACTAGCATTCCCCGTCGCAAAAATAGGTGTCCGTTAGAGTTAAACGACAATGTCGCCATTTAAATCCCTTAGCGGTCACATATTTGATATTTCTTTCTTAGTGGCTACCTACATCGCGTTTAAAATCTAAATTCCGAACTTTTTTTAGCTGATTTTAATTGGTCTTTCCGTGTTGCATTGCTGTACCTGACACGTTGCTTTTTAACTTGCTTCTTCTCCTCAGAAAGTTGTGGTAGTAGAGCTTCACACACGTCAAAATGGCCATTACATAGCCTACCAGTAAAACGTAGTCTTTTCGTGGGATTAGAATTATTGCCAAATACTGCATAAAGCTCATCATTGCGATATACTTCAAAAAGGTAAGGAAACAATTCCCCAGCTGCCGTTAGTTCCACAAATCCGGCAAGGGTTGAACGCTGAGACATATGAGTATATAACTACTGGAATCAGAATAATTGTCACCGTAATCATTTTGAGTAAACGCAGAAACTTTGTCCCAATTTGGATGACATGTTGTACTACAATTTGCTTAAAATTAAAACAATTTTCTTGAGAATTCTCGATAATATATGATATAGATCGAAATAAACACGCATCATCCCCAATCATGGGAATCACAGTGTGCATAATTTGATTACCACTAATATTTAAATAATCAGTAGCCATATTCTATGTGAATGTCTATTTTAATGATATTGTCTATTTAATACATCAAAAAAAAAAAAAACATATGGTTTAAAATCTCAAAAATAGGTGTCCGTTGGAGTTAAACGACAATTTCGCCATTTAAACCCTTTAGGGGTTACATTTTTGAAATTCCTTTCTTAGCGGTTACCTAAAATCTGAATTCCGAACTTAAAGTTTCTATCATTAGTAGTTTTTGCTCTGCATATATTCTATCAGTCAGGACAAAGCCTCTTATATATATGGAGAAGAGATCGAAATAAACACGCACAATCCCCAATCATGGGAATCATAGTGTGCATAATTTGATTACCACTAATATTTAAATAATCAGTAGCCATATTTTATGTGAATGTCTATTTTAATAATATTGTAACGTTAAATCGATATTCAAATAAAAAACATATGGTTTAATATCTCAACAATAGATTTCCGTTAGAGCTAAACGACAATTTCGCCATTTAAGCCCCTTAGGGGTTACATTTTTGAAATTCCTTTCCTAGTGGTTACCTACATAGCGTTTAAAATCTAAATTCCGAACTTCAAGTTTCTATCATTAGTAGTTTTTGCTCTGCGTTGATTCTGTCAGTCAGGACAAAGCCTCTTATATATATAGATTATATATTTTCTCCCTCATTAATTATTTGTTTAAAAATTACAATTAATACAATTTATAAAACTTAAACTTTAGCAAATATTAACAGACTGTAAACAAAATATACCGAGATATGGCTTCCTTGACTGGTATGTGTGGAAGGAATATATAGGGAATGAAGTGTTGAGTCAGGTTTCTCTGGAAATCGGTGCGGGTGCATATGGTGTGATTCGCAGGTGGTCTCTTATGAAAGTGAAGTCCACTGAATTTAAATATTTTAACAAGATTTTATATTCTGTAAATATTGAAACCAGGCTCGAGCTCTGCGTTACTGCCTGTTCAGGGGGTTCTCATTGGGGATTCTGGGTATTAGGAGTTGGATTGGTTCCTTGGGGACTTAACAGTTAAATTTTAGAATATTGCCAACACATATGATATAAAATAAAAGGTATAAACATATGACATAAAATACACAAGTACTAAATTCATTTACAGTGATATACCATTCTAATGTTTCTATTTTTTTTCCTATATCTATTTGCTGTAATTCTTCGAAGGTTAATTTTTTTTTTTACAAATAATATACAATAATAAGACAATAGTCTTATTATTACTATAAATTGAAGATAAGGGAATATTTATGTTCTCTTCTCGAGTGATGGGTACATTTACATTTATAAATCTTTCGTTTTGATCCAGATTTAGCTATCTAGTGGATGATAGGGTATACGGTTGAATAGTGTTGGATACTTTTATTTTTATGGTGTTAATATTGAAAGTTAGATATTGGTGTAATATAGGTATTAGTTTAATAATAGGTGTTGTTCTTATTTCCAGGGTTTTACAATTACTTAACTCTAAATTTCTACATAATTCCAATATAAATTTATCCTAAATTTCTAATAAATGTTTACAGTAATATTGAGAACTAGCTGTATATCCCGGTTTCACCCGGAAAATTTCAATTTTTAAAGCTGTAAAATCTATAAACTGAGACTTTTATCGACTCCAACGGTCGATTTTGTAATAACCAATGGAAAGCGAGATGAAAACGATTATTATAACAAATAAGAATATACCCAGAGATCGGCTGAAGTTATGCAATTTTAATATGGACAGCTGTTCGCACCTGGTCTAAAAGAACCACTGAGCGAAATTTGGAGAATTTAGGACAAACGGTATGGATTTCTTTAAAGAACAAATAAACAAACAAACAAACAAAATTTCACCTTTATATGCATTGATTATACCTATATATCCCGGTTTCAAGATCTTTATTTTTCTAAAGAAACGGTCGATTTCGTAAAAAAAAACATTGTAAAGTGAGATAATTATGATTTTTATAACAATAAAGAATATCAGTTGAAGATCGGCTGAAGTTATGGAATTTTAATATGGACAGGTGTTCGCACCTGGTATCAAAGAACCACTGAGCGAAATTCGGAGAATTTAGGACAAACGGTATGGATATCTATAAAGAACAAATAAACAAACAAACAAACAGAATTTCAACTTTATTTATATAGATTCAATTTTATACAATTTCCAGTAAGCAATGAGTTTTTATATCTGATGATGATTTGTTCAATAACTTTAATAGTAATAAACTTGTCATTTCTTTTTACAGGGTATGGTAATGCAAAATAAGAAGGTTTGGGCAATGTTTTAAATAGAATAATAAATCTATCCAGTGTCTGATACATAACAGAATGTTATGTTATGTTCTTGGTCCAGCCCTGTGGAAACTAGTCTTTGACGAGTTGCTGGGAGTGCTGGAAGAGGAGCAGTTCCCCTCCACGGCCTATGTTGATGATTTAGCCGTCGTGGTAGCCTCGAATAGCAGGGTACGGTTGAAAGAAGAAGCCGAACGTTGCGCCAACCTGATAGGAGAATGGTGCGAGAGGAAGAAGTTGAGGATGGCGGGGCCCAAGACACAGGCCATCCTCCTGAGAGGAAAGACAGGTAGGGCTCATCCTATAACAATGGTCATACAAGGAACTCCAATACGCACGAGTGAGGAAGTCACCTACCTTGGAATCAGAGTTGGGAGGAATTTCAACGTGACGCCTCACTTGGACCATTTGAGAAGTAGGGTGAGCCTTACCCTTAATGGTCTCAGTCGCATCGGGGGCGCCTTTTGGGGTCTAAGGTATCCAGCATCCTTGGCTATTTATAGAGGAGTAGTTCTTGGGATACTGAGATATGCGTCCCCGGCCTGGAACAGGAACCTCTCGCACAGGCAGAAGAGCAGGTTGGCGACGATCCAACGAATGGCCCTGCTACGAGTTACTAGGTCGTATAAATCAGTGTCTCACGAGGCGGTGCAAGTCTTGGGAGGAGCTATTCCTCTCGACCTCCTCCTAAGAGAAGACATGTTTCGTTACAAACTAAAACGAGATGGCTTGGCGGATCTACCACCAAACCTACGCGAGCGGATATGTGAAGACCCCAGCAGATGGAAGAAGATCTTCCGGGAGGACACAATAAAAGAATGGAATCGGCGGTGGGTGACGACACCGAATGGGGCCACACTGAGGAAGTATTTCCCCACCGTCGGATCGCGCTTAGAAAAGACTTGGGTCCTCCCGGACTATTGGGTCTCACAAATTCTTACGGGGCATGGGGGATTTAGAGCGAAACTTTTCAAACACGGCAAAAACATCGACCCCCTATGCCCCAGTTGTCGAGTACCAGAAACCGCCGAGCACATTGTCGTCGTTTGCACCGCCTATGAGACACTAAGGGCCAAACTGATGAGGGAGAGTGGGCTCTACACTCTGTCTGAGAGCGACCTCCCTCAGCTCATGACCAAGGAAAATTACCCGCACTTCAAAACTTTTGTATGCGGATGGAAGGAAGCCGTGGGTCTAACCCACTTTACCATGTGTAGAAGAGAGGAAGCTCCTGGGAGGCCGCCGGACAGAGCAGGCGAAGAAGAGGAAGGGAGATATTAATTGAAAGAAGAAAAAAAAAAAAATCAGTGAAAACTGTATAATGATGTACTTGCAGCAGTGATTTGTTATGCAGGCATGCATATCATATCACTGTTGCAAAAACCCGTATTACCCTAGAGGTACGGTAGGGTCGAATAAATAAATAAATAAACATAACAGAATGTTGACCTTAATAACCAGTTCAATTCTACGTTTTGGGATATAGGTTCGTTGTAAGGGATTCTCAGTTGTTCTAGTTAGTTTATTGTCAGTATATTAGAGTGAGTATTTCTTAATTTACATTGTTCTAAAGAAATTTCATTGTCTGCTATCTGAGAATCGATTGAATTTAAAAAGCTAGTAAATCGTAGTACATGAGTTTGGCAAGAGCTATATCGGCAAAATTATTTATTTTTTCCATATTGATTTAAAATAGAAACTTCTTTGTTTATTTTAGATTATTGTCCAACACTCTCCCGTTATTGCATTTTATCATCTTTGGTTTCGGAAAGTGAACGAAATATTTCTTAATTGCAGCCATGCTTTCTACAGCAATATAATTGGTTATATAGCGAGTAAAGATCTTTTCCGAAAGGTATCTGTTATTAAATAAGTTTCGTAATTACTCATGTGTATAGTGTTGATCATTAAGTTGGTGAATGCTCTCTCCGCCTGTGAATGGTCTTTTGGCGTCATTTGAACCTTTTGTTTTATGGGTCTTCTACCGTATTTGCCTTGACTACATGTGTCTCATTTATTTATGATTTCCGCTATGTGATCTCTCTTATTTGGCCAGTGTAATTTCATTATTAAGGCAATGTATGTTTCATTAATCCCTCTATGGCATGTTTTCCAGATGTGATAGTCAAGCATAAAGATCTTTTGATAATTTGGATCTTTTGAGTCTGGAACTAGTTAATACCTTTTAATTCGACTTGTGGGGAATTTTTCTCTTATTAAGGATAAAATTTTATTAAATAATGTGTCATGCCAATTGCTCTCACTTTTGATGAAATTCATTTTCGGTGAGCAATACACTGCATAGGCTGTATTTGGTTTGACAAACTGTAATAATTTTGTTTCTATGTCGTCTTTTTCCTGGTATGGCCAGTTGAACTCTATTGTGTATCTATGCTTGTTATTAAATAGTGTATCTTATTTAATTTCCTTGTGGCCTTTTCTAATTTTATTTTATTTTTATTTATTCATTTTACACAGTCCCACAAACACCATATGCCCAATTAAAGATGGTAATGTGAACAACTTAGCGGTTAATAATGAATCATAAATAAAAGAGAAAAAACAAAAAAACAAAAATAAAATAAAATAAATAAACACATCAAAGCTCAGAACTTATTATTCGAATTCCTTCTAGAAAATATCCCTTATTCATGAAAATATCATTGAATTATCACGTCATCTTGAACTTATTCTGTATTACTGTTTTGTTCTTCAATGCCCATTTCTTCCATTAGTTCTATTATTTCTTGTGAATAATTCAACGGGGTAGTTCCCGTCTGAAATACATCAAATTCCGGTTTTTCTGTTTGGTATTTGTAGGGTTTGGTATCGCAATAAATGATTGGCTACTTTGTTAGCTTTGCCTTCTGATTTATTCATTGTTTTTTTCCACTTGGTTCATTATTGACTACTTCTATTTCTTCTTTTGGTAAATAATAAAGTGGTAAATAAACTGTATCGTCAACTTTACTTTCTATGATAACATTTTTATCGTATATCGATTTATTTCCATTTTTTCGTCATTATAATGAATGAAGTATAATCCGTGATTTTGATGGACTGCTATATGGTTTGTTTCCCTTTTAAGTCTAATCATATGACTTCGTCTTCCATTATGAACAGAAATTCGTTATACATACTTTAATCATTTTTTATCAAAATTTATCATTTCTGAGCAGTATGTCAAAGTCGGGGCTGAAAACAAATAAATAAAATTTTATTTTTTCTGGACATTTTAGAAAATTATGTTTGCAAAATATGGATAGTGTTTCGAAGCCGATTTCTTCTCCTATTGCGGTTTTATATCAAATTCTTTTTTTTTTTTTTTTCAACGTTTTGGGGTTATAAAAACACTTTATAATCTGGTGAATGTAACTTCTTGACTGGAATGTGTAGAAGAAATATATAGAGAATGAAGTGTTGAGTCAGGTTTCACTAGAAATTGGTGCAGGTGCATATTAGAGATGCGACATCGAAGGCAAAACATCGATGTTTTGAACATCGATGTTTTTACAATCAAAACATCGATGTCGATTAAACATCGACCACAAATTGTTCTTGAACATCGATGTTTTTTAATGAATACGTTCTTTAAACATTAACATATTAGTCCCCAAACGTATTTAAATCGATGTTTAAGTCTAAAGCATGTTTATTTTAAACTATTAATATATAAAAACATCGATGTTTTCTACATAGTTAGTTTTACATAATCATTTATTAAATATTCAACTGTTAGGACCTAAACATCTTAATTATAGCTAAAGCATCGATGTTAAAAACAACTTTTTATTGCTAAAACATATTAGCTTTTGCAGAAAACAACAATGATTAAAACAACATCGATGTTTTAAAAAAAGCTCTTTTTAACATCGATGGTTTTGACAAAAACAAAAATGTTTTAACATCCATGTTTTGGGCAAAAAACATCAATATATATGCTCTTAATCTCATTGATGTTAAACAACTTTTTTTGTTAAAATATCAATGATTTTAACATCGATGTTAAGAGCATATATATTGATGTTTTTTTGTCCAAAACAAACAACATATACATTTTTTTTTTATAACATCGATGTTTTCTGTAAAAACAAATATGTATTAACATTGATGTTTTGGACAAAAACCTCGATGTTTAATAAAAAGTGGTAGGTAACATCGATGTTTTAACAATAAAATGTGTTTTTTAACATCGATGTTTATAACAAATACAAAAATGTTTTAGCATTGATGATTTGAACAAAAAACAACAATATATATTAATGTTAAAAATCGATTTAAATGCTGTTAAAATAGATGTTTTGGACAAAAACAAATATGTTTTAACATCGATGTTTTAACAATAACAAAGTTCTTTTAAACATCGATGTTGTATACAAAAACGAATATGCTCTTAATATCGATGATTTAACTATCACAAAGCTGTTTTCAACATCGATGTTTTTTTCCAAATCATCGATGTTAAAACATAATAGTTTGTGCAGAAAACATCGATGTTTTAAAAAAAGTTGTTTTTAACATCGAATTTATGACAAAAACAAATATGTTTTTACATCGATGTTTTGAAAAAAATCATCAATATGTATGCTCTTAACATCGATGTTTTAGAAAACATTAAATATTTTTTAACATCGATGTTTTAACAATAACCAAGTATTTTTATCAACGATGTTTTAACAATAACCAAGTTCTTTTTAACATCGATGTTATATACAAAACAAATGTGCTCTTAACATCGATGTAATAAATTTTAACAAAATTGTTTTTAACATCGATGGTTTATTCCAAAACATCAATGTCCATACATATTTGTTTTTAACAGAAATATCGATGTTTTTGACGAAATTGTTTTTAACTTCTATGTTTTTGACAAAAACGAAAATATTTAACATCGATGTTTTAGACAAAAAAAATTTTATATATATATGCTCTTAACAATTTTTTTACTTTCACTTACCTATATATGAAATATATAGTAAGTGGAAGTATTGCGATCGTGAAAATTTTCGACTTCCGGTTTTCAACGGAAATACACGTTTTGGGGTCCCCTGAGTCAAAATAACCAAGTCCCGCGAAATGGTCTGTGTGTGTGTGTGTGTGTGTGTGTGTGTGTGTGTCTGTGTGTCTGTGTGTGAACAGACTAGCTCAAAAACTATAAACCGTGCGAACCTGAAATTGGGTATTTAGAGTATGTATAAGCCCGCGATGTGACAGCAAAAATTTCATCAAATTTGCTCAAAGGGAGGGGGTACTTTATTTAATAACTTTTTAAGTTTTTTTCGATTTTCTCAAAAACGGTTTTGATCAAACTTGGTATTTGATGTATTTATATGCCAAAGATGTGACAACCAACATTTCATCACAATTGATCAACCGGAGGGGGGACTATACTTAATAAATTTTATATCATTTTCACGTGTTTTTTTTTATTTACTCAAAACGGTTTTAACGATTTTGATCAAACTTGGTATTTAATGTATTTATATGCCCGAGATACGACTGTAAAAATTTCATCAAAATTGATCTACGGGAGGGGGGACTTTACTTAATAAATTTTGTATCATTTTCACGGGTTTTTTATATTTACTCAAAAATGGCTTTAACGATTAACAAAAATAAGATATGAATGTAGAAAAATGTGTGACTTTGGGAAATGATATTTAGCAAAACACGTCAATTTCTTATCTAAGTAAGTTGGTAAGTGAAAGTTGTGTGTTGCGCGCACGCACCAGATTTTTTAAAACATCGATGTTTTCTGTTAAAAACAAATATGTATGAACATTGATGTTTTGGACTAAAACATCGATGTTAAAAACTCCTTTGTTATACTTGAACATTAGATGTTAAAATCATTGATGTTTTAACAATAAAAAGTTGTTTTTAACATCGCTGTATTGGTCAAAAACAAATATGTTTTTGCATAGATGTTTTAACAATAAAATGAGGTTTTCAACTTTGATGTTTATAACAAATACAAAAATGTTTTGACATCGATGTTTTGGACAAAAAACAACAATATATATGCTCTTAACATCAATGTTTTAGACAAAAACAAATATGTTATAACATCGATGTTTATATCAAATACAAAAATGTTTTAACATCGATGGTTTAGTCCAAAACATCAATGTCCATACATATTTGTTTTTAACAGAAATATCGATGTTTTTGACGAAATTGTTTTTAACTTCTATGTTTTTGACAAAAACGAAAATATTTAACATCGATGTTTTAGACAAAAAAAAAATTTATATATATATGCTCTTAACAATTTTTTTTAAAACATCGATGTTTTCTGTTAAAAACAAATATGTATGAACATTGATGTTTTGGACTAAAACATCGATGTTAAAAACTCCTTTGTTATACTTGAACATTAGATGTTAAAATCATTGATGTTTTAACAATAAAAAGTTGTTTTTAACATCGCTGTATTGGTCAAAAACAAATATGTTTTTGCATAGATGTTTTAACAATAAAATGAGGTTTTCAACTTTGATGTTTATAACAAATACAAAAATGTTTTGACATCGATGTTTTGGACAAAAAACAACAATATATATGCTCTTAACATCAATGTTTTAGACAAAAACAAATATGTTATAACATCGATGTTTATATCAAATACAAAAATGTTTTAACATCGATGGTTTAGTCCAAAACATCAATGTCCATACATATTTGTTTTTAACAGAAATATCGATGTTTTTGACGAAATTGTTTTTAACTTCTATGTTTTTGACAAAAACGAAAATATTTAACATCGATGTTTTAGACAAAAAAAAAATTTATATATATATGCTCTTAACAATTTTTTTTAAAACATCGATGTTTTCTGTTAAAAACAAATATGTATGAACATTGATGTTTTGGACTAAAACATCGATGTTAAAAACTCCTTTGTTATACTTGAACATTAGATGTTAAAATCATTGATGTTTTAACAATAAAAATTGTTTTTAACATAGATATTTATGACAAATACACAAATAATTTAACATCGATGTTTTGCACAAAAAACAACAATATATATACTGTTAATATCGATGTTTTGGACAAAAACATCGATGTTAAAAACAACTTTGTGATAGTTAAATCATCGATGTTATGAGCATATTCGTTATTGTATATAACATCTATGTTAAAAAGAACTTGGTTGTTGTTAAAAAATCGATGTTATATATATATATATATAATATATATGTTGATGTTTTTTGTTCCAAACATCGATGTTCAAACATATTTGTTTTTACCATTGATGTTAAAAACTACTTTTTATTATTAAAAAATCAGTGTTAAGAGCATATATATGTTGATGTTTTTGTCCACTCACATCGATGTTAAAATGTTATTGTCCAAAACATCGATGTCAACAGCATGTATATCAAAAACAACAATATATATTCTGTTAACATTGATGTTTTGGACAAAAACAAATATGTTATAACAACGATGTTTTAACAATTACCAAGTTCTTTTTAACATCGATGTTATACACAAAAACAAATATGCTCTTAACATCTAATGTTCAAGTATAACAAAGGAGTTTTTAACATCGATGTTTTAGTCCAAAACATCAATGTTCATACATATTTGTTTTTAACAGAAAACATCGACGTTTTAAAAAAAATTGTTTTTAACATCGATGTTTTTGACGAAATTGTTTTTAACTTCTATGTTTTTCACAAAAACGAAAATATTTAACATCGATGTTTTAGACAAAAAAAAGATGTATATATATGCTCTTAACATCGATGTTAAAATCATTGATGTTTTAACAATAAAAAGTTGTTTTTAACATAGATGTTTATGACTAATACAAAAATAATTTAACATCGATTTTAAAACATTTTAGTTTTTGTCAAAAATATCGAATTTAAAAACAATTTTTTTAAACATCGATGTTTTAAAAAAATTTTTGTTGTTGTTTCATCAAAAACAAATATGATTTAACATTGATGTTTTGGACAAAACCATCGATGTTAAAAACAATTTTGTTAAAATTTATTACATCGATGTTAAGAGCATATTTGTTTTTGTATATAACATCGATGTTAAAAAGAACTTGGTTATTGTTAAAACATCGATTTTAAAAAATATTTAATGTTTTCTAAAACATCGATATTAAGAGCACATATATTGATGTTTTTGTCCAAAACATCGATGTAAAAACATATTTATTGTGTCATAAATTCGATATTAAAAACAGCTTTTTTTATAACATCGATATTAAGAGCATATTTGTTTTTGTATATAACATCGATGTTAAAAAGCACTTGGTTATTGTTTAAACATCGATGTTAAGAGCATATATATGTTGATGTTTTTTGTTCTAAACATCGATGTTCAAACATATTTGTTTTTACCATTGATGTTAAAAACAACTTTTTATTATTAAAACATCGATGTTTTAAACATCGGTGTTAAGGGCATATATTTTAATGTTTTTTTTTCCAAATCATCGATGTTGAGAGCATATTAATTGATGTTTTTTCCCAGAACATAGATGTTAAAACAAATTTTTTTTTGTCACAACATCGATGTTAAAAACAACTTTGTTATAGTTAAAAAATCGATGTTAAGAGCATATTTGTTTTTGCATATAACATCGATGTTAAAAAGAACTTGGTTATTGTTAAAACATCGATTTTAAAAAATATTTAATGTTTTCTAAAACATCGATATTAAGAGCACATATATTGATGTTTTTGTCCAAAACATCGATGTAAAAACATATTTATTGTGTCATAAATTCGATATTAAAAACAGCTTTTTTTATAACATCGATATTAAGAGCATATTTGTTTTTGTATATAACATCGATGTTAAAAAGCACTTGGTTATTGTTTAAACATCGATGTTAAGAGCATATATATGTTGATGTTTTTTGTTCTAAACATCGATGTTCAAACATATTTGTTTTTACCATTGATGTTAAAAACAACTTTGTTATAGTTAAAAAATCGATGTTAAGAGCATATTTGTTTTTGCATATAACATCGATGTTAAAAAACATTTAATGTTTTCTAAAACGTCGATGTTAAGAGCATATATACTGTTGTTTTTTGTCCAAAATATGGATGTTAAATGATTTTTGTATTTTATATAAACATCGATGTTAAAAACCACATTTTATTGTTAAAACATCGATGTTAAAAACCATTTTTTAGTGTTAAAAATCGATGTTAAGAGCATATTAATTGATGTTTTTTGCCCAACACATCGATGTTAAATTATATTTGTTTTTGTCACAACATCGATGTTAAAAACAACTTTTTTAAAGACATCGATGTTTTATGCAAAAACAAATATGTCTGACCATAGATGTTTGGGCCAAAATATCGATGGTAAAAACAACTTGATAGTTAAAACATCGACGTTAAGAGCAAACTATTTTTTGTGTATAACATCGATGATATAAAGAACTTGGTTATTGTTAAAACACCGATGTTAAGATACATTTGATTTTTCTAAACATCGATGTTAAAAACAACTTTGTTAATGCTAAAAACAAAAAAAAAAAAAAAAAAAAAAAGCTATCTGCTAAAAACATCGATGTCAACATCGGCCCACAAACATCGATGTTCAGAAAACATCGGCTATGTAACATCGATGTAAAAAACATCGATGTTTTGTCCAAAACATCGATGTTTCAGAAACATCGACATCGATGTCGCATCCCTAGTGCATATCTCACATCATATGCACCTGCACCAATTTCTCCAACAGGTGGTCTCTTAACTTATGTATTATTAAACAACATAACATTCAATCATTTGATTGAGGAACAAATGTAAGTTATATTTATTTGATGAACTGATAATTAGATTATTATATAGTGAATTATATAACTTAGATCTAGATAGAATTATATAACTTAATTAGAATTATATAGAATATATATATATATATATATATATATATATATATAGTATATATATATATATATATATATATATATATATATATATATATATATATATATATATATATAATTATATATAATTATATAATTTTATAATTCTATTAATTAATTAATTATATAATATATATAATTATATAATTCTATATATATATAATATATATATATATATATATAGAATTATATAACTGATCTAGATAGAATTATATAACTTATAGAACAGTAAAGAATGCAATAATTTTAATAATCTCTATATATATAAGAGGCTTTGTCCTGACTGACAGAATCAACGCAGAGCAAAAACTACTAATGATACAAACTTGAAGTTCGGAATTTAGACTTTAAACGCGATGTAGGTAACCACTAAGAAAGGAATTTCAAAAATGTAACCCCTAAGGGGCTTAAATGGCGAAATTGTCGTTTAACGGAAATCTATTGTTGAGATTTTAAACCATATGTTTTTTATTTGAATATCGATTTAACGTTACAATAGTATTAAAATAGACATTCACATAAAATATGGCTATTGATTATTTAAATATTAGTGGTAATCAAATTATACACTGTGATTCCCAT
Source organism: Aelia acuminata (assembly GCA_911387785.2). NCBI lineage: Eukaryota > Metazoa > Arthropoda > Insecta > Hemiptera > Pentatomidae > Aelia > Aelia acuminata. The sequence goes on from CAJVQU020000004.1 coordinate 1,700,668, forward strand.
GATTGGGGATGGTGCGTGTTTATTTCGATCTCTTTTCCATATATTTCTCCATACATATATACTTCTCCATATATATATACTACTCCATATATATATACTTCTCCATATATACAAGAGTCTTTGTCCTGACTGACAGAATCAACGCAGAGCAAAAACTACTTATAATTTGAAACTTCGGAATTTAGATTTGAAAAGCGATGTAGATAACCACTAAGAAAGGAATCAAAAATGTAACCCCTAAGAATATCTAAAATGTAAATGGCGAAATTGTCGTTTAACTCTAACGGACATCTATTTTCGAACTTCGAGAAAATATATCTAATTAGGACTCATTTTAAAGAATTTGATACGACGAGTTTAACTCGAAAGGAACTATTGGGAGTCGAAAACCATGTTTTACAGCCGAAAAATAAAGCGTTCACGACTAGTAAGTCATTTTTTGTTTCGGCGGTTTTAGTGAACTCTCTCCATTGCGCGTCTCCGTCTCTTCTACCGAGCCGGCAGCTTCCCCCTCCAACATTCCACCTACCGGAAGCTCAAATTCTACTAAATCTCCTTAACATCAGTTAACATATTATATTAGATCAATACCAAGATAATGGCCACAGAATTGATTTTAAAGATTTCCCTGTAGCGGTTAAAGCCGCGACAGGGAATGCTAGTGTTATATAATGATAAACAACTCACTTGCTGGGAAAAGACTTGTTTATTCAATAATGTAAATCTTCATTTATAACATTAGAAATTATTAACGTTGTGAGTAGAGAGCAAAATAAAATATTATTGTTTAGTGTGGGATTAAATATAATATAATTCTACTCACAACCTTAACTCCCCCCCCCACCAGTTTACGGATATTCTTCAATATTCTGCGTAAACTCCTATGAAGTTGAGAATTCAATGATAAGGAAAAATATCTAAAAAAGTCCAACAAAACGACGTTAACTAAACGAAAATAACAATAAATCTATTCCAATAGATATAGTATTCAAAAATCTTGATCCATATCGGATTAATTCAAAAAGGTCATTTCCCTGAATCCCTTAGTGGAAATTTTAACTGCTCTATGTGCACCGTCCTCCTTTTCCTAGGGTCCTTCATGCTCTGTATCGTAACAATGTTATTTTCCCGAATTACAATTATTTTAAAAGGTCCTTCATACCATACAACTTCCTTGCCCCTATTTGAACTAAGCTTGCGATATACCACGGTCCCTATCTTGACACTTCCCATCCTGTCAGCCAACTTCATATTGGTCCGTGCAACTCTCCTACTCTTTTCTGATTCTATTCCCCGTCGCACTTTTTCTTGGATTTTTAACAGTTCTATCTTATTAGTCCTTAGCCTCCCCGAAAAGCTCTCACCTACTACAGATTCCTCGCTATCTCTTCTCCTTTGTCGAAGACCAAAAAGTATTTCAAATGAGGAAAATCCTGTCACTGCGTGTATGGAGTGGTTGTATGCCGCTACCGCCTTCGGCATAGCTGCACCTGGTTCGAGGCCCTTTTCAACATGATATACCCTGAGGTGGTCCCCCAATGTGCTATGCAACCGCTCTATCCCTCCACTGCTTTTAGGGTGTACCGGAGTATTTATGCGCCAAATTAATTCCAGGACATTCATTTTGTTCCTTATAACTACATTATCAAACTCCCTGCCTCCATCAGATGAAATTTTGTCCGGTATCCCATAAAACTGGAACCAATTCCTTAGAGCCCCGATCACCGCTTCTGAAGACTTTTCCTGCACTGGGTATGCCATGGCTACCTTGCTAAAAACGTCCATAACTGTTACCCATTTAAACCCTTTCCAAGTAAAAGTATCAACCTGTAGCTCGAGTAGCGGTTCATTTGGAGTCGGCGTTTCCTCTTGTTTTCCTTTCGGAGGGTGACGATCGTACTTCGTTTTTTGACATACCTCGCATGTTCCAATTACTTCTTCTATTGTCTTCCTCATTCTACACCAAAAATATTTCCTCTTTAGTGCTTGGAGTGTTTCGTTCACTCCTCGATGGTTCGTCTTTCCTCGATGGTAAGCTAATGTGACCTCCTGCTGTAGTTCCAGATCCCTAATTGTTTCGACCATAAGCTTGCATCGGACGAACTTTCGATCTCCTCTGCTCTTCATAGTCTTTGTATCTTCTCCCAAACCGATGCATTCCCTACATATAAATAGTTAGTTCTTGCAGGTCTAGATGCGTCCTTTAACAAACTGCACAACTGATCCTCCGTTATTCCTGGCGGTGTCCAAATAGTTGTGATTTTACATCTTCCGTACTGCGTAAAATCCACTTTTGTTAAACCTTAGGTTTTTGTCTTCCATATAATCTGTCGCTTCTTCGCATTGATGGCCTCTTCCCTTTCTTCCATGTCCGTTGTCCTTTCTCCGCCAGAACTATTACCGCTCGTCGACTCCCTTTCGCTCTCCGACGCTCGAGACACTCTTCTCCCTTCACCTTCTGGTGTCCATTCTCTAACAAATGATCGTATGACTTCAGAGGATTCTCCCTTCTCTTCCTCTATTGCATTTATTTTCATTGCTCGCGACAGCCAATCCGCTACTATATTCTCTTTCCCGGGCTTATATGTTACCTCCATGTTGTATTGGCTTAAATACTCCTTCCAACGAGTCACTCTGGCTGACGATTCTTTCAGCTTCCCTAGCCAAAGCAAGGGTCGGTGATCCGTACTCACCCTAAATTTACGACCAAATACGTACGGCCTGAAATGTTCAACCACCCAAACTATACCTAGAAGTTCTCGCTCCAGGGCGCTATACTTTGCCTCTGTTTCAGTGAGCCGTCTACTTGCGTATGCAACTGGCTGCTCCCCTCTGGTCCCTTCTTGCGATAATACCGCCCCCAAAGCATACTCACTCGCATCCGTGGTGATCGTAAATTGTTTGGCAAAGTCTGGGAAAGCGTGTACTGGTTTCTCCTGTAAACGAACCATGCACTTCTTAATACTTTTCTCTATCTCCGGCGTTATTTCTATTTTCCGACCTTTTTTTCAAAGGTTATTTAGGGTAACCAAGTATTTCGCCATCTCCGGGACGAACCTCCGATAGTAATTCAGCGTACCCAGTAACCTCCGAATTCCTTTTACGTCTCTTGGCATCGCCATGTTTTGGATTTCTTCCACCTTTTGTTTATCAGGTCTTATACTTTCTTTCGAAATTGAATGACCCAAAAAAATGATTTGTTCCTGTCCCAGAATCGATTTTTCTACCGAGAATTTTACCCCAAGTACTCTTATCCTTTCGAACACGCGACGCAAGTGTTCTATATGCTGGCCTTCGTCCTTGCTAAAGATCAGAAGATCGTCCATATACACTTGGCAAAATGCCTCATCTAATCCCCTCAAGAACTCATCCATAAGCTTTTGGAACGTTATAGGTGCGTTTTTCAATCCAAATGGCATCCGTGTAAATTCGTAATGCCCTCTTTCAAAGGAAACGCTGTTTTATGCTGGTCCTTGGGATGCATCCGTATTTATTGATAACCGGCTTTTAAGTCCAGGGTGCTAAATATCGTGGCTCCACTTAACCTATCCAAGATGTCATCAAACCTTGGAATCGGGTATTTTTCATCTAAAGTATTCTCATTTAGCTTTCAAAAGTCTACCACGACTCTATATTTTTCCTCTCCGTCCACGGATTTTTTCTTTACTGCCCATAGAGGGATGTTATATAGCGACGTACTGTCCACGATAATACCTTGACTCTTTAAATTATCAAGCTCTTCCCGGATGTGCCTTCTAAGTGCTTGTGGGTACCGCCTTTCTTTAACGTAAATCACTGTTTCTTGTTTTAAAGGGATTTCGTGTACCGTTCTTCCTGTAGCTCCCAGTACCTCCCCATCTCTAAAAAATATATCTCCATATTCTATCTGTAACCCTTTTCTCCATGGCTCAATCTTTTTTAAAGCCCCTACCGTAACCTCTTCTTCTCCCCGGACCCTTTTGCACTTAAAGTTCTTTCCTCCTAAGCGGATTATCCATTTTTCGCCTTCGTTACTAATTTTGGCACCCACTTTTCCTAATAGATCGCAGCCAATTATCCCGCCGTATTCTCTAGGCATACTTTTCACAATATAGACTCGCAATCTTCCCTCCCCTATTTTCCACCTACTCAATTCCAATTCCACTTCTCCCTCTACACTGCAAGGCCCTCCCAATGTGATTACTTTGCACTCGCAAGCCTGTACATGTATCTGTTTACCTGAATACAGCACTTCTAATGGGCTTCGGCTTATTATCGTGTTTGAACTGCCCGTGTCAATCAAGAACTTTACTCCCCCCGCGACACTCACGATTGGCAATCCAACGCAACCACTCTCTATATTATTTACTATAGCGCGGTTGCCACTCCCCTTACACCCTCCTCATTCTTCATCTCGCCTTCTTCTTACAGCATCTGCTGCTCTCGCTACAGTTCCTCTGCTGATCCTTCCTCCACGAACTCGTCTGCTTCCTTGTGCGCTTCCGTCATCCTCTGTCTCAGAAGTTTCTATTGACTCCTCCGATTCCGAAAAAGGTCCTCTCTTTTTCCACACTCTTTGTGCATTTACCTCCATTGGTTCCACCCGGTTCGTTTCACACCGCCTATACATATAAGGACATTGTCTCGCGATATGTCCCTCATTTCCGCATTCAAAACATTTGGTACGAGGACACTGCGCGACCAGATGCCCTACTTTTCCGCACCCATGGCATTTTCTTTCCTCTTTTGTCCAAATTCTTTTTTCTTTTCCTGGCGTCTTCTCCCTCACTGATGCTAAGTTTTCCGTCGGTATTGGAGGGATGTCTGATGGTAAAGTTAGGATCGCCGGGCGTAACACTCCTTCAGCCATTTTGAAGTATTTTAATCTTCGTCACTGTACGACGAAAGCCGAGGAAAGAAAAAGGAAAAATAAAAAATGTATGATAAAATTGAACTCACCTTCCCGGGTTTCGGCACCACTAATGATCGACAGGCGAAGAACAGTAAAAAATGCAATAATTTTAATAATGTTATATAATGATAAACAACTCACTTGCTGGGAAAAGACTTGTTTATTCAATAATGTAAATCTTCATTTATAACATTAGAAATTATTAACGTTGTGAGTAGAGAGCAAAATAAAATATTAAGTGGGATTAAATGCAATATGATTCTACTCATAACCTTAACTTATATATATATATATATATATATATATATATATATATATATATATATATATATATATATATAATGATTTTTTTAAAGTTTTATATGTGTAATGACATTGTACAGGTGTTGAGAATGAGGGCACAACCCCATCTAATGTCTACCACACAAATGTCTACGAGGTAATGGTATAAGAAGATAAAGAAAAATTAAAAGGAAAATATGCTGCTAATATTTATCAAACATACAACCTTCCTACTAAATTAGAAGAAAAAAATATTTTTAAATAAAAATTCATAGTAAATTATAATTGTTTTTTTTTTATTATGCACTAGCTATGATAATAATTATTATTTTCATAATTTATTTAATTATGAAAATAAAATTATTTTCATAATTTAATATTATGAAAGTAATTATTAATGAATCAACTGATTGACTAGAACCAAATCATGTAAGCAAATAATTTTATGAGTAGTGACCAAAGTAGTTATCATTTATTTTGAGGAGAAATGAAGGGTAGTTTTTATTCATTAATTTTTTTTTCTCATGTAGACTGTTACACGAGGTAAAACAAAGATGTTTCGCAAATATAAAAACCAGTTTGTTTAAAATATTGTTGTAATTCGATATATATTCTAAAAAAAATAAAATCATTCATATAATTAACCTTTATTTTCCTTATATATCTTCTTCTTTGTGTCTTTCAGGGTCAAAGTAATTAAATTAAGAAGAGTAAAATCCAAATCCTTCTAATTCCCTTCTCGATACCGCTTCTAACAGTTATCCGATCCATTTTCCCAGCATTTTTGATCTTTATGTGAATGTGGTGATCTATATTATATATTAAATTTTATGAACTATTTACTAATATATAACGAGCTATACATTATTGATTGATAATTGTGGTTATATTTGAATATAATATAGGCCATTAATGTGTGTTGCGGCCACCGGTAATTTTATTACATAGTTTTTAAAAAAAATATATTAATTGCTTATAGCAAGTATAAACAAATTGTTAATAGCGGCCTGGTACCTACGTTTGGTATTAGCTAATGCCAAGCGTAAGTTGGGCCAGCATCCTTACTAGTGCCGTAAGAGACAGGTGAGGTAGCAGCTACCAGTGCAAATTGATCTAGCCAGGCTCAAAACTGCTCCAGGAGCACCGAAAATTTTATCAAGACCGAAAAGTTGATCCCAGAAAGACGGTTAGAGGACATTAAAATTAATTTGTTTGTATATATTCCTAGTAAAAATTCTAATAGGTACTAATTTAGTTTTTTTCTTCTTCTAATTGTTTTTATTGTAACTAGAGGCACATATATATTTATTTTATTTTTAATTAAGGATTTTCCTTTCTTTTTTATTTTTGTTGTTATACCTATGTAGTATCTTATTTTATTTTTCGATAAAAAGGGAAATTATTTTGAGCATTAATTTATTTAAAAATTTGCTAAAATAAATATACTGTATTTAAAATTAAAATTATAGTTAATTCCGAATTACTAGAGAAATTATACTTAAAATGTTTAGTTTGAAGAAATTCTAAACTCAGAATTTCCAAGCTGCCTTAACAAATGTGTTTAAATTGGGTATAGATAAATAAATTAGAGATTATATACTATTGTTTTGTATTGTATATACTACTTTATTCATTAATATTATTAAACCTGTACCACTACAACCCATGAAGGGTCTTGGGTTCAGTGCTATGTAAGGAAGAGCACTGTTTCTTGGTCAGCGGTCGTGCAAGGATGCGATTTGACCGTGATCACGCTCAACCGCCAGGATTTTTCCCCTTAATTTTTCAATTAAGGGTATCCACTTTATGGAGGCTGGGTTTGCCCCAGGAGGGTCTCTTGGCCCACGAGATAAACTGTGGCAGAATAATAAAGATATCATGAGCCATGTCAGATTCGAACTCGGGACCTCGAGCACAGCAATCCACTGCCTTACCAGTGGGCTACCCCGCTCCCATTAATATTATTAAACTTCAGATTATAGAAAATATGCATGTCCGTGTGTTCGAATGCCAATTATATATTTTAACCCTCAATAATTATAAAATAACTATATTCGTTTAAACATTACAATTAACACAATGTGTGAGAGGAACATATAGGGAATGAAGTTTTGAGTCATGTTTCTCCGAAATTGGTGCAAGTGCATATGTGATCTACAGATGGTCTCTTAACTTATTCAGTAACATGACATTCAATCATTTGATTGAGGAATAAATATAAGTTATATTGATTTGATGAACTGATTAGATTATTATATAGTGAATTATATATATATATATATATATATATATATAAGTAAAAGATGTTCGCCGAACTTCTTTTAATATAATTTGAATTGTAATTGATTTATCCCGAAAGAACAGGTGTGATAGCGAGAAGGTTATAACCATATGAAAATAAGACTAATTGTGACCACTATTAAATGTGATCAAACGTGATTATTATTGATTATTAAATTTCAAGTTGAATATAAGTTATTGACGTTAAAAGGTGTGAAATAGTTTCATATAGTGTTGTTTCTTTGGTTACAGGTAAGATTTTATATTAAAATAAACCTGTAATGTAAATTATAAAAAGTTTTGTAATTAATTAAAATATACTTTGGTTACAGAGAAACGCAATATATTTTTATTTCACAACGCATTATAAAACAACACTAGCTACAGCTATAAATAAAGGATGGAGAAATTGGGATTTCAATTCGAAGTTAAAGCTGCTGAAGATAAAAAAACAAATATAATTTGCATAACTGCAATTACTACTACAGGTAAGGTTAAGCAAACCTTTGTTATTCCAGATAAATTCCAACCTGCAAAACTACACGACGAAATAACAAAAACTCAAGTTTACAAAAAAATAAAAAATACATTACAAAAGAGACACGATAAAAGGCAGGTTTTTATTTCAATAACGGAAACAATAAAAAAGACTTACATGGATGAAGAGGGGAATGTGCAATTTAAGGGGAACGCAATATAGTTTTATTTCACAACGCATTATATATATATATATATATATATATATATATATATATATATATAATAAAAAAATTATTTTTTAACAGTTTTATATGTGTAATAAAATTGTACACGTGTTGAGAATGAGGACACAACCCCGAAATGTCTACGAGGTAATGGTATAAGAAGATAAATAAAAATTAAAAGGAAGATATGCTGCGAATATTTATCTATCATATAACCTTCCTACTAAATTAGAAGAAAAAGAAAAATATTAAAATAAAAATTCATAATAAATTTTTTTATTATACACTATCTGTGATAATAATTATTTTCTTGATTTAATATTATGAAAGTAATTATTACTGAATCAACAGATTGACTAGAACCAAATCATGTAAACAAATGTAATTCTGTTTATTCTTCTTAAGGAGTAGTAGGAATAAATCGTGTCCCACTGTAAGCAATGAGTTTCTTAAAATATTGTATTACAAAGAAATAACTATTTAATAACTTTACCGATTAGCTCACCTGTAAGCAATGAAAACGATTTTAAAGTCCTTATATAATTGATGCTCAAATCACAATAGAATTAACTCACCTGAATATTGAAGTTTATATGAATTGAAACACATGATATAAATCACAGATTTATACCTCCCCTCCTCAAGTCACGAACAAGGTTAGAGAGAATTTGGCCTACGCTTGAAAAACATTAAAATTTAGAATTCATGACGGATTTAAAATGAATTCATTCGATTCATTTCTTAATCTTTTAAGAATGAAATTAATTTATTCATCCCTGTTTATTCGACAGGGAGCTAATTACTAAACGGTATTAACTTTCTGATGTAAAAGAAGTTTGCTTCTTTACGTCTTCTACCACAATTTACTTCATATATCGAATTCGAAACCCTCCTGATAATCCTGAATGGACCGCTTTGACCTTATCTAGTTTATTTCTGTTCAATATATTCCCATTTTAAACCTAGACCAGGTCGCCTTCTGCAAATTCATAATTTCTTCTGTAATGATCTATCCTATCCTTGTTCTTCTCAAAATTTTTTATAGTATTCAACAATGCTTCTTTTCTGTCTTCCTCAAGAACACATTCTTTCTGAAGACCTGCAGGTACAATCTCCGATCGTTCACCAAATAGTAAATAAGCAGGTGAGAACTTGGTCACACTATGGACTGTGCTATTATATTCTTGGACACACTCCGCTGCTATTACCGACCATGCTCTCTTATTAGTACCACTATTTATTTTACAGCGAATTCTATTTACTAAAGTCTGATTTAGTCTCTCGTTTAAACCGTTCGATTCAGGGCAATCGACGCAAGTAAAGATCAAGTGTATATCATTTTTTTTTAAATAACTCGCTGTTTGCTCGAGTTATTCGCAGAACACGGCTGTGCATAGATTTCAGGGAATTAAATAAATTAGTGGTTCCAGAAACACATCCTTTTCCTAGAATAGAAGACATCATGGTTAAAGCTGGTAATTGCAATTGGTTCTCAGCATTTGATATTAACTCTGCATTTTGGTCGATTACAATTAGAGTCAAAGATAGAAAGAAGACAGCATTCGTTACTCAGAATGGCCATTGGGAATGGACTCGTTTACCTTTCGGGTTGAAGGTGTCGTCTTCAATATTTCAGCGAGTTCTAGCGAACATTCTTAGAAGAAGTGGTTTGAATCAAATTTGTATCAATTACATATATGATATACTGGTTTTTTCTAAAACTTTTGAAGAACATTTGGCGCATATAGAATTTTTATTAAATACAGTTAATGGCGAGGGATTTAAAGTAAACTTAATGAAATGTACTTTAGCGAAAAATTCAGTCAAATATTTAGGCCATGTCATTGAGAAAAACAAAATTAGACCATATAAAGATAATTTAGTTGCTATTATGAACTTTGACAGACCACAGAACAAAAAAAATGTAAGGCAATTTTTGTGCAAGATAAATTTTTATTACAAATATATTGAGAATGCTGTACAGAAGCTTCAAACACTATAACTTATTGAAAAATGATGTTAAATTCAAATGAAGTGACTTATGCGAAGAAACGTTTAGCGAAATAAAAGAATATTTGTGTTCCAGTCCGATTTTAGCTATTTTCGATCACAATAAGGATGTCTATATCTTCACAGATGCTTCTGGCATTGATTTGGGAGCTGTATTAAAACAACCTCAAGAAGACGGTATGCTTCATCCAGTTGCTTACTTTTCAAAAAATCTGAGCCCCACTCAAAAGAAGCAAAGAGCTATTTATTTAGAATGCCTTGCGATTAAGGAGGCAATAGTTTATTGGCAGCACTGGTTGATTGGCAAAGCATTTACGGTTGTTTCGGACCATAAACCTCTTGAAACTTTAAGATTGAAGGCTTATGGTCTGGTTATACTGACAAACCTCTTGGTGATCTAATGTTTTACTTATCCCAATATAATTTCAGGATTATTATTATTATATTTTATTATATTGTGTTTTTTATTATATTTTAGTCTATTATAATTAGTCTATTATAATTGCTTCGTATTCAGCAACTAATTAGTTTTGACTTAGTTTTGTTTTACGCTTGCGTTACTAAAATATGTATATTTTTTACTGATAAGAAAGCTGTGTTTTAAGCAACTCAATGTAATTGAGCAGCCCCACTTCTGTCATGTATTTTGATAATAAAGTGTTTCTCTCTCCCCAGGTAAAGAAAATGTAGAAGCAGATTCTTTGTCCAGAAACCCAGTTTTAGAAAATTTCGAAAATGGAGAAGACGTATTACAGTTTGTGAATATGGTTACAATGGAAGAAATATTGGATGATCAGAAAAGAAATCAAAGTGAAGTTCAGAACTCCAAACTGGTAATCCAGAAAGGAGGTATTAGTTTTAAAAACATTAGAAATAGTCAAAGATTTTCTTTATTCCAAAATTTTGGTCTTCAGTTGATACTGAAGTTTCATGAGTTTTATGGTCATATAGGTGAAGGGCATTTAATTCAAAAGATTAGACCTCATTATTATATAAAAAACCTGGATAGGCTGATCCATCAATTTTGTAGAAGTTGCTCTGTATGCAACGAAAATAAAACAAGAAGACGTAGACTGTTGGGATCACTTTCAACACTTGGGCCTGCTACAGAGCCATATCAAATAATGTCAATTGACACAGTTGGGGGTTTTGGTGGCAATAGGTCGTCCAAACGATTTATGCATCTTCTAGTTGATCATTTTTCGAGATATGCTTTTGTTTCAACTACAAAAGGTCAATCTGCAAAAGACCTTATCAAATTAATTGACACGGTGGCACACAAAAACACTATAAAAACCATTCTAGCAGACCAATACACAGGGATAAACTCCAGACAACTAAAGAGTTATTTAAAAAAAAATGATATACACTTGATCTTTACTTGCGTCGATTGCCCTGAATCGAACGGTTTAAACGAGAGACTAAATCAGACTCTAGTAAATAGAATTCGCTGTAAAATAAATAGTGGTACTAATAAGAGAGCATGTTTGGTAATAGCAGCGGAGTGTGTCCAAGAATATAATAGCACAGTCCATATTTCTCCTCCATATTTTCTGAATCTCCTCCATATTTTCTACCAAATTCACTCTATGTGATTCAAAAAACTTTTGTTTATTCCTACACAAATCAACAGGGTGATAGCGGCCAGGTTTATCAACCTTCTCACACATATAACATGGCCTCTTATCAACACACACTAGGATACCTGTTCTTTTCTATAATGATTTTGTTCGTTGCTACTGGAATATTGCAAAATCTAAGATAATCGCTCGTTTTTGATTTTCTATAGCAGTCATCATACTTTCTGAGTAAATTCATTAACAGGTCTGTCGTTTTTAAGTTTTGTTTATCTATCCTATCTTGTATATCAATAGGTAGACCTATAACTATATGATTGATTCTGGAAATTTCCGAGATCGAACTCTCAACTTCCAACAACAATCTCTCCTTCTTTAAAGCATAATCAATTAAGGGACTATTGATATATTTAAAATTAAATGCAAAGCGGACATCCGATCAACCCTTGGTAGCATACACAGTTCAAAAAGAGGCTGACCACTGATCCCAGTCATCCAATAGCAACTTGATTGAATTAGAGCAATACCATTCTTTAGCATTTCCTTCAAGTAATAACTTGAAGCATTGTACTTTTTTAATTTGAACTGTCACTTTATACCTTTCACACTCTTTTTCAAAGTTACCTAACCAATACTTAGCGTTTTGCTGTTTTCCATAAAACTTATCAAGCATAAATTTCTTTTCAATATCTACCAAATCGATCTCCTTATTAGTCAACTTTTCTGTAAGACTAGCCACTAACCTAACTAATTTCTCATTATCCCTAGGCAGCTCAGTTGTTTCTAAGAAGCCTAGAGTTTCCCCCTTCAGCTCTTCTAAATAAAAATTGTTAAAAACGAAATTACCTTCTGTGTCCATGTACAAGGGGGCAACTGTATCCGGCAAGGATACCGTGAGGTTTCTAAAGTTCCCTTCGTTCAACATGCTTTTGCATCCACGGTTAACCGTACCTATTTCAAAAAATGGTTGATGCCTACTTTTTTTTTTTTTTTTATTAACGACTTTATTACAACGCGAGGTCATATGTCGTTCCCTAACAATCCATCCCGCCATTTTTTCCTGTCCTGACAGTCGTCTTCTTGCAATCCTCTTGCTGCCATAGCTTCTTGCCGTCCATCCATCCATATATATATATGCTCTTAACATCGATGTTAAAAAAATTGATGTTTTAACAGTTAAAGGTGGTTTTTAACATCAATGAAAAAAACAGATATGTTATAACATCGATGTTTGAGACAAAAAACAAGAATATATATGCTCTTAACATCGATGTTTTAACAATAAAAAGTGGTTTTTAACATAAAAGATAAAAACAGATATGTTATAACATCGATGTTTAGGACAAAAAACATGAATATATATAAATCTGTGATTTATATCATGTGTTTCAATTCAGATAAACTTCAATATTCAGGTTGGTTAATTCTATTGTGATTTGAGCATCAATTATATAAGGATTTTAAAATCGTTTTCATTACTTACAGGTGAGCTAATCGGTTAAGTTATTAAATAGTTATTTCATTGTGATACAATATTTTAATAAATTCATTACTTACAGTGGAACACGATTTATTCCTACTACTTCTTAAGAAGAATAAACAGAATTACAAAACGATTTTGTCCTAAGATGCCGGTCAAGGTTAAAATTCGTTTCCAGAAAAAGAAAATCAATGAGTGTTTGGTAAATATGGTCCAAAACATAAAGCGTATAGAAGATGAAGTTGTATATGTGTTCCCCGAGAATTTGCAGCATGAAAGTAGGCATAAACCATTATTTGAAATAGGTACGGTTAACCATGGATGCAAAAGCATGTTGAACGAAGGGAACTTTAGAAACCTCACGGTATCCTTGCCGGATACAGTTGCCCCCTTGTACATGGACACAGAAGGTAATTTCGTTTTTAACAATTTTTATTTAGAAGAGCTGAAGGGGGAAACTCCAGGCTTCTTAGAAACAACTGAGCTGCCTAGGGATAATGAGGAATTAGTTAGGTTAGTGGCTAGTCTTACAGAAAAGTTGACTAATAAGGAGATCGATTTGGTAGATATTGAAAAGAAATTTATGCTTGATAAGTTTTATGGAAAACAGCAAAACGCTAAGGATTGGTTAGGTAACTTTGAAAATGAGTGTGAAAGGTATAAAGTGACAGATCAAATTAAAAAAGTACAATGCTTCAAGTTATTTCTTGAAGGAAATGCTAAAGAATGGTATTGCTCTAATTCAATCAAGTTGCCATTGGATGACTGGGATCAGTGGTCAGCGTCTTTTTTAACTGTGTATGTTACCAAGGGTTGGTCGGATGTCCGCTTTGCATTTAATTTTAAATATATCAATAGTCCCTTAATTGATTATGCTTTAAAGAAGGAGAGATTGTTGTTGGAAGTTGAGAGTTCGATCTCGGAAATTTCCAGAATCAATCATATAGTTATAGGTCTACCTATTGATATACAAGATAGGATAGATAAACAAAACTTAAAAACGACAGACCTGTTAATGAATTTACTCAGAAAGTATGATGACTGCTATAGAAAATCAAAAACGAGCGATTATCTTAGATTTTGCAATATTCCAGTAGCAACGAACAAAACCATTATAGAAAAGAACAGGTATCCTAGTGTAAGTGTTGATTAGAGGCCATGTTATATGTGTGAGAAGCTTGATAAACCTGGCCGCTATCACCCTGTTGATTTGTGTAGGAATAAACCAAAGTATTTTGAATCACATAGAGTGAATTTGGTAGAAAATATGGAGGAGAGTATAGAAGAACTTCCTAGAATTGAGCTTACAAAAAACTAGCTCACCCGGAGAAATTTACGCCATTAATTGCATTAAATGTACAGGTTAATAAAGATAAGATAGTGAAAGCAGTGTATGATAGTGGCTCCAATGTTACGTTAGTAAATCATCAAATTATAAAAGATTTAAAGACAAAATTGATGGAGAATAATAGCATTTTTAAAACAATTAATGGTGTGAATTTCATTCATAGCCGGACTCGTCTACATTTAAAGATAAATAAGATAGAAGATGTTTTAGATGTTTATGTTGTGAAGAATAGTAATTTTTCTTATGAGCTGTTGCTTGGATTAGATGCGATCAAGAAATTTAAACTGATTCAAGATGAAAATTTAAGAATATTTCAGAAGATAGATAAGAATCAAGACAAGATTATTCATGATGATAAAGAAAAAAAAGATAAAACAGATGTTAATTTTAATAGATTAATTGAGAGTGAAGAATTTAGAGGTAAATTAAATCATTTGGATTGTAATAAACAGAAGATGGTGACTGATTTATTAATACGATATGACTCTGCATTCGCTAAGAACAAGTACGATGTCGGTAAGGTTAAAAGTGAAGCTCAAATAAAACTAACAGAGTATAGGTATGTTTCAAAAAAGCCATATAGGTGTTCCATTCCAGACCAGAAAGAAATTGAAGCACAGATATCTAAATTGCTGGAAGCAGGACTGATACAGGAGTCTACCTCACCATTTGCATCTCCAGTCACTATGGCGTTGAAAAAGGAAGATGGTCGCAGAACACGGCTGTGCATAGATTTCAGGGAATTAAATAAATTAGTGGTTCCTGATACACATCCTTTTCCTAGAATAGAAGACATCATGGTTAAAGCTGGTAATTGCAATTGGTTCTCAGCATTTGATATTAACTCTGCATTTTGGTCGATTCCAATTAGAGTCAAAGATAGAAAGAAGACAGCATTCGTTACTCAGAATGGCCATTGGGAATGGACTCGTTTACCTTTCGGGTTGAAGGTGTCGTCTTCAATATTTCAGCGAGTTCTAGCGAACATTCTTAGAAGAACTGGTTTGAATCAATTTTGTATCAATTACATAGATGATATACTGGTTTTTTCTAAAACTTTTGAAGAACATTTGGCGCATATAGAATTTTTATTAAATACAATTAAGGCCGAGGGATTTAAATTAAACTTAATGAAATGTACTTTAGCGAAAAATTCAGTCAAATATTTAGGCCATGTCATTGAGAAAAACCAAATTAGACCATATAAAGATAATTTAGTTGCTATTATGAACTTCGACAGACCACAGAACAAAAAAAATGTAAGGCAATTTTTGGGCAAGATAAATTTTTATTACAAATATATTGAGAATGCTGTACAGAAGCTTCAACCACTGTATAACTTATTGAAAAATGATGTTAAATTCGAATGGAGTGACTTATGCGAAGAAAAGTTTAGCGAAATAAAAGAATATTTGTGTTCCAGTCCGATTTTAGCTATTTTCGATCACAATAAGGATGTCTATATCTTCACAGATGCTTCTGGCATTGGTTTGGGAGCTGTATTAAAACAACCTCAAGAAGACGGTATGCTTCATCCAGTTGCTTACTTTTCAAAAAAACTGAGCCCCACTCAAAAGAAGCAAAGAGCTATTTATTTAGAATGCCTTGCGATTAAGGAGGCAATAGTTTATTGGCAGCACTGGTTGATTGGCAAAGCATTTACGGTTGTTTCGGACCATAAACCTCTTGAAACTTTAAGATTGAAGGCTAGAACTGACGAACCTCTTGGTGATCTTATGTTTTACTTATCCCAATATAATTTCAAGATTATTTACTCTCCAGGTAAAGAAAATACAGAAGCAGACTCTTTGTCCAGAAACCCAGTTTTAGAAAATTTCGAAAATGGAGAAGACGTATTACAGGTTGTGAACATGGTTACAATGGAAGAAATATTGGATGATCAGAAAAGAAATCAAAATGAAATTCAGAACTCCAAAATGGTAATCCAGAAAGGAGGTATTAGTTTTAAAAACATTAGAAATAGTCAAAGAATTTTTTTATCCCAAAATTTTGGTCTTCAGTTGATACAGAAGGTTCATGACTTTTATGGTCATATAGGTGAAGGGCATTTAATTCAAAAGATTAGACCTCATTATTATATAAAAAACCTGGATAGGCTGATCCATCAATTTTGTAGATGTTGCTCTGTATGCAACGAAAATAAAACAAGAAGACGTAGACTGTTGGGATCACTCTCAACACTTGGGCCTGCTACAGAGCCATATCAAATAATGTCAATTGACACAGTTAGGGGTTTTGGTGGCAATAGGTCGTCCAAACGATTTATGCATATTCTAGTTGATCATTTTTCGAGATATGCTTTTGTTTCAACTACAAAAGGTCAATCTGCAAAAGACCTTATCAAATTAATTGACTCGGTGGCACACAAAAACACTATAAAAACCATTCTAGCTGACCAATACACAGGGATAAACTCCAGACAACTAAAGAGTTATTTAAAAAAAAATGGTATACACTTGATCTTTACTTGCGTCGATTGCCCTGAATCGAACGGTTTAAACGAGAGACTAAATCAGACTTTAGTAAATAGAATTCGCTGTAAAATAAATAGTGGTACTAATAAGAGAGCATGGTCGGTAATAGCAGCGGAGTGTGTCCAAGAATATAATAGCACAGTCCATAGTGTGACCAAGTTCTCACCTGCTTATTTACTATTTGGTGAACGATCGGAGATTGTACCTGCAGGTCTTCAGAAAGAATGGGTTCTTGAGGAAGACAGAAAAGAAGCATTGTTGAATACTATAAAAAATTTTGAGAAGAACAAGGATAGGATAGATCAATACAGAAGAAATTATGAATTTGCCGAAGGCGATCTGGTCTACGTTGAAAATGGGAATAAATTGAACAGAAATAAACTAGATAAGGTCAGAAGCGGTCCATTCAGAATTATCAGGAGGGTTTCGAATTCGATATATGAAGTAAATTGTGGTAGAAGACGTAAAGAAGCAAACTTCTTTCACATCAGAAAGTTAATACCGTTTAGTAATTAGCTCCCTGTTTATTCGATTAATTTTAAATCCGTCATAAATTCTAAATTTTAATGTTTTTCAAGCATAGGCCAAATTCTCTCTAACCTTGTTCGTGACTTGAAGAGGGGTGGTATAAATCTGTGATTTATATCATGTGTTTCAATTCAGATAAACTTCAATATTCAGGTTGGTTAATTCTATTGTGATTTGAGCATCAATTATATAAGGACTTTAAAATCGTTCTCATTACTTACAGGTGAGCTAATCGGTTAAGTTATTAAATAGTTATTTCATTGTGATAAGATATTTTAATAAATTCATTACTTACAGTGGAACACGATTTATTCCTACTACTTCTTAAGAAGAATAAACAGAATTACATATATATATGCTCTTAACATCGATGTTTTAACAATAAAAAGTGGTTTTAACAATAAAATGTGGTTTTTAACATCGACGTTTATAACAAATACAAATATGATTTAACATCGATTTTTTGGACAAAACACATCTATATATGCTTTTAACATCGATGTTTTAACAATAAAAAGTGGGTTTAACCTTGATGTTCATAACAAATACAAATGTTTTGGCATCATTGTTTCGGAAAAAAAACAACAATATATATGCTCTTATCATCGATGCTTTGGACAAAAACAAATATGGTATAACATCGATATTTTAACAATAAAATGTGGTTTTTAGCATTGATGTTTATAACAAATACAAAAATGTTTTGACATCGATGTTTTGGACAAAAAACAACAATATATATGCTTTTAACATTGATGTTTATAACAAATACAAAAATGTTTTGACATCAATGTTTTTGACAAAAAACATCTATATATGCTTTTAACATCGATGTTTTAACAATAAAAAGTGGGTTTTAACCTCGATGTTTTAACAATAAAATGAGGTTTTTAACATTGATGTTTATTACAAATACAAAAATGTTTTGACATCGATGTTTTGGACAAAAAACAACAATATATATGCTCTTAACATCGATATTTTGGTCAAAAACAAATATGTTATAACATCGATGTTTATATCAAATACAAAAATGTTTTAACATCGATATTTAAAACTAATACAAAAATGTTTTGGACAGAAAAAAAACAATATATTTGCTCTTAACATCGATGGTTATATCAAATAAAAAAATGTTTTAACATCGATGTTTTGGACAAAAAAGACCTATATATACTTTAACATCAATGATTTAACATAAAAAGTGGGTTTTAACCTCGATGCTTTAACAATAAAATGTGGTTTTTAACATTGATTTTTATAACATATACAAAAATGTTTTGACATCGATGTTTTGGACAAAAAACAGCAATAAATATGCTCTTAACATCGATGTTTATATCAAATACGAAAATGTTTTAACATCGATGTTTTGGACAAAAAACATCTATATATGCTTTTAACATCGATGTTTTAACAATAAAAAGTGGGTTTTAACCTCGACGATTTAACAATAAATTGTGGTTTTTAACATTGATGTCTATAACAAATACAAAAATGTTTTGATATCGATGTTTTGGACAAAAACAACAATATATATGCTTTTAACATTGATGTTTATAACAAATACAACAATATTTTGACATCGATGTTTTGGACAAAAAACATCTATATATGCTTTTAACATCGATGTTTTAACAATAAAAAGTGGGTTTTAACCTCGATGATTTAACAATAAATTGTGTTTCTAACATTGATGTTTATAACAAATACAAAAATGTTTTGACATCGATGTTTTGGACAAAAAACAAAAATATATATGCTTTTAACATCGATGTTTTAACAATAAAAAGTAGGTTTTAACCTCGATGTTTTAACAATAAAATGAGGTTTTTAACATTGATGTTTATTACAAATACAAAAATGTTTTGACATCGATGTTTTGGACAAAAAACAAAAATATATATGCTCTTAACATCGATATTTTGGTCAAAAACAAATATGTTATAACATCGATGTTTATATCAAATACAAAAATGTTTTAACATCGATATTTGTAACTAATACAAAAATGTTTTGTACAAAAAAAAACAATATATTTTCTCTTAACATCGATGGTTATAACAAATAAAAAAATGTTTTAACATCGATGTTTTGGACAAAAAACATCTATATATACTTTAACATCGATGATTTAACAATAAAAAGTGGGTTTTAACCTCGATGCTTTAACAATAAAATGTGTGTTATGTCTCTATGTATATGTATCTATTTAACTCCACAGGGGGTAAACAGGTATTGAAATAGTTTAACACTTCTTCCGATTAATATGTAAATCGAATTCTGATAGTCTTTTTAGTAATGCCCGCAAGTTTCTCAAGCAATCTTCTAATGTGTTTCCATGAACAATTACGTCATCGAAATATGCTTCAACACCAGTTAGTCCCATGAGTATCTGTGCCATACGTTTGTTGAATTCCGCTGGTGCATTTTTTATGCCAAAACTGAGGCGGTTTACTTTGAAAGTGCCGCGATGCGTCGATATGGTCTGGATCATTGCACTTTCTTCATCAACCTGGAAATGCAAGTAGGCTTTATATAGGTCCAGCTTACAGAAATATTTCGAATTACGTAAGTTATTCAGAACTTCATCTATTCTTTTGATGGGGTAGTTTGTATTAACAAGCCTTTCATTCACGCCACATTTGTAATCGACGCACAATCGTATTCCTCCGTCAGGTTTTGGTATAACTACTAATGGTGATCCCCAGTCGCTCGAAGAGACAGGTTCGATGATTCCTGCAGCCTCCAAAGCTTCCAGCTCTTTTTCAACTGGTTCCCTCAAAGCGCACGTCTCTTGGCTTTGTAAAAATTGGCTTCGCATCTTCTCGTAGTTGCAATGTAATTTTAACATTCGGAACACATCCTACTCTCTCTTCGAAAACAATCGGGAATTCATTTATAAAGCCTTCGATTATTGAGCTGATAGAGTTAATTGACGATGGTTCCCCCAAAGGTTCCGCGTCCGAGTCCAGATCCTTTAACTCAATGCCCAGGCCTCTAATCCACAGTCTACCAAGTAAGCCGCATGCCCCTTCGGGACGATGTAAAGATCTCCTTGAATTTCTTTATTTTTATAACACACTTTTACTTTAGCCACGCCCCTTGAATTTATCACATTACCGGAATATGAACGAAATGCTATGGTAGAAGGTTTTACCGGAACCTTCAATTCAATTTGTCAAATTCGTCTTCAGATAAAAGAGTGTACCGAGCTCCAGAATCCACTTCGAATCTTTGGGCCTTATTATTAAGTCGAACTGTGACCAGATATTTGTCGGAATCCGGAGCTATTTCGAATAGATCTACAATATTAGATGACATATCAACGTTTTGCACAATGTTTACGCCATATAATCTATATGTATATAGATAATCTGACTGTGAATCATGATGCATGGCTGAAAGTGAATTTGCGGAACTGGACCTGAGTGACTTCGCCATTAGCGTGGTAATGCATACTTTTGCGATGTGGCCCTCTCTTCCACATGCGTCGCAGTTGACGTCTTGTCGTTTTGTCCTACAGTCTGAGACCCGGTGATTAGGCTTCCCACAACGGAAACAAAGGCCTTCTAATCCTAAGGTATAGTAGTCAGGTACTCCGACGCTACTGGAGTAACGGCTGCCGGCTGGACTGCTGGAACGGCGACGCGAACTGTCGTGCTGACACGAATTCGAAACTGCATACGCGTCTTCGCAATAACTTGAAGTTGAACTAGTAGCCTGAGAATGTGATAACACGTTACTGTCGATGCGAGAAGCCTCTAACGCTAAAGCTTTCGTAAGGAGTTGGTCGAACGCTATGGCGCTGGACTGCAACAGTTGTTCCCTAATCCAGTTATCTCTAAGTCCTCTTATAACTGGGCTCGCAAAAATATATCAGCAGCCGAGACAGTTCGTTTACAAGAGCATTCTATGGTTAACTGGCATTCCGTTAAATTCCGCTTAAGGGCAGCCACAAATTCTGTGATTGATCTGTCGTTCTGGTATATATTTAAAAAATAATGTTGAGCTACGACAATATTTTTTTTTGGTTCCAATAATTGGGAAAAAAGCTCCTTCAGCTCTGTATAGTTTGCTGACTTGATCGGCTTATCTGGCCCGAGATATGCTGCCAGTTCATTGTAATGTTTTGCACCAATACTAATACTTAATAGTTGGGCCCTGTTAGTATCATCGGTGACATTTTTCATTGTTAAGTAGCTTTCAAATCTTTCTAAATAACACGTAAACTTTTCTTTTGTAGCGTCAAAATTTTCAAAGGGTTGAATATTACTAAAATCTGATATGTTTGGCTTACCTGCAGCAAGGCTGGTGACAATTTTTTCAATTAGATCCTGTTGCTGGTGGTTGAAAACCTCCAATAACTTCTTGAACTGATTTGCATCCATACTGCAATTGTACTAGAACAGATTATGACTACGAACGTTTGAGTGTTTTAACCTCGTCGCCAACTGTTATGTCTCTATGTATATATATCTATTTAACTCCACAGGGGGTAAACAGGTATTGAAATAGTTTAACACATTATTATACAAATAAACCACATCTATATTTTGAAACTCACATTGTAAATCAAAGATAACATAACATAACATTCTATAACCTCCTTATCACTTATAATCAACTAACACAATAATCGATTTTGTACATCACAATGTGGTTTTTAACATTGATTTTTATAACAAATACAAAAATGTTTTGACATCGATGTTTTGGACAAAAAACAGAAATATATATGCTCTTAACATCGATGTTTATATCAAATACAAAAATGTTTTAACATCGATGTTTTGGACAAAAAACATCTATATATGGTTTTAACATCGATGTTTTAACAATAAAAAGTGGTTTTTAACATAAAAGATAAAAACAGATATGTTATAACATCGATGTTTAGGACAAAAACATGAATATATATATGCTCTTAACATCGATGTTTTAACAATAAAAAGTGGTTTTAACAACAAAATGTTGTTTTTAACATCGACGTTTATAACAAATACAAATATGTTTTAACATCGATTTTTTGGACAAAACACATCTATATATGCTTTTAACATCGATGTTTTAACAATAAAAAGTGGGTTTTAACCTTGATGTTTTAACAATAAAATGTGGTTTTTAACATTGATGTTTATAACAAATACAAAAATGTTTTGGACAAAAAAAAGAAATATATATGCTCTTAACATCGATGTTTATATCAAATACAAAAATGTTTTAACATCGATGTTTTGGACAAAAAACATTTATATATGCTTTTAACATCGATGTTATAACAATAAAAAGTGGGTTTTAACCTCGATGATTGAACAATAAATTGTGGTTTTTAACATTGATGTTTATAACAAATACAAGAATGTTTTGGACAAAAAACAACAATAGATATGCTATATATATGGGGAAAAAAAAACATCGATGTTGAAATCAGTGATGTTCTAACATCGATGTTTTGGTCAAAAACCAATATGTTTCAGCATCGATGTTTTAACAATATCTAAGTTGTTTTTAACATCGACGTTTTGGGCAAAAAACGTATATATATATATGCTCTTAACATCGATGTTAAAAAAATTGATGTTTCAACAATTAAAGGTGGTTTTTAACATCAATGAAAAAAACAGATATGTTAAAACATCGATGTTTGAGACAAAAAACAAGAATATATATGCTCTTAACATCGATGTTTTAACAATAAAAAGTGGTTTTAAAAATAAAATGTGGTTTTTAACCTCGACGTTTATAACAAATACAAATATGTTTTAACATCGATGTTTTGGACGAAAAACAGCAATATAAATGGTCTTAACATCGATGTTTATATCAAATAAAAAAATGTATTAACATCGATGGTTTGGACAAAACACATCTATATATGCTTTTAACATCGATGTTTTAACAATAAAAAGTGGTTTTTAACTTTGATGTTTACAAACACAAAAATGTTTTGTCATCGATGTTTTGGTCAAAAACAAAAATGTTTTAGCATCGATGTTTTAACAATATCTAAGTTGTTTTTAACATCGATGTTTTGGGCAAAAAACGTCAATATATATGCTCTAAACTTCGATGTTAAAAAGATCGATGTTTTAACAATAAAAAGTGGTTTTTAACATCAAAGATAAAAACAGATATGTTATAACATCGATGTGTGGGACAAAAAATATGAATATATATATGCTCTTAACATCGATGTTTTAACAATAAGATGTGGTTTTTAACATCGACGAAAAATGTTTTAACATCGATTTTTGGACAAAAAACATCTATATATGCTTTTAACATCGATGTTTTAACAATAAAAAGTGGGTTTTAACCTCGATGTTTTAACAATAAAATGAGGTTTTTAACATTGATGTTTATAACAAATATAAAAATGTTTTGACATCGATGTTTTGGACAAAAAACAACAATGTATATGCTCTTAACATCGATATTTTTGTCAAAAACAAATATGTTATAACATCGATGTTTATATCAAATACAAAAATGTTTTAACATCGATATTTATAGCTAATACAAAAATGTTTTGGACAAAAAAAAACAATATATTTGCTCTTAACATCGATGGTTATAACAAATAAAAAAATGTTTCAACATCGATGTTTTGGACAAAAAACATCTATATATACTTTTACATCGATGATTTAACAATAAAAAGTGGGTTTTAACCTCGATGCTTTAACAATAAAATGTGGTTTTTAACATTGATGTTTATAACAAATACAAAAATGTTTTGACATCGATGTTTTGGACAAAAAACAACAATGTATATGCTCTTAACATCGATGTTTATATCAAATACAAAAATGTTTTAACATCGATATTTATAACTAATACAAAAATGTTTTGGACAAAAAAAACAATATATTTGCTCTTAAAATCGATGGTTATAACAAATAAAAAAATGTTTCAACATCGATGTTTTGGACAAAAAACATCTATATATACTTTTACATCGATGATTTAACAATAAAAAGTGGGTTTTAACCTCGATGCTTTAACAATAAAATGTGGTTTTTAACATTGATGTTTATAACAAAAAGAAAAATGTTTTGACATCGATGTTTTGGACAAAAAACAGCAATATATATGCTCTTAATATCGATGTTTATATCAAATACAAAAATGTTTTGTATTTTGTCCACCGATTACTCCGAGATGGAGGGACCGATTGGAACGGATTCTTTTGCATCTTGTAGAGTATTTTTCCAAGTTGGTCCCATTAATACCTTTTTTCTGTTCCTAATTTATTTAAGAAATTATCGGGGAAAAACATGAAAATAAATATTTAATTATCACTAAAAATTTTTACTTATTGGAAAAACATATGGCATATATAACATAAGGTATGCTCCAACAAGCTAGTAAACTCATTGGTAACTAACAAATCTCAATAATGTTTTAATGCTGGATGAATCATGTGGGAAAACTAACCAATCAAATTTAGAATCAAAAGAGTGGGGGGAGAACATGAGCAGTCTATTAGTTATCGACGTGTTTTAAGTGCTTGTTGGAACCAACCTATTCATAACCTTAACTAATTTTTGAACAGTAAATTTCAATAAAGATATTTAATATCCGCAAAATATAATTTCGCTGTCGTTTTCTGTAGCGATATTAGTATACATATTAGATATATATATATATATATATATATATATATATATTCACCGATAACAGTGAACCTTCTGAATTCAGATCTAGTCGACGGTTGGACACCATAAACGTAAGACCACGCAATTCGTGGAATTCCAAGAAAGACTGAGTATTGATAACCGTTTTAAAACAGAATTTAAGACTTCTTCAAGTTCCCCAAGGTTCGTTTAAATTTAAAATCGTAGCCCTTATTGCTTTAAATCGGATTTTGATTTCCGAATTTCACTCGCTATGCACGTTAAAAAGGAACACAATAATTCCTGGAAAAGCTTATTTTCAGTTGATTTGGGAGCCTTAACATTCAGGCACCTCTGTCTTCTTCCGGAATCACTCGGTCATATTAATATACAATGTAATCATGAAATCTTGTGCCGATTCTTCATGGAGTGAAACTTGTTATGTTTTCCGTATTACTACTATAGGTTTTTAATTTTGTTTCTGCAACTAGATTAAATTAGAAAGTCTGTCAGTGCCAAGTCATTTATTTTAAGAAGACGATAATCTGCTATCTAAGCTCAAATGTGGCTCGAAAAAATATTAGGGGCATGTCTTCTTCTTCTCCTTCTTCTGCTCAAAAACCCGCTAGCGAGTCGAGGCCTCTTCAATCAGTTTCCGCCAGTTGTTCCGGTCAAGTGCGGCCGCTTTCCAGTTTCGAGATCCAAGGAGCTCTCTGGCATCGTGTGACACTCCGTCTAACCACCTCAGCTTCGGTCTTCCGCGACGTCTCGTCCCATGCAGTACCTCTCCTAGGACCTTCTTGGGATGGCAGAGTCCTCCATTCTTATAACATGGCCCGCCCAGCGGAGCCTACCCAGCCTGATGAAGGTCACGGCATCCACATCCTTGTAAAGGTGAGCCACTTTTCTGTTGGTTCTCCGTCTCCAGACTCCGCCCTCCTGCACTCCCCCTTAGATACTCCGGAGGACACGGCTCTCAAATGTGCGGATCGCCTGCATATCGCTCCTTGTCATGGTCCATGCTTCAGACCCATAACACAACACTGGGCGTATGAGGGTTTTATACATAAGCTTTTTGATTAACCTTGTGATGAGGTTGCTTCTAAGATGTGGCATTAGTCCAAAGTAACATCTGTTAGCAGCTGTTATTCTCTTCTTAATCTCGGATGAGACGTCATTGCTGGTATTGACAACCGAACCGAGATATGTGAATTCGTTGACCTTCTCAAAGGAATATTCCCCGAATTTCACGCTCTCTCCAGGAACTGCAGGTTGATCCGTAACCGTGTACTTGATCTTACCTTCATTTATCAGCAATCCTAATCTTCTTGCTTCTGCTTCCAGACGTGCAAAGGCCATCTCAACTGCTTTTTTGGACCTTCCGTCCAAAAAAGCAGTTATGAAATAATTTACGTTCTGCTAAATAATTTCAATATTAGTTTGTTCCATCACCAATTTCATCTATGATGGCTAATTGCCTAATTTTGTTTTATGATGCCAGCTGGTGGCATACAGGCTTTGCTATTGTCTAGATAGGAGAGTCTAGATATAAAAATCTTTAAGATAGGCACTTATTAGGAATTATTTCCATCAATCATTATCCATTTGATTTTTCGATTTTTTACAGTTTTCCACTTGCCTAAATTGTGAGTTGTAATTGTTTGCTGTGAATTAACTGAAATGTAGTAGAAGAGCCAGACTGTCTTAAGAAAATTTCCATTGATTTTGAGGTTGCGATCGATCTTTATTAAATCGAAAGAAATTTAAATATTCGATTTTCTAAAGGTTGCCGAAATTTTCAAAAGCCAAACCGTCATAAGTTCAGTGTTTGCGGTTCGTGAGAGCCTAAGAGTGTTGTTAAGAGCCTAAGTCCTATAATGAATGAATGAATTTTATTGAAATAGACAGTGAAAATGAGCTTGCATGTGTTTAGGGGTTTTTCGCGTTCGAGGTAGTCATCTCTCAGGTACCGAAATAACTAACACAAATATTGTGTATTGTATTTCCCAATTAATGAAAATTTTCCTATGACACTTTCCCTATAAAGACATGACACTATTTAACAAAGAAATTGAAATTTCAATGTTTGCTGATGTTCATCCATCAATAAAAACTGCAAAATAAAAGTTGATATCTCCCAGAATCAACGTCTTTATATGAAAGTCCCTTCAGCGAAAATTTGGCAGCCATGAAAATGCTTAATATCATAAATGCTACCCCACTAGAATTGAAGAAATTTATTTTCTAAATAATTTTTTATTACGAAGGATATTATTCTTAGTACATCGCTTTTAAATTTAGTCAAAAATTCATCTAAAGGGATTACGAACATAATTGATTCAACATTGATCTTAAAAAAAAAAAATCCAATCATAATCTTATAAGGTAGGGTGTAGAAGTTGTATTATACAGGCACCGCTTTTAAACTGTGTGTACTCATAAAATTGAACAGGTGACTGTTTATATAATTACTAGCATTCCCTGTCGCGGCTTCGCCCGCGAGCCTTTAAAATCAATTCTGTATGTCATTATCTTGGTATTGATCTAATATAATATGCTAACTGATGTTAGGGAGATTTAGTAAAATCGGAGCTTCCGGTAGGTGGAATGTGTTGAGATATGAAATAATTTATGAATGATTTCATATGTCATATGTTTCATTGAAAGATTTCTATAGCAATTGTTATTTTGTTAATTAAATGTACAGATGTTATTAGTCATCCTTCTCTATTGTATATGTGTTCAGTGTTAATATTAAAAAGTTATTATGCAATGAAGATACCTCTTTTTTTTCCATATTTTCCGATTAAATTCAACAGGTTATGGGCCCAGACAGCTTATAATTGCGCTTAGGTAATGTAAATATAATTTTTTTTATCTTCTCTGTTTTTTATCGAAGATTTTCGGAAAACATGGATATAAAAGTAAATATTGGAAACCTAGAAGGAAAAAACAATTGGGCAACATGGAAATTCAAGATCCTGATCCTTCTTAGGAGTTTTCCAGGAGGAGAGGACGTTGTGAGCGGTAAGTTAACCTGTCCAACAAAGCCAGCTACAGAAGCTAACAAGGAAGAGGTAACTGAATATAATACCAAGTATGAATTATTTAAAACTGCAGATACTAAGGCGATGTTAGTTTTATCCTCTAATATGTCTGAAGAAACTCTAACCAAAGTTATGAGATTTAATTCATCAAGGGACATATGGTTAGAGCTTCATCGTTTGTTTGAAGGTACTTTAGAGGATAAAACATTTGACCTATGTATGCAATTTTTTATGTACAAATATAATTCAAATGACGATATGGCTAACCATATTAGTAAGTTAAAGAATATATGGTGCAGTTTGAACTTAGAAATGTGTGAAGGAATTCAAGTTAATAAATTGCCAGATATTCTTTTAATTTGTAAAATTCTGGATACTCTTCCAGCTGATTATTTTTCGTTTAAAGCCAGTTGGCGATTAATGGGTAACCAAGAAAGAACAATAGATAACCTCACTAGTCAATTGTGTGCTCATGAGAGAGCTTTACGTGGAAATCTTAGAGTTCCGATGTCTAATGAGGAGGAAGCTTTAGCTGTTTCTAATAATAGAAAAGATCCACCTAAATTTAAGAAAACTTTTATTTGTCATTATTGCAAAAAGGAAGGTCACATTATAAGAAATTGTATCAAATGGAAAAAAGACGGACGACCTCCTAAATCTAAAGCTAATGCTAACATAAATAATATGACTCTTTTTGTTACTAATAATCAGATATTTTCATCTGAATGTGACTATATGAATTGGTTTGTTGATAACGGTGCTACGAATCATGTGTGCAATAACAAAGCTTTGTTTAATAACCTCCAATCATTCAATGAATCGCACCAAGTTACTACTGCTAATGGCGATAGTATACCAGCTGTTGGTTTTGGAGATATTAAAATTAAAGCACTCGAAAATAATAAAACAATTCCAATAACTCTTTCGAATGTTTGGTATGTGCCTCAAATGCATAAAAATCTTTTTTCTGTTTTATCTGCCCAAGATAAAATTGAATGTAGCAAATTTATTTCTACCGCAGAAAAATGTAAGTTGTTGGTTAACAATCAATCTGTTCTAACAGGTGAACGGCAGCGTCATGGTGGATTATTTAAATTGAATATTGTAAATAATTACAGTAATGTCAATTCTGTTTTGTCTGATCGGGACACTTTGCAGTTATACCATGAGCGCCTGGCTCATCAAAATAAAAGTCATGTTAGAGCTTTAATAGAAAGAGAATTTAATATAAAAGTTAAATTAGATTCCGAAGTTTGTGAGGGCTGCATGTATGGGAAGGCTCACAGATTGAAGTTCGGTAAAAGGAAAAGAGCTTCCGCTCCAGGTGAAGTTATCCATGCCGATGTATGTGGACCCTTCGAAGCGTCGTTTTCGGGCTATCGATACTATGTATTATTTAAGGACGATTACTCTCGTTATCGTTTCATATATTTCATAAAAGAAAAATCAGAAGTTGTTGAGAAATTCTTAGATCTTTTAAAAGTCGTTTCCAAAATTGGTTACAAAATCCAAAATTTTATGTCAGACAATGGAGGCGAATTTGACAATAGGTCGATGAAGAAAATTCTTAATAAAAATGGGATCACACATCTTGTAACTATGCCGTATTCCCCCGAAATGAATGGTTTCATCGAAAGAGAAAATAGAACCATTGTCGAAGCTGCTAGAGCTATGCTCCATTCGAGGGATAACCTCCCACAGGCATTATGGGCAGAACTAACTAATAGTGCTGTTTATATTTTAAATAGGTCAGCTAAAACAGGTGTGGAAAATAAAACTCCGTTTGAATTATGGTTCAATAAAAAACCATCAATCAAGCACTTAAGGATAATAGGATCTGATTGTTATGTTCATATCCCGAAGCAAAAAAGGAGAAAGATGGATAGGAAATCTATCAAAGGGATTTTAGTCGGATACGATTTTGGTGGTTACCGCATTTGGAATCCGCAAAGAAAAACAATCATCAGATCAAGAGATGTGATTTTTAATGAGACCCCACGAACATCAAGTGTTAAGGTTATTTTACCTACAAATGAAAATAATGAAGAAAATCACGATAAAGGTCATTTTATAGAAAATCAAGAAAAAGATCCCGAGGCCGATGATAAGTTGCCTGCTGAATGCGATGTAGATCAGGAAGAAAATAAATCAAGGATGGATCTTAGAAATAGGGAGGCTCTTCGACCACCGACACGGTTTGAAGAATTCGTTTCAGCGACAATGACACAATTTTCAGATGCTCCAGAGACTTATAAAGATGCAATGAGATCTGATGACTCTCAGAATTGGCGAAAAGCCATGGAAGTAGAGATGGAAGCACTCTGTGAAAACAATACATGGACTTTAGTAGATTCTCCAGGATAAAATGTTGGACTGAAGTAATAGAAATCTTTTCAATGAGGGAGGCTGTTGAGATATGAAATAATTTATGAATGATTTCATATGTCATATGTTTCATTGAAAGATTTCTATAGCAATTGTTATTTTGTTAATTAAATGTACAGATGTTATTAGTCATCCTTCTCTATTGTATATGTGTTCAGTGTTAATATTAAAAAGTTATTATGCAATGAAGATACCTCTTTTTTTTCCATATTTTCCGATTAAATTCAACAGAATGTTGGAGGGGGAAGCTGCCGGCTCGGTAGAAGAGAGGGAGACTCGCGATGGAGAGAGTTCACTAAAACCGCCGAAACAAAAAGCTGCTTACTCGTCGTGAACGCTTCATTTTCCGGCTGTAAAACATGGTTTTCGACACCCAATAGGGCCTTTCGAGTTAAACTCGTCGTATCAAATTCTTTAAAATGAGTCCCAATTAGATATATTTTCTCGAAGTTCGAAAATAGATGTCCGTTAGAGTTAAACGACAATTTCGCCATTTACATTTTAGATATTCTTAGGGGTTACATTTTTGATATTCCTTTCTTAGTGGTTACCTATATCGCTTTTAAAATCTAAATTCCGAAGTTTCTAATCATAAGTAGTTTTTGCTCTGCGTTGATTCTGTCAGTCAGGACAAAGCCTCTTATATATATGGAGAAGTATATATATATGGAGTAGTATATATATATATGGAGAAGTATATATATATATGGAGTAGTATATATATATATGGAGAAGTATATATATATGGAGAAATATATGGAAAAATAAACACGCACCATCCCCAATCATGGGAATCACAGTGTGTATAATTTGATTACCACTAATATTTAAATAATCAGTAGCCATATTTTATGTGAATGTCTATTTTAATAATACTATTGTAACGTTAAATCGATATTCAAATAAAAAACATATGGTTTAAAATCTCAACAATAGATTTCCGTTAGAGTTAAACGACAATTTCACCATTTATTAGGTTACATTTTTGAATCGTGTTTAAAGTCTAAATTCCGAACTTCAAGTTTCTATCATTAGTAGTTATTGCTCTGCGTTGATTCTTTCAGTCAGGACAAAGCCTCTTATATATATAGAGATGTCTAATAAAAAAGCCCAGGAAAGACGAACGTGGTAGAGCGTAAAAAATTTCGAAATTTGTTTTACCCAACTTACGGTTTTCTACATTTGTTATCATCTCCAACTAAAAAGCATGAAATAAAAAACATTTTATAAAAAACAAAAATTAAACCGATTTCGAAACCTTGGAACCAGTAAAAATAAATGCACTGAAAAGTATGAAATAATTACCTTCTGATTTTTATGAGTACACAGCAAAATTGAAAATGTTATAAAAAGCGAAGAAATGCAATACGACGAATAATTTTACTTTTATTTGTACAAATACTAATTTTTATTAAAAATTGTGAAATTAAAATATTAAATACTATGTTCAATACAACACAATCTTTTCGGAGGCGGCGCAAAATTTAAAATTTTTAACACTAGACATTAAGAAAATCGTAAAATGGATCTTCTCTTCTCATCTATCCATTTTAATGCCTACTAATGGAATTGTATTGGTAAAATGTCATTTATATTTGCGCCGCCTCCGAAAAGATTGTGTTGTATTGAACATAGTATTTAATATTTAAATTTCACAATTTTTAATAAAAATTAGTATTTGTACAAATAAAAGTAAAATTATTCGTCTTATTGCATTTCTTCGCTTTTTATAACATTTTCAATTTTGCTGTGTACTCATAAAAATCAGAAGGTAATTATTTCATACTTTTCAGTGCATGTATTTTTACTGGTTCCAAGGTTTCGAAGTCGGTTTAATTTTTTTTTTTTATAAAATGTTTTTTATAAAAACATCATTAACCACAATGTCCTTTATATGTCATTGATGTTTATAACAAATACAAAAATGTTTTGACATCGATGTTTTGGACAAAAAACAACAATATATATGCTTTTAACATTGATGTTTATAACAAATACAAAAATGTTTTGACATCGATGTTTTGACAAACAACATCTATATATGCTTTTAACATCGATGTTTTAAAAATAAAAAGTGGTTTTAACAATATATATCAAAAAACGTAAAAAACGTCAATATATATGCTCTAAACTTCGATGTTAAAAAGATCGATGTTTTAACAATAAAAAGTGGTTTTTAACATCAAAGATAAAAACAGATATGTTATAACATCGATGTGTGGGACAAAAAATATGAATATATATATGCTCTTAACATCGATGTTTTAACAATAAGATGTGGTTTTTAACATCGACGTTTATAACAAATACAAATATGTTTTAACATCGATTTTTTGGACAAAACACATCTATATATGCTTTTAACATCGATTTTTTAACAATAAAAAGTGGGTTTTAACCTTGATGTTTTAACAATAAAATGTGGTTTTTAACATTGATGTTTTTAACAAATACAAATGTTTTGACATCGATGTTTTGGACAAAAAACCAACAATATATATGCTCTTAACATCGAATTTTGGTCAAAAACAAATATGTTATAACATCGATGTTTATATCAAATACAAAAATGTTTTAACATCGATATTTATAACTAATAAAAAAATGTTTTGGACATAAAAAAACAATATATTTGCTATTAACATCGATGTTTATATCAAATACAAAAATGTTTTGACATCGATATTTATAACTAATACAAAAATGTTTTGGACAAAAAAAAAACAATATATTTGCTCTTAACATCGATGGTTATAACAAATAAAAAAATGTTTTAACATCGATGTTTTGGACAAAAATCATCTATATATACTTTAACATCGATGATTTAACAATAAAAAGTGGGTTTTAACATGATTTAACAATAAATTGTGGTTTTTAACATTGATGTTTATAACAAATACAAAAATGTTTTGACATCAATGTTTTGGACAAAAAACAAAAATATATATGCGTTTAACATTGATGTTTATAACAAATACAAAAATGTTTTGACATCGATGTTTTTGACAAAAAACATACATATATATGCTTTTAACATCGATGTTTTAAAAATAAAAGTGGGTTTAAACCTCCATGTTTTAACAATAAAATGTGGTTTTTAACATTGATGTTTATAACAAATACAAGAATGTTTTGACATCGATGTTTTGGATAAAAAACAACAATAAATATGCTATACATATGGAAAAAAAAAAAAACATCGATGTTGAAATCAGTGATGTTTTAACATCGATGTTTTGGTCAAAAACCAATATGTTTCAGCATCGATGTTTTAACAATATCTAAGTTGTTTTTAACATCGACGGTTTGGGCAAAAAACGTATACATATATGCTCTTAACATCGATGTTAAAAAAATTGATGTTTTAACAATTAAAGGTGGTTTTTAACAACAATGAAAAAAACAGATATGTTATAACATCGATGTTTGAGACAAAAAACAAGAATATATATGCTCTTAATATCGATGTTTTAACAGTAAAAAGTGGTTTTTAAGATAAAATATAAAAATAGATATGTTATAACATCGAAGTTTAGAACAAAAAACATGAAAATATATATGCTCTTAACATCGATGTTTTAACAATAAAAAGTGGTTTTAACAATAAAATGTGGTTTTTAACATCGACGTTTATAACAAATACAAAAATGTTTTGACATCAATGTTTTGGACAAAAGACAGCAATATATATATGCTCTTAACATCGATGTTTTAATATAAAAAGTGGTTTTAACAATAAAATGTGGTTTTTAACATCGACGTTTATAACAAATACAAAAATGTTTTGACATCGACATTTTGGACAAAAAACAGCAATATATATGCTCTTAACATCGATGTTTTAACAGTGATGTTTTAACATCGATGTTTTGGTCAAAAACCAATATGTTTCAGCATCGATGTTTTAACTATATCTAAGTTGTTTTTAACATCGACGTTTTCGGCAAAAATGTACATATATATGCTCTCAACATCGATGTTAAAAAAATTGATGATTTAACAATTAAAGGTGATTTTTAACAACAATGAAAAAAATAGATATGTTATAACATCGACCTTTTGGGCAAAAAACGTATATATATATATATATATATATATATATATATATATATATATGCTCTTAATATCGATGTTAAAAAAATTGATGTTTTTACAATTAAAGGTGGTTTTTAACAACAATGAAAAAAACAGATATGTTATAACATCGATGTTTGAGACAAAAAACAAGAATATATATGCTCTTAATATCGATGTTTTAACAGTAAAAAGTGGTTTTTAAGATAAAATATAAAAATAGATATGTTATAACATCGAAGTTTAGAACAAAAAACATGAAAATATATATGCTCTTAACATCGATGTTTTAACAATAAAAAGTGGTTTTAACAATAAAATGTGGTTTTTAACATCGACGTTTATAACAAATACAAAAATGTTTTGACATCAATGTTTTGGACAAAAGACAGCAATATATATATGCTCTTAACATCGATGTTTTAATATAAAAAGTGGTTTTAACAATAAAATGTGGTTTTTAACATCGACGTTTATAACAAATACAAAAATGTTTTGACATCGACATTTTGGACAAAAAACAGCAATATATATGCTCTTAACATCGATGTTTATATAAAAAAAAAAAATGTGTTAACATCGATTTTTTGGACAAAAAACATCTATATATGCAATAACATCGATGTTTTAACAATAAAAAGTAGGTTTTAACCTCGATGATTAAACAATAAATTGTGGTTTTTAACATTGATGTTTGTAACAAATACAAGAATGTTTTGACATCGATGTTTTGGACAAAAAAAAAAACAATATATATGCTATATATATGAAAAAAAAACATCGATGTTGAAATCAGTGATGTTTTAACATCGATGTTTTGGTCAAAAACCAATATGTTTCAGCATCGATGTTTTAACTATATCTAAGTTTTTTTTAACATCGACGTTTTGGGCAAAAACGTACATATATATGCTCTTAACATCGATGTTAAAAAAATTGATGATTTTAACATTTAAAGGTGATTTTTAACAACAATGAAAAAAATAGATATGTTATAACATCGATGTTTGAGACAAAAAACAAGAATATATATGCTTTTAATATCGATGTTTTAACAGTGATGTTTTAACATCGATGTTTTGGTCAAAAACCAATATGTTTCAGCATCGATGTTTTAACTATATCTAAGTTGTTTTTAACATCGACGTTTTGGGCAAAAATGTACATATATATGCTCTCAACATCGATGTTAAAAAAATTGATGATTTAACAATTAAAGGTGATTTTTAACAACAATGAAAAAAATAGATATGTTATAACATCGACGTTTTTGGCAAAAAACGTATATATATATATATATATGCTCTTAATATCGATGTTAAAAAAATTGATGTTTTAACAATTAAAGGTGGTTTTTAAAGCAAAGAAAAAAACAGATATGTTATAACATCGATGTTTGAGACAAAAAACAAGAATATATATGCTCTTAATATCGATGTTTTAACAGTAAAAAGTGGTTTTTAAGATAAAATATAAAAATAGATATGTTATAACATCGAAGTTTAGAACAAAAAACATGAAAATATATATGCTCTTAACATCGATGTTTTAACAATAAAAAGCGGTTTTAACAATAAAATGTGGTTTTTAACATCGACGTTTATAACAAATACAAAAATGTTTTGACATCGACATTTTGGACAAAAGACAGCAATATATATATGCTCTTAACATCGATGTTTTAATATAAAAAGTTGTTTTAACAATAAAATGTGGTTTATAACATCGACGTTTATAACAAATACAAAAATGTTTTGACATCGACATTTTGGACAAAAAACAGCAATATATATGCTCTTAACATCGATGTTTATATCAAATAAAAAAATGTGTTAACATCGATGTTTTGGACAAAAAACATCTATATATGCATTTAACATCGATGTTTTAACAATAAAAAGTGCTTTTTAACATCAAAGATAAAAACAGATGTGTTATAACATCGATGTTTAGGAAAAAAAAACATAAAACTAAATATGCTTTTAGTAGGTTTTAACCTCGATGATTAAACAATAAATTGTGGTTTTTAACATAGATGTTTATAACAAATACAAGAATGTTTTGACATCGATGTTTTGGACAAAAAAAAAAACAATATATATGCTATATATATATGAACATATAACATATATATATGAACATATAACATATATATATATATAAATGTTCATATATATATATGAACATTTATAACATCGATGTTAAAAAAATTGATGTTTTAACAATTAAAGGTGGTTTTTAACAACAATGAAAAAAACAGATATGTTATAACATCGATGTTTGAGACAAAAAACAAGAATATATATGCTCTTAATATCGATGTTTTAACAGTGATGTTTTAACATCAATGTTTTGGTCAAAAACCAATATGTTTCAGCATCGATGTTTTAACTATATCTAAGTTGTTTTTAACATCGACGTTTTGGGCAAAAACGTACATATATATGCTCTTAACATCGATGTTAAAAAAATTGATGATTTAACAATCAAAGGTGATTTTTAACAACAATGAAAAAAATAGATATGTTATAACATCGATGTTTGAGACAAAAAAAAAAATATATATGCTCTTAACATCGATGTTTTGAAAGTGAATTTTAATAATGAAAAAGTGGGTTTTAACCTCCATGTTTTAACAATAAAATGTGGTTTTTAACATTGATGTTTATAACAAATACAAGAATGTTTTGACATCGATGTTTTGGATAAAAAACAACAATAAATATGCTATACATATGGAAAAAAAAAAACATCGATGTTGAAATCAGTGATGTTTTAACATCGATGTTTTGGTCAAAAACCAATATGTTTCAGCATCGATGTTTTAACAATATCTAAGTTGTTTTTAACATCGACGGTTTGGGCAAAAAACGTATACATATATGCTCTTAACATCGATGTTAAAAAAATTGATGTTTTAACAATTAAAGGTGGTTTTTAACAACAATGAAAAAAACAGATATGTTATAACATCGATGTTTGAGACAAAAAACAAGAATATATATGCTCTTAATATCGATGTTTTAACAGTGATGTTTTAACATCGATGTTTTTGTCAAAAACCAATATGTTTCAGCATCGATGTTTTAACTATATCTAAGTTGTTTTTAACATCGACGTTTTGGGCAAAAATGTACATATATATGCTCTCAACATCGATGTTAAAAAAATTGATGATTTAACAATTAAAGGTGATTTTTAACAACAATGAAAAAAATAGATATGTTATAACATCGACGTTTTGGGCAAAAAACGTATATATATATATATATATATATATATATATATGCTCTTAATATCGATGTTAAAAAAATTGATGTTTTAACAATTAAAGGTGGTTTTTAACAACAATGAAAAAAACAGATATGTTATAACATCGATGTTTGAGACAAAAAACAAGAATATATATGCTCTTAATATCGATGTTTTAACAGTAAAAAGTGGTTTTTAAGATAAAATATAAAAATAGATATGTTATAACATCGAAGTTTAGAACAAAAAACATGAAAATATATATGCTCTTAACATCGATGTTTTAACAATAAAAAGTGGTTTTAACAATAAAATGTGGTTTTAAACATCGACGTTTATAACAAATACAAAAATGTTTTGACATCAATATTTTGGACAAAAGACAGCAATATATATATGCTCTTAACATCGATGTTTTAATATAAAAAGTGGTTTTAACAATAAAATGTGGTTTTTAACATCGACGTTTATAACAAATACAAAAATGTTTTGACATCGACATTTTGGACAAAAAACAGCAATATATATGCTCTTAACATCGATGTTTATATCAAATAAAAAAATGTGTTAACATCGATGTTTTGGACAAAAAACATCTATATATGCATTTAACATCGATGTTTTAACAATAAAAAGTAGGTTTTAACCTCGATGATTAAACAATAAATTGTGGTTTTTAACATTGATGTTTATAACAAATACAAGAATGTTTTGACATCGATGTTTTGCACAAAAAAAAAACAATATATATGCTATATATATGAAAAAAAAAACATCGATGTTGAAATCAGTGATGTTTTAACATCGATGTTTTGGTCAAAAACCAATATGTTTCAGCATCGATGTTTTAACTATATCTAAGTTGTTTTTAACATCGACGTTTTGGGCAAAAACGTACATATATATGCTCTTAACATCGATGTTAAAAAAATTGATGATTTTAACATTTAAAGGTGATTTTTAACAACAATGAAAAAAATAGATATGTTATAACATTGATGTTTGAGACAAAAAACAAGAATATATATGCTCTTAATATCGATGTTTTAACAGTGATGTTTTAACATCGATGTTTTGGTCAAAAACCAATATGTTTCAGCATCGATGTTTTAACTATATCTAAGTTGTTTTTAACATCGACGTTTTGGGCAAAAATGTACATATATATGCTCTCAACATCGATGTTAAAAAAATTGATGATTTAACAATTAAAGGTGATTTTTAACAACAATGAAAAAAATAGATATGTTATAACATCGACGTTTTGGGCAAAAAACGTATATATATATATATATATATATATATATATATATATATATATATATATATATGCTCTTAATATCGATGTTAAAAAAATTGATGTTTTAACAATTAAAGGTGGTTTTTAACAACAATGAAAAAAACAGATATGTTATAACATCGATGTTTGAGACAAAAAACAAGAATATATATGCTCTTAATATTGATGTTTTAACAGTAAAAAGTGGTTTTTAAGATAAAATATAAAAATAGATATGTTATAACATCGAAGTTTAGAACAAAAAACATGAAAATATATATGCTCTTAACATCGATGTTTTAACAATAAAAAGTAGTTTTAACAATAAAATGTGGTTTTTAACATCGACGTTTATAACAAATACAAAAATGTTTTGACATCAATGTTTTGGACAAAAGACAGCAATATATATATGCTCTTAACATCGATGTTTTAATATAAAAAGTGGTTTTAACAATAAAATGTGGTTTTTAACATCGACGTTTATAACAAATACAAAAATGTTTTGACATCGACATTTTGGACAAAAAACAGCAATATATATGCTCTTAACATCGATGTTTATATCAAATAAAAAAATGTGTTAACATCGATGTTTTGGACAAAAAACATCTATATATGCATTTAACATCGATGTTTTAACAATAAAAAGTAGGTTTTAACCTCGATGATTAAACAATAAATTGTGGTTTTTAACATTGATGTTTATAACAAATACAAGAATGTTTGGACATCGATGTTTTGGACAAAAAAAAAAACAATATATATGCTATATATATGAAAAAAAAAAACATCGATGTTGAAATCAGTGATGTTTTAACATCGATGTTTTGGTCAAAAACCAATATGTTTCAGCATCGATGTTTTAACTATATCTAAGTTGTTTTTAACATCGACGTTTTGGGCAAAAACGTACATATATATGCTCTTAACATCGATGTTAAAAAAATTGATGATTTTAACATTTAAAGGTGATTTTTAACAACAATGAAAAAAATAGATATGTTATAACTTCGATGTTTGAGACAAAAAACAAGAATATATATGCTCTTAACATCGATGTTTTGAAAGTGAATTTTAATAATGAAAAAGTGGGTTTTAACCTCCATGTTTTAACAATAAAATGTGGTTTTTAACATTGATGTTTATAACAAATACAAGAATGTTTTGACATCGATGTTTTGGACAAAAAACAACAATAAATATGCTATACATATGGAAAAAAAAAAACATCGATGTTGAAATCAGTGATGTTTTAACATCGATGTTTTGGTCAAAAACCAATATGTTTCAGCATCGATGTTTTAACTATATCTAAGTTGTTTTTAACATCGACGTTTTGGGCAAAAACGTACATATATATGCTCTTAACATCGATGTTAAAAAAATTGATGTTTTAACAATTAAAGGTGGTTTTTAACAACAATGAAAAAAACAGATATGTTATAACATCGATGTTTGAGACAAAAAACAAGAATATATATGCTCTTAATATCGATGTTTTAACAGTGATGTTTTAACATCGATGTTTTGGTCAAAAACCAAGATGTTTCAGCATCGATGTTTTAACTATATCTAAGTTGTTTTTAACATCGACGTTTTGGGCAAAAATGTATGCTCTCAACATCGATGTTAAAAAAATTGATGATTTAACAATTAAAGGTGATTTTTAACAACAATGAAAAAAATAGATATGTTATAACATCGACGTTTTGGGCAAAAAACGTATATATATATATATATATATATATATATATATATATATATATATATATAATCTGGTTATATTCAATTTTAAAAGACTATAAACTTCTTTTGGATTGCTACAAACATAAAACTTTATTAACAAAATCATTAAAAATTTAACATCGTACAAATTCTAGATAATACAATTAACAATTGAAATGTATACATACGTACCTACAAAATCGGTTTTTATAGTCTTTTATACAATATTTTCACAAATTAAAATCTAAACCTTTAACTTTAAAACAAATAATCTAAATAATTAGAACATATGGTTTTTAAATAAAACAGCCTTTAAACATTTTTACAGTCTTTAACATTATCAGCCCTTAAACATCATTACATCTCCCCTCCCGCAGAAGGTTAATTGGAAGAATTAACATAGGAAATTGGCTTCTCGTAAGGTAGCAGTTTACTACTATGGTAGAAATTTGCTCCTGAACGCCTTCGTTCGGAATCCACCTCATAAATTGTATTCGTAATTCGTCTAATTATCTTATAAGGTCCTTTTCGAATTTCATCCAGCTTATTCCTGTTTAATTTGTTTCCAGTTTCTATGTACACTAAATCGTTTTTTTCAAAAGTAAGATTTTTCTTGTTTCTATCATTTCTTGTTTTGTTTATGTTGTGGTATTTTTGTGAATTAGTGAATGCTGTTTTTCGATCATCTTCGAGGTTTCTATTGCTTCGTAACTCATGTGGCAAAATTGATGATTCTGCTCCATACATAAGATAAAGTGGTGAAAATTTTGTAATACTGTGGGTTGTGCTGTTATATTCGTCGGTACATTCTATTGCTACTTGTGACCATGGTCTGTTCTTTTGTTCGTTTATTTTGCAACGAATTCTATTAACTAACGTTTGGTTTAGCCTTTCATTCAATCCGTTTGAAAATGGGCAATCTATAGACGTGAAGACCAACTTTATATTGTGCTGTTTCAAAAACTTCTTAAATTCGCAAGAATTAGTGCTGGGATACTGATCGGCTAGGAGAATTTTAATTTTATTTTTCCTTACAATAGGTTCCAATATTTTGATTAGATCCTTGGCCTTTTGGCTCGAAGATGGGTACACAAAAGCATATCTGGTGAAATGGTCAGCCAGTAAGTGTAAATATCGCTTCGGTGAACGGTTTCCTGCGAATCCTCCAATTGTGTCAAGCGACATTATTTCAAAGGGTTCTTTTGCTGGCCCTAGTTGAGACAAAAGCCCAATTTCCCTACATCTGCGCGATTTATTCTTCTTACAAATTTCACATTGATTGCAGAATTCCCTTATAAGTGCATCCATTCTTCTAAAATAATAAAGAGGTCGAATTTTAGCTGCTATATGTCCAACACCAATTGCCAAACTCTTTTGAAATAAAAATTCTTTGTCTATTTCGTATTTTAATATAAACAAGTTTACCCTTTTTAAACGCATTCAATTCATTATCAAGTTCCTCTTTATTTATATTTTGGTCATGAAGTATATTTTCCATTGACACTAAATTCACCACTTGGAGAACATCATCTTTATTTTCAAAATCTTCCAAAACAGGGTTTCTGGAGAGGGCATCTGCTTCTAAGTTATCCTTTCCCGGTGAATATTTGATCACAAAATCATATTGTGAAAGGTAATAAACTAAATCACCTAATTCTTCGTCAGTCCTTGATTTTATTTTAAGGTTTTCTAAGGGCTTATGGTCTGATATAACCACGAATTTATGGCCAAGTAGCCAATGTTGCCAATAACGTAGTGCCTCTTTGATGGCTAGACATTCGAGGTATATTGCTTTTTTCTTTCTTTCTGTAGGCGTC
Source organism: Aelia acuminata (assembly GCA_911387785.2). NCBI lineage: Eukaryota > Metazoa > Arthropoda > Insecta > Hemiptera > Pentatomidae > Aelia > Aelia acuminata. Next base: position 1,743,467 of record CAJVQU020000004.1, read on the forward strand.
AGCTTTTTCGAAAAATAACCTACTGGGTGAAGTTCACCATCTTCCTGTATTTGTTTTAAGATTGCCCCTACACCAATTCCACTGGCATCTGTAAAAAGAAATGTGAGGCGATTTGGATCGAAAATCGCTAGTATAGGGCTTGTACAAAGGTATTCTTTCACTTTGGAAAAAGTTTCATCGCATTCCTGCGACCATTCAAAGATTTTGTTTTTTCGAAGCAGTTCGTGGAGTGGTTCTAAAAGCTTAGTTGCATTTGGTAAGTATTTATGGTAAAAATTGATTTTCCCTAAGAACTGTCTTATATTTTTTTTTATTCATAGGCTTTGGAAACTCCTTAATTGACTTTAAATTATCATGGTGAGGTTTGACTGTATTGTTCTGCAATATGTGACCTAGATATTTAACTGAGTTTTGTGCAAAATTACATTTTAAAAGTTTCAATTTGAAACCAGATTTTTGAATAACTTTCATCAATTTTTCTAGATGTTTTAGATGGTCTTCAAATGTTTTTGAGAATATTAAGATATCATCTATATAATTTGCACAAAAGTCATGTAATTCATGACTCCGAATTAGATTAGACAACATTCTCTGAAAAATTGCTGGCGATGTTTTGAGACCAAATGGTAAACATGTCCATTGAAAATGCCCATTTTGTGTTACAAAGGCAGTTTTGTACCTGTCTTTATCTCTTATAGGTATTGTCCAGAATGCAGAATTGATATCTAGAACTGAAAACCATTTGCAGTTTCGTGTTTTTACTACAATATCTTCGATTCGCGGAAAAGGTTGAGATTCTGGTACCACTAACTTGTTAAGCTCTCTAAAATCAATGCATAGGCGAGTTCTGCGACCTTCCTCTTTTTTATATGCCAGAGTTACCGGCGCTGCAAACGGAGAGTTTGATTCTTCGATTAGATTAGCTTTTAATAATTCTTTGATCTGTTCTTCTATTTCTTTCTGATCCTTAATTGAACATCTATAAGGTTTTTTTGAGATGTATTTATTCTCTGTTAGTTTTATATGGGCTTCGTGGCCACTAAATCGACCTACATCGTACTTGTTTGAGGCAAAAATTGATGAATACCTCGTTATTACTCTTAGTAAATCTTGTTTTTTATCATTATCTAAATGTTGAGATATGTTATCAATGTTCATATTTTCATTTAAATTTAAAAATCTTCTATTTTCTTCTTCAGTGATCTGTTTACCAATGTTTCTTTGGAGTACTTCTATTTTGTCATAATCCTGACTTTGAAAAATATTCAATTGATCGTCTTGGTGGAGACGAAATTTCTTTATTGCATCCAATCCAAGTAGAAGATCATATGAAAAATTATTGTTTTTAACTACATAAGCTTCAATTTCTTTTTCAATATTGTGGATTTTTAAAGTTAGCCTAATTTTATTATTACTTATTTCTACACCACTAATCGTTTTGAATATTTGTCTATTTTTGATAAGGTTACTTTTAACATTTTCTATAAGTTTTGAATTAATCAAGGTTATGTTGGAACCTGTGTCATATATTCCAGTAATTATTTTATTTTTGTTAAGAATAACCTTCAAACGAATTAGTGGCGTCACTTCTAGTTTTTTTGTTCAGTATTATCCAATTCAGCTGAATTTACATTCCTATGCTCTAAACGCAATGGTCCTTTGTTCCTACAGGATTCAACAGGATGAAAGCGACCTGGTTTTCCTAGAGACTCACAAATCATACAAGGCTTCTTTTCGTAATGTTTTTGATAAGACTTTGTCGAACAGTGTTCTTGTTTACTATTTGGAGGTTTTTGACTGTTATTTTCCTTTGTTGATTTAGGTTCGATAGAATCGTACCGTCGTAACTGGTTCATCAGTTTTTCTGTTGAAGTGATTTCTTCTTTATCTAGGCGGTCTTGAATATGGATCGGCAGTCCGACAACTATATGATTGATTCTAGACCGAGTAGTCATATCTTCTTCTACCTCTAAAAGTAGTCTCTCTTTCTTTAATGCGTAGTCCATTAGGGATCCGTTCAAGAACTTAAAATTATACGCATACTTAATAGTCTGCCAACTTTTATCAGCGTATGTCGTTAGAAATGATCCACGCCAATCAATCCAGTCACCTTCTATTGTCAACTTTATTAGCGTAGCATTATACCACTCAATAGCATTTTCCTCTAAAAATGTGCGGAGAAGCTGTATTTTTTTGTCATCTGTATTTACGTTATGCCGTTCGCATTCTTTCTCATACCTCCACAACCAATCAGATGCATTTTGATTCCTTCCCTGAAATTTGTCAATAAGAAACATTGTTGAAATTGTTGATAAATTTATTTCCTTCTTTGCAAGTTTTAATGTTAAGCTTTCAACTAATTCTAGTAAATCTGCTCGACTAGTGTCTTGTTCAGATGTTGATTGTTGGCTACATTGTTCTTCTAAAAAATAATCTTTAAATACTGGATTGTAATCGGTGTCAAAGTACAAGGCGAAAATTTCTGATGGCAGTGTCACCAAAACATTTCTGTATTGACCAGCTCGACTCAAATTTTTACAAGCATTTTTAATTGTACTTACTTGAAATAACTGATGGTGGTATTTTTCGTTTTGTACCTCGGTTGGAAATGCATAAGTAGACTCTCTGGTCATCAGCCTGATGCTTTTAACTTTGTTAACCAGATTTCCATCATCATTTTCCTTTATTATATGGAATTTGACTTGACTCATTTTAACAAAAAACCGATTTATAATCTGGTTATATTCAATTTTAAAAGACTATAAACTTCTTTTGGATTGCTACAAACATAAAACTTTATTAACAAAATCATTAAAAATTTAACATCGTACAAATTCTAGATAATACAATTAACAATTGAAATGTATACATACGTACCTACAAAATCGGTTTTTATAGTCTTTTATACAATATTTTCACAAATTAAAATCTAAACCTTTAACTTTAAAACAAATAATCTAAATAATTAGAACATATGGTTTTTAAATAAAACAGCCTTTAAACATTTTTACAGTCTTTAACATTATCAGCCCTTAAACATCATTACATATATATGCTCTTAATATCGATGTTAAAAAAATTGATGTTTTAACAATTAAAGGTGGTTTTTAACAATAATGAAAAAAACAGATATGTTATAACATCGATGTTTGAGACAAAATACAAGAATATATATGCTCTTAATATTGATGTTTTAACAGTAAAAAGTGGTTTTTAAGATAAAATATAAAAATAGATATGTTATAACATCGAAGTTTAGAACAAAAAACATGAAAATATATATGCTCTTAACATCGATGTTTTAACAATAAAAAGTAGTTTTAACAATAAAATGTGGTTTTTAACATCGACGTTTATAACAAATACAAAAATGTTTTGACATCAATGTTTTGGACAAAAGACAGCAATATATATATGCTCTTAACATCGATGTTTTAATATAAAAAGTGGTTTTAACAATAAAATGTGGTTTTTAACATCGACGTTTATAACAAATACAAAAATGTTTTGACATCGACATTTTGGACAAAAAACAGCAATATATATGCTCTTAACATCGATGTTTATATCAAATAAAAAAATGTGTTAACATCGATGTTTTGGACAAAAAACATCTATATATGCATTTAACATCGATGTTTTAACAATAAAAAGTAGGTTTTAACCTCGATGATTAAACAATAAATTGTGGTTTTTAACATTGATGTTTATAACAAATACAAGAATGTTTGGACATCGATGTTTTGGACAAAAAAAAAACAATATATATGCTATATATATGAAAAAAAAAAACATCGATGTTGAAATCAGTGATGTTTTAACATCGATGTTTTGGTCAAAAACCAATATGTTTCAGCATCGATGTTTTAACTATATCTAAGTTGTTTTTAACATCGACGTTTTGGGCAAAAACGTACATATATATGCTCTTAACATCGATGTTAAAAAAATTGATGATTTTAACATTTAAAGGTGATTTTTAACAACAATGAAAAAAATAGATATGTTATAACATCGATGTTTGAGACAAAAAACAAGAATATATATGCTCTTAACATCGATGTTTTGAAAGTGAATTTTAATAATGAAAAAGTGGGTTTTTACCTCCATGTTTTAACAATAAAATGTGGTTTTTAACATTGATGTTTATAACAAATACAAGAATGTTTTGACATCGATGTTTTGGACAAAAAACAACAATAAATATGCTATACATATGGAAAAAAAAAAACATCGATGTTGAAATCAGTGATGTTTTAACATCGATGTTTTGGTCAAAAACCAATATGTTTCAGCATCGATGTTTTAACTATATCTAAGTTGTTTTTAACATCGACGTTTTGGGCAAAAACGTACATATATATGCTCTTAACATCGATGTTAAAAAAATTGATGTTTTAACAATTAAAGGTGGTTTTTAACAACAATGAAAAAAACAGATATGTTATAACATCGATGTTTGAGACAAAAAACAAGAATATATATGCTCTTAATATCGATGTTTTAACAGTGATGTTTTAACATCGATGTTTTGGTCAAAAACCAATATGTTTCAGCATCGATGTTTTAACTATATCTAAGTTGTTTTTAACATCGACGTTTTGGGCAAAAATGTACATATATATGCTCTCAACATCGATGTTAAAAAAATTGATGATTTAACAATTAAAGGTGATTTTTAACAACAATGAAAAAAATAGATATGTTATAACATCGACGTTTTGGGCAAAAAACGTATATATATATATATATATATATATATATATATATATATATATATATATAATCTGGTTATATTCAATTTTAAAAGACTATAAACTTCTTTTGGATTGCTACAAACATAAAACTTTATTAACAAAATCATTAAAAATTTAACATCGTACAAATTCTAGATAATACAATTAACAATTGAAATGTACACATACGTACCTACAAAATCGGTTTTTATAGTCTTTTATACAATATTTTCACAAATTAAAATCTAAACCTTTAACTTTAAAACAAATAATCTAAATAATTAGAACATATGGTTTTTAAATAAAACAGCCTTTAAACATTTTTACAGTCTTTAACATTATCAGCCCTTAAACATCATTACATCTCCCCTCCCGCAGAAGGTTAATTGGAAGAATTAACATAGGAAATTGGCTTCTCGTAAGGTAGCAGTTTACTACTATGGTAGAAATTTGCTCCTGAACGCCTTCGTTCGGAATCCACCTCATAAATTGTATTAGAAATTCGTCTAATTATCTTATAAGGTCCTTTTCGAATTTCATCCAGCTTATTCCTGTTTAATTTGTTTCCAGTTTCTATGTACACTAAATCGTTTTTTTCAAAAGTAAGATTCTTCTTGTTTCTATCAATTCTTGTTTTGTTTATGTTGTGGTATTTTTGTGAATTAGTGAATGCTGTTTTTCGATCATCTTCGAGGTTTCTATTGCTTCGTAACTCATGTGGCAAAATTGATGATTCTGCTCCATACATAAGATAAAGTGGTGAAAATTTTGTAATACTGTGGGTTGTGCTGTTATATTCGTCGGTACATTCTATTGCTACTTGTGACCATGGTCTGTTCTTTTGTTCGTTTATTTTGCAACGAATTCTATTAACTAACGTTTGGTTTAGCCTTTCATTCAATCCGTTTGAAAATGGGCAATCTATAGACGTGAAGACCAACTTTATATTGTGCTGTTTCAAAAACTTCTTAAATTCGCAAGAATTAGTGCTGGGATACTGATCGGCTAGGAGAATTTTAATTTTATTTTTCCTTACAATAGGTTCCAATATTTTGATTAGATCCTTGGCCTTTTGGCTCGAAGATGGGTACACAAAAGCATATCTGGTGAAATGGTCAGCCAGTAAGTGTAAATATCGCTTCGGTGAACGGTTTCCTGCGAATCCTCCAATTGTGTCAAGCGACATTATTTCAAAGGGTTCTTTTGCTGGCCCTAGTTGAGACAAAAGCCCAATTTCCCTACATCTGCGCGATTTATTCTTCTTACAAATTTCACATTGATTGCAGAATTCCCTTATAAGTGCATCCATTCTTCTAAAATAATAAAGAGGTCGAATTTTAGCTGCTATATGTCCAACACCAATGTGTTGGACATATATATTTGAATATATTGGATATATGTCAAAAATGTTTTGACATCAATGTTTTGGACAAAAGACAGCAATATATATATGCTCTTAACATCGATGTTTATATCAAATAAAAAAATGTGTTAACATCGATGTTTTGGACAAAAAACATCTATATATGCATTTAACATCGATGTTTTAACAATAAAAAGTAGGTTTTAACCTCGATGATTAAACAATAAATTGTGGTTTTTAACATTGATGTTTATAACAAATACAAGAATGTTTTGACATCGATGTTTTGGACAAAAAAAAAACAATATATATGCTATATATATGAAAAAAAAAAACATCGATGTTGAAATCAGTGATGTTTTAACATCGATGTTTTGGTCAAAAACCAATATGTTTCAGCATTGATGTTTTAACTATATCTAAGTTGTTTTTAACATCGACGTTTTGGGCAAAAACGTACATATATATGCTCTTAACATCGATGTTAAAAAAATTGATGATTTTAACATTTAAAGGTGATTTTTAAAAACAATGAAAAAAATAGATATGTTATAACATCGATGTTTGAGACAAAAAACAAGAATATATATGCTCTTAACATCGATGTTTTGAAAGTGAATTTTAATAATGAAAAAGTGGGTTTTAACCTCCATGTTTTAACAATAAAATGTGGTTTTTAACATTGATGTTTATAACAAATACAAGAATGTTTTGACATCGATGTTTTGGACAAAAAACATCAATAAATATGCTATACATATGGAAAAAAAAAAACATCGATGTTGAAATCAGTGATGTTTTAACATCGATGTTTTGGTCAAAAACCAATATGTTTCAGCATCGATGTTTTAACAATATCTAAGTTGTTTTTAACATCGACGTTTTGGGCAAAAAACGTATATATATATATATATGCTCTTAATATCGATGTTAAAAAAATTGATGTTTTAACAATTAAAGGTGGTTTTTAACAACAATGAAAAAAACAGATATGTTATAACATCGATGTTTGAGACAAAAAACAAGAATATATATGCTCTTAATATCGATGTTTTAACAGTAAAAAGTGGTTTTTAAGATAAAATATAAAAATAGATATGTTATAACATCGAAGTTTAGAACAAAAAACATGAAAATATATATGCTCTTAACATCGATGTTTTAACAATAAAAAGTGGTTTTAACAATAAAATGTGGTTTTTAACATCGACGTTTATAACAAATACAAAAATGTTTTGACATCGATGTTTTGGACAAAAGACAGCAATATATATATGCTCTTAACATCGATGTTTTAATATAAAAAGTGGTTTTAACAATAAAATGTGGTTTTTAACATCGACGTTTATAACAAATACAAAAATGTTTTGACATCGACATTTTGGACAAAAAACAGCAATATATATGCTCTTAACATCGATGTTTATATCAAATAAAAAAATGTGTTAACATCGATGTTTTGGTCAAAAAACATCTATATATGCATTTAACATCGATGTTTTAACAATAAAAAGTTGGTTTTAACCTCGATGATTAAACAATAAATTGTGGTTTTTAACATTGATGTTTATAACAAATACAAGAATGTTTTGACATCGATGTTTTGGACAAAAAACAACAATAAATATGCTATACATATGGAAAAAAAAAAACATCAATTTTGAAATCAGTGATGTTTTAACATCGATGTTTTGGTCAAAAACCAATATGTTTCAGCATCGATGTTTTAACAATATCTAAGTTGTTTTTAACATCGACGGTTTGGGCAAAAAACTTATACATATATGCTCTTAACATCGATGTTAAAAAAATTGATGTTTTAACATTTAAAGGTGATTTTTAACAACAATGAAAAAAATAGATATGTTATAACATCGATGTTTAAGACAAATAACAAGAATATATATGCTCTTAACATCGATGTTTTGAAAGTGAATTTTAATAATGAAAAAGTGGGTTTTAACCTCCATGTTTTAACAAAGTGGTTTTAACAATAAAATGTGGTTTTTAACATCGACGTTTATAACAAATACAAAAATGTTTTGACATCGATATTTTGGACAAAAAACAGCAATATATATGCTCTTAACATCGATGTTTATATCAAATACAAAAATGTTTTAACATCGATGTTTTGGACAAAAAACATCTATATATGCTTTTAACATCGATGTTTTAACAATAAAAAGTGGGTTTTAACCTCGATGATTAAGCAATAAATTGTGGTTTTTAACATTGATGTTTATAACAAATACAAGAATGTTTTGACATCGATGATTTGGACAAAAAAAAACAATATATATGCTATATATATATGGAAAAAAAAACATCGATGTTGAAATCAGTGATGTTTTGGTCAAAAACCAATATGTTTCAGCATCGATGTTTTAACTATATCTAAGTTGTTTTTAACATCGACTTTTTGGGCAAAAAACGTACATATATATGCTCTTAACATCGATGTTAAAAAAATTGAAGATTTAACAATTAAAGGTGATTTTTAACAACAATGAAAAAAATAGATATGTTATAACATCGATGTTTGAGACAAAAAATCGATGTTTGATTTAACAATAAATTGTGGTTTTTAACATTGATGTTTATAACAAATACAAAAAAGTTTTGACATCGATGTTTTTAACAAAAAACAACAATATATATGATTTTAACATTGATGTTTATAACAAATACAAGAATGTTTTGACATCGATGTTTTGGACAAAAAACAAGAATATATATGCTATATATATGGAAAAAAAAAACATCGATGTTGAAATCAGTGATGTTTTAACATCGATGTTTTGGTCAAAAACAAATATGTTTCAGCATCGTTGTTTTAACAATATCTAAGTTGTTTTAAACATCGACGTTTTGGGCAAAAAACGTATATATATATGCTCTTAACATCGATGTTTTAACAATAAAAAGTGGGTTTTAACCTCGATGTTTTAACAATAAAATGCTGTTTTTAACATTGATGTTTATAACAAATACAAAAATGTTTTATCATCGATGTTTTGGACAAAAAACATCTATATATGCTTTTAACATCGATGTTTTGACAATAAAAAGTGGGTTTTAACCTCGATGATTAAGCAATAAATTGTGGTTTTTAACATTGATGTTTATAACAAATACAAGAATGTTTTGACATCGATGTTTTGGACAAAAAAAAAACAATATATATGCTATATATATATGGAAAAAAACATCGATGTTGAAATCAGTGATGTTTTGGTCAAAAACCAATATGTTTCAGCATCGATGTTTTAACTATATCTAAGTTGTTTTTAACATCGACTTTTTGGGCAAAAAAACGTACATATATATGCTCTTAACATCGATGTTAAAAAAATTGAAGATTTAACAATTAAAGGTGATTTTTAACAACAATGAAAAAAATAGATATGTTATAACATCGATGTTAGAGACAAAAAATCGATGTTTGATTTAACAATAAATTGTGGTTTTTAACATTGATGTTTATAACAAATACAAAAAAGTTTTGACATGATGTTTTTAACAAAAAACAACAATATATATGCTTTTAACATTGATGTTTATAACAAATACAAGAATGTTTTGACATCGATGTTTTGGACAAAAAACAAGAATATATATGCTATATATATGGAAAAAAAAAACATCGATGTTGAAATCAGTGATGTTTTAACATCGATGTTTTGGTCAAAAACAAATATGTTTCAGCATCGTTGTTTTAACAATATCTAAGTTGTTTTAAACATCGACGTTTTGGGCAAAAAACGTATATATATATGCTCTTAACATCGATGTTTTAACAATAAAAAGTGGGTTTTAACCTCGATGTTTTAACAATAAAATGAGGTTTTTAACATTGATGTTTATAACAAATACAAAAATGTTTTAACATCGATGTTTTTAACAAAAAACAACAATATATATGCTTTTAACATTGATGTTTATAACAAATACAAGAATGTTTTGACATCGATGTTTTGGACAAAAAACAAGAATATATATGCTATATATATGGAAAAAAAAAACATCGATGTTGAAATCAGTGATGTTTTAACATCGATGTTTTGGTCAAAAACAAATATGTTTCAGCATCGTTGTTTTAACAATATCTAAGTTGTTTTAAACATCGACGTTTTGGGCAAAAAACGTATATATATATGCTCTTAACATCGATGTTTTAACAATAAAAAGTGGGTTTTAACCTCGATGTTTTAACAATAAAATGAGGTTTTTAACATTGATGTTTATAAATAATACAAAAATGTTTTGGCTTCGATGTTTTGGACAACAAACAACAATATATATGCTCTTAACATCGATATTTTGGTCAAAAACAAATATGTTACAACATCGATGTTTATATCAAATACAAAAATGTTTTAACATCGATATTTATAACTAATACAAAAATGTTTTGGACAAAAAAAAGATATTTGCTCTTAACATCGATGTTATATCAAATACAAAAATGTTTTAACATCGATGTTTTGGTCATAAACAAATATGTTTATCATCAATGTTTTAACAATATCTAAGTTGTTTTTAACATCGATGTTTTGGGCAAAAAACGTCAATATATATGCTCCTAACATCGATGTTGAAATCAGTGATGTTTTAACATCGATGTTTTGGTCAAAAACCAATATGTTTCAGCATCGATGTTTTAACAATATCTAAGTTGTTTTTAACATCGACGTTTAGAAGCAAAAAACGTATATATATATATGCTCTTAATATCGATGTTAAAAAAATTGATGTTTTAACAATTAAAGGTGGTTTTTAACAACAATGAAAAAAACAGATATGTTAAAACATCGATGTTTGAGACAAAAAACAAGAATATATATGCTCTTAATATCGATGGTTTTAACAGTAAAAAAGTGGTTTTTAAGATAAAATATAAAAATAGATATGTTAAAACATCGAAGTTTAGAACAAAAAACATGAAAATATATATGCTCTTAACATCGATGTTTTAACAATAAAAAGTGGTTTTAACAATAAAATGTGGTTTTTAACATCGACGTTTATAACAAATACAAAAATGTTTTGACATCGATGTTTTGGACAAAAGACAGCAATATATATATGCTCTTAACATCGATGTTTTAATATAAAAAGTGGTTTTAACAATAAAATGTGGTTTTTAACATCGACGTTTATAACAAATACAAAAATGTTTTGACATCGACATTTTGGACAAAAAACAGCATATATATATGCTCTTAACAATCGATGTTTATATCAAATAAAAAAATGTGTTAACATCGATGTTTTGGTCAAAAAAACATCTATATATGCATTTAACATCGATGTTTTTAACAATAAAAAGTTGAGTTTTAACCTCGATGATTAAACAATAAATTGTGGTTTTTAACATTGATGTTTATAACAAATACAAGATGTTTTGACATCGATGTTTTGGACAAAAAAACAACAATAAATATGCTATACATATGAAAAAAAAAAACATCATGTTTGAAAATCAGTGATGTTTTAACATCGATGTTTTGGTCAAAAAACCAATATGTTTCAGCATCGATGTTTTAACAATATCTAAGTTGTTTTTAACATCGACGGTTTGGGCAAAAAACGTATACATATATGCTCTTAACATCGATGTTAAAAAATTGATGTTTTAACATTTAAAGGTGTTTTTTAACAACAATGAAAAAAAATAGATATGTTATAACATCGATGTTTAAGACAAATTACAAGAATATATATGCTCTTAACATCGATGTTTTGAAAGTGAATTTTAATAATGAAAAAGTGGGTTTTAACCTCCATGTTTTAACAATAAAATGTGGTTTTTTAACATTGATGTTTATAACAAATACAAGAATGTTTTGACATCGATGTTTTGGACAAAAAACAACAATAAATATGCTATACATATGGAAAAAAAAAAAAACATCGATGTTGAAATCAGTGATGTTTTAACATCGATGTTTTGGTCAAAAACCAATATGTTTCAGTATCGATGTTTTAACTAATATCTAAGTTGTTTTTAACATCGACGTTTTGGGCAAAAACGTACATATATATGCTCTTAACATCGATGTTAAAAAAATTGATGTTTTAACAATTAAAGGTGGTTTTCAACAACAATGAAAAAAACAGATATGTTATAACATCGATGTTTGAGACAAAAAACAAGAATATATATGCTCTTAACATCGATGTTTTGAAAGTGAATTTTAATAATGAAAAAGTGGGTTTTAACCTCCATGTTTTAACAAATGTGGTTTTTAACATTGATGTTTATAACAAATACAAGAATGTTTTGGACAAAAAACAAACAATAAATATGCCTATACATATGGAAAAAAAAAAACATCGAGATGTTGAAATCAGTGATGTTTTTAACATCGATGTTTTGGTCAAAAACCAATATGTTTCAGCATCGATGTTTTAACTATATCTAAGTTGTTTTTAACATCGATTTTTTGGGCAAAAAACGTACATATATATGCTCTTAACATCGATGTTAAAAAAATTGAAGATTTAACAATTAAAGGTGATTTTTTAACAACAATGAAAAAAATAGATATGTTATAACATCGATGTTTTGGACAAAAAACAACAATAAATATGCTCTTAAACATCGATGTTTTAACAATAAAAAGTGGTTTTTTACATAAAAGATAAAAACAGATATGTTATAACATCGATGTTTAGGACAAAAAACATGAATATATATAAGCTCTTAACATCGATGTTTTAACAATAAAAAGTGGTTTTAACAATAAAATGTGGTTTTTAACATTGATGTTTTTAACAAATACAAATGGTTTTTAACATCAAAGATAAAAACAGATATGTTATAACATCGATGTTAGGACAAAAAACATAGATATATATGGTCTTAACATCGATGCTTTAACAATAAAATGTGGTTTTTAACATGAATGTTTATAACAAATACAAAAATGTTTTGGACAAAAAACAGCAATATATATGCTCTTAACATCGATGTTTATATCAAATACAAAAATGTTTTAACATCGATGTTTTGGACAAAAAACATCTGTATATGCTTTTAACATCGATATTTTAACAATAAAAAATGGGTTTTATCCTCGATGATTTAACAATAAATTGTGGTTTTTAACATTGATGTTTATAACAAATACAAAAAAGTTTTGACATCGATGTTTTTAACAAAAAACAACAATATATATGCTTTTAACATTGATGTTTATAACAAATACAAGAATGTTTTGACATCGATGTTTTGGACAAAAAACAAGAATATATATGCTATATACATGGAAAAAAACATAACAATGATGTTGAAATCAGTGATGTTTTAACATCGATGTTTTGGTCAAAAACAATATGTTTCAGCATCGTTGTTTTAACAATATCTAAGTTGTTTTAAACATCGACGTTTTGGGCAAAAAACGTATATATATATGCTCTTAACATCGATGTTTTAACAATAAAAAGTGGGTTTTAACCTCGATGTTTTAACAATAAAATGAGGTTTTTAACATTGATGTTTATAACAAATACAAAAATGTTTTAAACATCGATGTTTTTAACAAAAAACAACAATATATATGCTTTTAACATTGATGTTTATAACAAATACAAGAATGTTTTGACATCGATGTTTTGGACAAAAAACAACAATATATATGCTAATATATATGGAAAAAAAAAACATCGATGTTGAAATCAGTGATGTTTTAACATCGATGTTTTGGTCAAAAACAAATATGTTTCAGCATCGTTGTTTTAACAATATCTAAGTTGTTTTTAACATCGACGTTTTGGGCAAAAAAACGTATATATATATGCTTTTAACATCGATGTTTTAACAATAAAAAGTGGGTTTTAACCTCGATGTTTTAACAATAAAATGAGGTTTTAACATGATGTTTATAAATAATACAAAAATGTTTTGGCTTCGATGTTTTGGACAACAAACAACAATATATATGCTCTTAACATCGATATTTTGGTCAAAAACAAATATGTTACAACATCGATGTTTATATCAAATACAAAAATGTTTTAACATCGATATTTATAACTAATACAAAAATGTTTTGGACAAAAAAAAGATATTTGCTCTTAACATCGATGTTTATATCAAATACAAAAATGTTTTAACATCGATGTTTTGGTCATAAACAAATATGTTTATCATCAATGTTTTAACAATATCTAAGTTGTTTTTAACATCGATGTTTTGGGCAAAAAACGTCAATATATATGCTCCTAACATCGATGTTGAAATCAGTGATGTTTTAACATCGATGTTTTGGTCAAAAACCAATATGTTTCAGCATCGATGTTTTAACAATATCTAAGTTGTTTTTAACATCGACGTTTTGAGCAAAAAACGTATATATATATATGCTCTTAATATCGATGTTAAAAAAATTGATGTTTTAACAATTAAAGGTGGTTTTTAACAACAATGAAAAAAACAGATATGTTATAACATCGATGTTTGAGACAAAAAACAAGAATATATATGCTCTTAATATCGATGTTTTAACAGTAAAAAGTGGTTTTTAAGATAAAATATAAAAATAGATATGTTATAACATCGAAGTTTAGAACAAAAAACATGAAAATATATATGCTCTTAACATCGATGTTTTAACAATAAAAAGTGGTTTTAACAATAAAATGTGGTTTTTAACATCGACGTTTATAACAAATACAAAAATGTTTTGACATCGATGTTTTGGACAAAAGACAGCAATATATATATGCTCTTAACATCGATGTTTTAATATAAAAAGTGGTTTTTAACAATAAAATGTGGTTTTTAACATCGACGTTTATATCAAATAAAAAAAATGTTTTGACATCGACATTTTGGACAAAAAACAGCAATATATATGCTCTTAACATCGATGTTTATATCAAATAAAAAAAATGTGTTAACATCGATGTTTTGGTCAAAAAACATCTATATATGCATTTAACATCGATGTTTTAACAATAAAAAGTAGGTTTTAACCTCGATGATTAAACAATAAATTGTGGTTTTTAACATTGATGTTTATAACAAATACAAGAATGTTTTGACATCGATGTTTTGGACAAAAAACAACAATAAATATGCTATACATATGGAAAAAAAAAAAAACATCGATTTTGAAATCAGTGATGTTTTAACATCGATGTTTTGGTCAAAAACCAATATGTTTCAGCATCGATGTTTTAAACAATATCTAAGTTGTTTTTAACATCGACGGTTTGGGCAAAAAACGTATACATATATGCTCTTAACATCGATGTTAAAAAAATTGATGTTTTAACATTTAAAGGTGATTTTTAACAACAATGAAAAAAATAGATATGTTATAACATCGATGTTTAAGACAAATAACAAGAATATATATGCTCTTAACATCGATGTTTTGAAAGTGAATTTTAATAATGAAAAAGTGGGGTTTTAACCTCCATGTTTTAACAATAAAATGTGGTTTTTAACATTGATGTTTATAACAAATACAAGAATGTTTTGACATCGATGTTTTGGACAAAAAAACAACAATAAATATGCTATACATATGGAAAAAAAAAAACATCGATGTTGAAATCAGTGATGTTTTAACATCGATGTTTTGGTCAAAAACCAATATGTTTCAGTATCGATGTTTTAACTATATCTAAGTTGTTTTTAACATCGACGTTTTGGGCAAAAACGTACATATATATGCTCTTAACATCGATGTTAAAAAAAATTGATGTTTTAACAATTAAAGGTGGTTTTTAACAACAATGAAAAAAACAGATATGTTATAACATCGATGTTTGAGACAAAAAACAAGAATATATATGCTCTTAACATCGATGTTTTGAAAGTGAATTTTAATAATGAAAAAGTGGGTTTTAACCTCCATGTTTTAACAAATGTGGTTTTTAACATTGATGTTTATAACAAATACAAGAATGTTTTGGACAAAAAAACAACAATAAATATGCTATACATATGGAAAAAAAAAAACATCGATGTTGAAATCAGTGATGTTTTAACATCGATGTTTTGGTCAAAAACCAATATGTTTCAGCATCGATGTTTTAACTATATCTAAGTTGTTTTTAACATCGATTTTTTGGGCAAAAAACGTACATATATATGCTCTTAACATCGATGTTAAAAAAATTGAAGATTTAACAATTAAAGGTGATTTTAACAACAATGAAAAAAATAGATATGTTATAACATCGATGTTTGAGACAAAAAACAAGAATATATATGCTCTTAACATCGATGTTTTAACAATAAAAAGTGGTTTTTACATAAAAGATAAAAACAGATATGTTATAACATCGATGTTTAGGACAAAAAACATGAATATATATAAGCTCTTAACATCGATGTTTTAACAATAAAAAGTGGTTTTAACAATAAAATGTGGTTTTTAACATTGATGTTTTTAACAAATACAAATGGTTTTTAACATCAAAGATAAAAACAGATATGTTATAACATCGATGTTAGGACAAAAAACATAGATATATATGGTCTTAACATCGATGCTTTAACAATAAAATGTGGTTTTTAACATGAATGTTTATAACAAATACAAAAATGTTTTGGACAAAAAACAGCAATATATATGCTCTTAACATCGATGTTTATATCAAATACAAAAATGTTTTAACATCGATGTTTTGGACAAAAAACATCTGTATATGCTTTTAACATCGATATTTTAACAATAAAAAATGGGTTTTATCCTCGATGATTTAACAATAAAATTGTGGTTTTTAACATTGATGTTTATAACAAATACAAAAAAGTTTTGACATCGATGTTTTTAACAAAAAAACAACAATATATATGCTTTTAACATTGATGTTTATAACAAATACAAGAATGTTTTGACATCGATGTTTTGGACAAAAAACAAGAATATATATGCTATATATATGGAAAAAAAAACATCGATGTTGAAATCAGTGATGTTTTAACATCGATGTTTTGGTCAAAAACAAATATGTTTCAGCATCGTTGTTTTAACAATATCTAAGTTGTTTTAAACATCGACGTTTTGGGCAAAAAACGTATATATATATGCTCTTAACATCGATGTTTTAACAATAAAAAGTGGGTTTTAACCTCGATGTTTTAACAATAAAATGAGGTTTTTAACATTGATGTTTATAAATAATACAAAAATGTTTTGGCTTCGATGTTTTGGACAACAAACAACAATATATATGCTCTTAACATCGATATTTTGGTCAAAAACAAATATGTTACAACATCGATGTTTATATCAAATACAAAAAATGTTTTAACATCGATATTTATAACTAATACAAAAATGTTTTGGACAAAAAAAAGATATTTGCTCTTAACATCGATGTTTATATCAAATACAAAAATGTTTTAACATCGATGTTTTGGTCATAAACAAATATGTTTATCATCAATGTTTTAACAATATCTAAGTTGTTTTTAACATCGATGTTTTGGGCAAAAAACGTCAATATATATGCTCCTAACATCGATGTTGAAATCAGTGATGTTTTAACATCGATGTTTTGGTCAAAAACCAATATGTTTACAGCATCGATGTTTTAACAATATCTAAGTTGTTTTTTAACATCGACGTTTAGAACAAAAAACGTATATATATATGTATATATATATGCTCTTAATATCGATGTTAAAAAAATTGATGTTTTAACAATTAAAGGTGGTTTTTAACAACAATGAAAAAAAACAGATATGTTATAACATCGATGTTTGAGACAAAAAAACAAGAATATATATGCTCTTAATATCGATGTTTTTAACAGTAAAAAGTGGTTTTTAAGATAAAATATAAAAATAGATATGTTATAACATCGAAGTTTAGAACAAAAAACATGAAAATATATATGCTCTTAACATCGATGTTTTAACAATAAAAAGTGGTTTTAACAATAAAATGTGGTTTTTAACATCGACGTTTATAACAAATACAAAAATGTTTTGACATCAATGTTTTGGACAAAAGACAGCAATATATATATGCTCTTAACATCGATGTTTTAATATAAAAAGTGGTTTTAACAATAAAATGTGGTTTTTAACATCGACGTTTATAACAAATACAAAAATGTTTTGACATCGACATTTTGGACAAAAAACAGCAATATATATGCTCTTAACATCGATGTTTATATCAAATAAAAAAATGTGTTAACATCGATGTTTTGGTCAAAAAAACATCTATATATGCATTTAACATCGATGTTTTAAACAATAAAAGTTGGTTTTAAACCTCGATGATTAAACAATAAATTGTGGTTTTTAACATTGATGTTATAACAAATACAAGAATGTTTTGACATCGATGTTTTTGGACAAAAAAACAACAATAAATATGCTATACATATGGAAAAAAAAAAACATCAATTTTGAAATCAGTGATGTTTTAACATCGATGTTTTGGTCAAAAACCAATATGTTTCAGCATCGATGTTTTAACAATATCTAAGTTGTTTTTAACATCGACGGTTTGGGCAAAAAACGTATACATATATGCTCTTAACATCGATGTTAAAAAAAATTGATGTTTTAACATTTAAAGGTGATTTTTAACAACAATGAAAAAAATAGATATGTTATAACATCGATGTTTAAGACAAATAACAAGAATATATATGCTCTTAACATCGATGTTTTGAAAGTGAATTTTAATAATGAAAAAGTGGGTTTTAACCTCCATGTTTTAACAATAAAATGTGGTTTTTAACATTGATGTTTATAACAAATACAAGAATGTTTTGACATCGATGTTTTGGACAAAAAACAACAATAAATATGCTATACATATGGAAAAAAAAAAACATCGATGTTGAAATCAGTGATGTTTTAACATCGATGTTTTGGTCAAAAACCAATATGTTTCAGTATCGATGTTTTAACTATATCTAAGTTGTTTTTAACATCGACGTTTTGGGCAAAAACGTACATATATATGCTCTTAAGATCGATGTTAAAAAAATTGATGTTTTAACAATTAAAGGTGGTTTTCAACAACAATGAAAAAAACAGATATGTTATAACATCGATGTTTGAGACAAAAAACAAGAATATATATGCTCTTAATATCGATGTTTTAACAGTAAAAAGTGGTTTTTAAGATAAAATATAAAAATAGATATGTTATAACATCGAAGTTTAGAACAAAAAACATGAAAATATATTATGCTCTTACCATCGATTGTTTTAACAATAAAAAGTGGTTTTAACAATAAAATGTGGTTTTTAACATCGACGTTTATAACAAATACAAAAATGTTTTGACATCGATGTTTTGGACAAAAAAACAGCAATATATATGCTCTTAACATCGATGTTTATATCAAATACAAAAATGTTTTAACATCGATGTTTTGGACAAAAAACATCTATATATGCTTTTAACATCGATGTTTTAACAATAAAAAGTGGGTTTTAACCTCGATGATTAAGCAATAAATTGTGGTTTTTAACATTGATGTTTATAACAAATACAAGAATGTTTTGACATCGATGTTTTGGACAAAAAAAAACAATATATATGCTATATATATATGGAAAAAAAAACATCGATGTTGAAATCAGTGATGATTTGGTCAAAAAACCAATATGTTTCAGCATCGATGTTTTAACTATACCAAAGTTGTTTTTAACATCGACTTTTTGGGCAAAAAACGTACATATATATGCTCTTAACATCGATGTTAAAAAAATTGAAGATTTAACAATTAAAGGTGATTTTTAACAACAATGAAAAAAATAGATATGTTATAACATCGATGTTTGAGACAAAAAACAAGAATATATATGCTCTTAACATCGATGTTTTAACAATAAAAAGTGGTTTTTACATAAAAGATAAAAACAGATATGTTATAACATCGATGTTTAGGACAAAAAACATGAATATATATAAGCTCTTAACATCGATGTTTTAACAATAAAAAGTGGTTTTAACAATAAAATGTGGTTTTTAACATTGATGTTTTTAACAAATACAAATGGTTTTTAACATCAAAGATAAAAACAGATATGTTA
Source organism: Aelia acuminata (assembly GCA_911387785.2). NCBI lineage: Eukaryota > Metazoa > Arthropoda > Insecta > Hemiptera > Pentatomidae > Aelia > Aelia acuminata. The sequence continues at coordinate 1,763,595 of CAJVQU020000004.1, forward strand.
TAACATCGATGTTAGGACAAAAAACATAGATATATATGGTCTTAACATCGATGTTTATATCAAATACAAAAATGTTTTAACATCGATGTTTTGGACAAAAAACATCTGTATATGCTTTTAACATCGATATTTTAACAATAAAAAATGGGTTTTATCCTCGATGATTTAACAATAAATTGTGGTTTTTAACATTGATGTTTATAACAAATACAAAAAAGTTTTGACATCGATGTTTTTAACAAAAAACAACAATATATATGCTTTTAAACATTGATGTTTATAACAAATACAAGAATGTTTTGACATCGATGTTTTGGACAAAAAACAAGAATATATATGCTATATATATGGAAAAAAAAAAACATCGATGTTGAAATCAGTGATGTTTTAACATCGATGTTTTGGTCAAAAACAAATATGTTTCAGCATCGTTGTTTTAACAATATCTAAGTTGTTTTAAACATCGACGTTTTGGGCAAAAAACGTATATATATATGCTCTTAACATCGATGTTTTAACAATAAAAAGTGGGTTTTAACCTCGATGTTTTAACAATAAAATGAGGTTTTTAACATTGATGTTTATAACAAATACAAAAATGTTTTGGCTTCGATGTTTTGGACAACAAACAACAATATATATGCTCTTAACATCGATATTTTGGTCAAAAACAAATATGTTACAACATCGATGTTTATATCAAATACAAAAATGTTTTAACATCGATATTTATAACTAATACAAAAATGTTTTGGACAAAAAAAAGATATTTGCTCTTAACATCGATGTTTATATCAAATACAAAAATGTTTTAACATCGATGTTTAGGTCATAAACAAATATGTTTATCATCAATGTTTTAACAATATCTAAGTTGTTTTTAACATCGATGTTTTGGGCAAAATACATAATTATATATGCTCTTAACATCGATGTTTTAACAATAAGAAATGGTTTTAGGAATAAAATGAGGTTGTTAACATCGACGTTTATAACAAATACAAAAATGTTTTAACATCGATGTTTTGGACAAAGAGCATCTATATATGCTTTTAACTCCGATGTTTTAACAATAAGAAGTGGGTTTTAACCTCGATGTTTTAACAATAAAATGTTGTTTTTAACATTGATGTTTATGACAAATACAAAAATGTTTTGACATCGATGTTTTGGTCAAAAACAAATATGCTCTTAACATCGATGTTTTAACAATGAAAAGTGGTTTTAACAATAAAATGAGGTTTATAACATTGATGTTTATAACAAATACGAAAATGTTTTGACATCAATGTTTTGGACAAAAAACAACAATAAATATGCTCTTAACATTAATGTTTTAGACAAAAACAAATATGTTATAACATCGATGTTTATATCAAATACAAAAATGTTTTAACATCGATGTTTAGGACAAAAACATCTATATATGTTTTTAACATCA